>SEMN01000853.1:113535-176630 GCA_005408345.1 Macquaria australasica | reverse complement strand
AAGTATTTGTAACAGAGGGGAGGGTTCAGTCAAAGTATTTGTAACAGTGGGGAGGGTTCAGTCAAAGTATTTGTAACAGTGGGGAGGGTTCAGTCAAAGTATTTGTAACAGTGGGGAGGGTTCAGTCAAAGTATTTGTAACAGAGGGGAGGGTTCAGTCAAAGTATTTGTAACAGAGGGGAGGGTTCAGTCAAAGTATTTGTAACAGAGGGGAGGGTTCAGTCAAAGTATTTGTAACAGAGGGGAGGGTTCAGTCAAAGTATTTATAACAGAGGGGAGGGTTCAGTCAAAGTATTTATAACAGTGGGGAGGGTTCAGTCAAAGTATTTGTAACAGTGGGGAGGGTTCAGTCAAAGTATTTGTAACAGAGGGGAGGGTTCAGTCAAAGTATTTGTAACAGTGGGGAGGGTTCAGTCAAAGTATTTGTAACAGTGGGGAGGGTTCAGTCAAAGTATTTGTAACAGTGGGGAGGGTTCAGTCAAAGTATTTGTAACAGTGGGGAGGGTTCAGTCAAAGTATTTATAACAGAGGGGAGTCCTCCATCCTTCCACGACACTCGTTTCAGTCAGTTGTAAATGTTAACATTTTACACGTGGATACACTACTTGGTGGTTTAAATGTAAACCGAATATATCATTAGCTCATCAGAATTTCGGTAAAATATTTTGCGATAGTCTAAATAGTAATTACGCTTGTCAAAAACCAAATTACTTTTAAAATGACAGACTTTTCTAACGGAGATTCGCGGGGGAGCGCGTGTCGCCCGCTGACCTGCGCAGCTTCTGGATCTTGTCCCGGTACTTGCTGAAGTACGGGTTCTCCTCCAGCTCCGGCTCCTTCCGCACCGAGAAGGCTCGGAAACGCACCGGGACCAGCCCGGGGATCAGCGTCCTGATGCCGGTGGCCCGGACCGCCAACATCCCCCGGTACAAACACGACATTTGTACCAAAGCCGCCGCCATCTTCCCATCGCTCCCGTCCAACATCTATAATGTTCCGGCGGGGAGCGGTTTTCATACCTTGGTTCCGACCAAAATGAGAAAAGATTGTAATTATTTCATTATGTTAGTGCTGTTGTCTGTTTAGTTAAGCCACCGTTAAAACTAACGTAATCTTTTAATTGTTTATTTTCTCATGAAAACTAAACAGTATTATGGCACAAAAATAAGATAAAAATAACATTATGATATAAAAGTACATGTGTAATATACAATATGACAAGAATAATGTAAAGTTTCTTCAAATATATATATATACACACACACACATATATACATATATAGCACATACCATATACTTTGTTAATAATACTGATAATATATTGACGGTTTGTGATGTGGGATGATGTTTTCCTGTGAACTTTTTCAGGGATGATGATAAAATACAACTATTCTGTGATTGTGAGAAATCAGTTATTTGTTACAGTGAGATCACAAAGTATCATATTGTTTTGTCTCTCGTGATAATTTAGTTGTTATTCTCTGATTTCAAGGTGATCACAAGAAGACAAGATCACAAAAAATCCACATCTCACTCCACAGTGGGCTTTAACGTGCTGCCCTAACGGCCTCCACTCTTTTGGTTTCAGCTTGGTTTGCTCCCATTCAGACACAAGAGCATCAGTGAGGTCCGACACTGATCAGGTCTGGCTCAGGACTCTGTGCAGGCCAGTCAAGTTCTTCCACACCAGACTAGGAAAACGATTTCTTCACGGAGCTGGCTTTGTGCGCGGGGGCATTGTCATGTTGAAACAGGAAAGAGACAAACAGAAAGGTTGACACAAAGTTGGAAGAATAAAATATCATTTAGCATTAAGATTTCCCTTCATTGAGCTAAGTAGCCCAAATGAGGAAAAGCAGACCCAGAATAAAAACACACAAAACACCCGTGTCCACATACTTTTATGTCTAATGTCACTTTTGGAGGATTTGTTCAACATATACATTAAAAAAAAGTGAATAATGAACAACTTCAAGTCTGCCACAGCTGTTTGGCTGTTGTCCTGACATGCTGAGACCACTGGAGGTCACTATATCTCTTCATTGAGAGCTGCCTGAATGTCTCCACATGCATAAATACAGACTGCGAATCACTGCAGCAATCTCCCTCCACCAACACAGATCGACAAACAAATAAATGAGCAGATAAATACAGTAAACAATCTGCTCCTACTGATGCTCTCATCTTTTCCTCTAAGCCCACGTGTGTGTGTGTGTGTGTGTGTGCACTAACAGACACCATGCTGGCTAATGAGATGTGTGTTTCCCCTGATGACCGTCTGAGTGCTTCTGTGTTTACTTTCCACAGCCAATCATTTTTCAATCACTAATCAATACACAAAGCAGCTGGGAGCTGTTGACTGTACGTCTGGGTCCCGGCACATGATAATGGAAGCTAATGTGAATGTGTTTATGTGCGCATACATGGCAGCCGCTCTGCACTTCATCACAGATAACATCACTGAACGTGTTGCACAGGAAAACATTTAAAACGGCATTTTTAAGATGTGACTTTTGTGTGTCGTTTTCTGCTGTTAATGTTCTTTACATTGTTTAGTTTTTCAGTGTAGGCTCAATTCAAGTTTATAATTCAAATGACGTGACTGCATGTTCGCCTTTTTGTTATTGTGGAACTGCTGTAAGTAATTAAAAATGTGGTGATCAGTACATTACACACACAGAAGCAGCAGTGTTGCTGTAACTATACATGTGATGGTTTTCCTCTTGCGTGTTAATAATGTTGGGAGTTGTTGGGAGTAATACGTTCCTTAATTATTTTTTTTATTTAAAATTTTTTTAAATCTAGTACTGTGCTATGTGACCGTGGAAACGTCACTAGCATCGCGTGATACACGTTGTATGCAGCTAGTTGGCGGCGGGAATGTCTAGTTAGCAAGCGCTAGCAGTTTGCCTGGGAAGTGTGTGTTTAATAATGTTTGGCTTTCAAACGAAAGATATAACACATGGATCAAGAGAGAGGCAAAATCTGCTACACTTTCCGACGTACAGCCAGTCATAATGTGTGAATGTGTCATCTGTAAATGCAGGACCCCGAGCAGATCTGGTACCTACACTGGAGTCGAGATGGGGGGCAGGTGAAAACCCGGTATGTAGGAAATTAGCTTTTAGATAAGCAGACCAACAAAAAACCCTGTAATTTATGCCAATACAAAATTAGTGAAAATAAAAGAATATGGTTGCTATAATATTATTCTGTGCTACATTTTTGCTACAATCCCTGTCTTAGCACGCTGGAGTAAGAGCCTCATTATTGCGCCCTATGATCACTAGATAGGCCTACCAATGTTAAACTGCTTAAATAAAGTCCTGAAAATGGGCTAAAATATTATGGAAAAGTATTAAAAATGTGTGGGAGCCCTGGTTGTACGTCTCCATCACTACGACCTGATGTGACAGTCACAGCATTTGTGAAACACATTTTAACAACATTTTGACCGCATACATTTGAGGAATGTTAACAACCACAAATGAAGTTTCAGTTGGAGCTGGCAATTTGACCTCAGACTTCAAATTTAAGGCCATTTACAGCTGTCTTTACAAACATCACAAAACATCTAGCTGTTGTCTACTTAAACGACCTTAGCTTACATTAAAAAGTAAAGTAGTCACGGCTGTTGGTCTTTGCAGCACAGAACAACATGGAGGTGCTGTTATTACACCATGTTTGTGTGTGTACATGTGGATGGTCATCACAGGCGGTGTTGATGTTGCAGCACACACACACGTTGACCTGCTGGTGGAAGCAGTGCTGTGGCTGTGACACTGAGTCTTGTGGTGGAGCTGGTGGTTTCAACGCGTCGCCATGTCTACGCTGGAGTGCCAGATTAATGATCAGACAACCAACTTTGTTTTAAGGTAGCTGCTTTTTTTTTTTTTTTTTTTTTGCTTCCAGGCACCAATGTTTTGTAACTTTTACACAAAAAAAGACCATCAGGCACTTTATAAGAAATGTGTCTGGAAACAGTTGAATAGTCTAAGACTACAGGTTAGTAATTCTTCTAAGAAAACCAGGCAAATGAAAGCATTTTATCCATAAAAGCAACAGTATTTTAAAAATCCTGGCTGAAGCTTCATCTGAATGAGACGCTGTCACTGTCCTCAGGATGTCAGCTGCACCTGTTCACAGGTAGTAACAAACGCAAAGTCTTCAGTTTCAGTTTGAGTTACTTCAAATGATCCGCTGGCCATTCTTTGATTTGACAGCAGCTCTGTGTCATCATTTGAGTTCAGAATCAGAATCAGAATCCACTTTATTGGGAAAGTACGTGTTCACATACAAGGAGTCTGACTCCGGTTTTTAAGTTGCTCTCAGTGTTCCACACAGAAGAATTTACAGGAAGATAGAAACAGACACACAGCTAAAAACAAGGAGCACAAAGAAGGTAAAAACAAACATATTACATACTGTATATACAAGTAGGTGAAAAAAATAGGTGTATATATAAATATATAGTATAAAAAGCTAAAAAAAAAAAAAGTCAAACTGTTTCTGTAAATTGTAAACAAATTCCAATAGTGAAAATTAATAAATATTGAATGATTAATGTAATAGATTACTTTCTAAACATGAAGTGGGAGGTTAAGTACAGTATATGCATGTCTATATAGAGTATATAGAGCATACAGGATTTATATTGGACAGTGATGGATGATATAAACATGTTAAAGCACAGTGTGTATTTGAAACTGTAAATATATAATTAATAATTTGTAGGTAAGTGGATGTTTTAGTGTTACAGGGTTACTGACATTATATATGACTGGTGTTAACTGTCAATCAGAGTGATGGCCTGTGGGAAGAAACAGTTCTTGTGTCTGGTTGTTTAGTTAAACTTAACTAAACTTCTTAAACAGTGAATCTCAGAGTCAGTTTTATCTGTTTATCTGTAACAGGATTTCCACAAAAATCAGATGAGCCTGAAATAAGAATTACATTTTATAACTTTCTTTATTTAAGTGAACTTGTAATGATAAAATAATTGTTTTGTAAGATTCGATTTGTAAGAATTTGACTTTTTTTTAAATGCATAAAACAAAAGAGAATCTACAGATTTCTACCTTTTACTAAATAATAATTCCAATAACCAGCAACAGTCATGCAAAAACAAATAAAATCAACAACAAAATCCTCTCAAATAATTCACGTTATTATTCTGTCGTCTCCATCCTCCTCGCTGTCAGACACTGAACGCTTTCTTTAATCTCTGCTTCTGTTTTTTCTTCCTCTCCTCTCACTGACCTCCTCCTCCTCCTCCTCCTCCTCCTTGCTCTCTTTGTTATGGGGGGGGGGGTTGCATGGAGGATGTATATTTTATGTGCGGCTCTGGAGGCTTTTACCATTAATTATAGAGAAACACTAAGCTCTCCATTTGCCGGACAGATGTTATTTTTTACTTAAGGAGAGAAAGGGGACTGTTCCATAATTCAGACGTAATCCCGCTCACCAGAGAACAAATAAATGCAAAAGCAAAAACCACAAACATTTGGTACAGCGCTCCTGCGTGCTCAGACATGTAACGCAGTGGCCGACACACACGTACAGATTTCCTCTGTGTTCGGCCTTTAAGTGCCCTCCACGTAATAAATATGGAACAGCTGCTTTATCATTTCATTTCTTACTCAATCGGCTTCTCCCACAGTATTTCACAAAATCACACACACACACACATAATGCCAAATCTTTTTCAGCTTCACAACAATAGATGTGTAAAAATCAAAGCTGAAATATTTGGTACAAATCAGGATTAAAAAAAAATAAAGATGTTGACTAAATGCAAAGCAGAAATGAACATATTTAACCTTTAAAAATCTGGAAACATCGTCACAAACTCTTGCTGTGCAGCCAGGTAGAGCTGATTGATTAGTCAAATGATAGTAAATTAATTAACAACAATTATGATGATTGAATCATCATTATAAATTCATTTATCAACCTAAAATACCAAACATTATCTGCTTCCAGCTTCTCAAATGTGAGGGGTTGCTGCTTTTCTCTGTTTTCTTTCATTGTAAACTGAATACCTTAGCCGTCACCTCGGGTATTTTTCAGGGTTGAAGCAAATATTGAGGACACTGAGGTCACGTCCTCTGTAATATTTCTGAGATTTGGGGAATTTAATGTCAGCAAGATGAGCTTACAATCATACTGAGTGTTTTTAGGGCTGGTTCTGATATATTTTTTAGACTAAATATCTTAAAATTGTACTTTTCTTTAGTCTAAAAACTGAATACATGAAAATAAAAGGGATGTTTCTGTAGTCACATACCAAGTAGTGAAGAGGAGACATTTAGAGCACAATGTAGAGAGATAAAGTTTACAAAAACTGAACAGTTCAACCAATAAACTGAATGTGAAATTAAGGTGTTTGTTTAAATACCCCCCAAAATTGTACAGGGTTTGGTTGGTGTCTAGTCAACAATGTATAAAGGCAGTGTGCTGTGAGGGCAAAGCTGGACTCGTGAGCTGAGTATTTTTGGCTACAGACCTGTAGTTTTCATTATGTTTTGACATTTTATATAAATGAAATGATTAACCCCTCAGCTGCAGCCCTACAGTCAGTGTTTATTCTCAAATCTATTAAACCTTATTTTAAAGTCATTACAAAATAGCCAGTCTGAGTCAAACTTTGTTCAACTTTATTTTAAATTCTAGTTGAGATTCCAAAGTTTCCAAAGAAACCAAATATTTTGGGGAAAATGACACAAGACCTCCAGGTTTTGACTATTTTACTGACTTTTCATTTACGTGTTGGAACAAGCAGATTCAGAATATCTGTGTGATGTTGTTCGTGTGGAAATAAGATCTTTTTTCTGAATTTAAAGAAACCTGAGGGATGATTAAAGGGAAAATCAAGAGTTTGAATTATTATTTAATTAAAGTAGAATTAAATACCTGTATACTGCAGACCAGCCAGCCCAGAATAATATCTGCATTCTGACATAATTTACATATAATTAACCTAAAATCTTGATATTAAATTCTGCCAACACTCTGCAAACCCCAGATGTCTTGTTCATCTTTTTTTTACTAATTTCCCCAAAACTCAGACATATTTGTTGTTGTTTTTTGGAAAGTTTGAGCTCATTTATCCTCTAAACATCCTGTGATCACCTTGTATGTCCCATTAAGTATCTTTAAGGTTGGAAAAATAATATTATTCTGTCTGTCTGACAGTATATAATATAAGCTTGTTCCAACTCTTCAGTGAATTTAAATCCTGTTTTTACTGAGTGAAGAAATAAAATGTACAAAAATGGAAATGTAAACATCTACAGCTCCATCTTAACTGGTCAAACTCATCGATCGTGTGTTATGACAGAAAGTGCTGGAGATTGTTTTCTACCATCCCATCAAAAAGAAATATTCTAGATGTGTTGTGGTTCATTTTACACAAATTACCCAAAACTTCTATTCAGCCTGACGTATTTGACATTTGTTTGAATCTTCACTAGGATTTAAAATACAGTTTGAACAATGTTTGGCTGCAACACGCATGTTGTGATGACTGACCCTGCAGCAGATCAGAGGGGTTGAACCTCTTCTTTTGGGGAATGAAAGACATCTAACATATGTCTATTTAAAGGAATGATGCAGCCATAAAAACATGGTGGTTGAATATTTCACACAGCATAATCATTGTAAGTGTTGGAGCAAGTAGACCCAGAATATACTGAATATGTGATGCTGTTTTACAGTGTAGAAAACCCCTAATTTGAGGAACCATAAGGAGAAGTTTGAGGGGAAACAGTGAGGTTAAATACATGTAAAACACCTCAAAATGTCTGTTTTTTCTCCAGATATTAAAAGTATTCATGTAATAGCAGCTCAGTGATGTGTTCATGTGCAGTCTCAGTCTGCCATGTTGTGTTGGCGTCGCTCTGAGTGTGTAACGTGCGGGTTTGATTTCAAGCCTTGGGGTTTTCGGGGTCTTGGGACCACTCACTTACCCTCCCTCTGGCAAGCTGAAATCGCACCCCTGGGCCGGTGGATGACCCTTATCCACCCCCCTCCCCTCCCCTCCCCTCCCCTCCCCTCCCCCTGCACACACACACTCTCACACACCAGCACACACACACACACACATGCACACACATACTGTTAAGCACTTACTTCTCACACACACACACTCAGTGAAAAAGGGTCGGGCTTGGCAGAGGAATCCCATCGTTTTAGAGAGGGATCCCATTAAAAGTGCATGAGTGTGTCTGTCTAGGAATCAAGACACCCGCTCTGCTGCTCAGCTGATAGCTCTGTGTGTGTGTGTGTGTGTGTGTGTTATTTATTCATGCACAGAGTTATTAGGGCATCCTGTGGTGGGCATCACTCACTTCTTGCTGGACACACCGAGAAGCTGTGGAAGGTTGAGTGAAATCTGGAGGTTCTGCAGCTTTGTCCTCCAGGTTTGAGTTTTCAGGTCTTCAAGGGATCATTAACTCGTTGCCCACTGACCCTGAATTACACAGTGACCATCCTGCAAACACACAATCTTTACATTTTTAAATCATATTCAAATCCCCCCCAAAATTAAATGACACACCCAGGATATGCAGTGTTGCAGGTGAGGAGGTTTAGGGCACTGATCATCTTCTGTGCCTGGCTACAGGAGCTGACTGTCCTTCACTCAGACCTGAAATTCAACATTTTGCATTTACATGAAAAGACATTAAGATTCAAACACTGATCCAGAGAAATGAGTGAAGATGTCGGAGCATGCAACGGGGGAAAAAAGTGAGATTAAGGAAAAGGAGAAGCAGTCCGCACGCTGAATCCTGCAAGATTTCTTTTAAATGATGCAACATTTCAAGCTTGAAGGTCTTTGTCAGGTCAAAGCTCTTCTTCCTTTATGTGTTGTCCTTTTGTCCTGCACCACGGTTGGACGTGGACTCTACCCACCTACTTTGCTTTAAATGTGAGATTAAACATCATGTCTTATTAGCCCCCACCAATAAAATTCTGAAATTGAAGTTGTAAAATAAGTACAGAACAGGTTCTGTTTGATTTCACTAAATAAGAAACTCACTTGTCACATTTACAGTTCTGAAAATTAAATGAGATCTTCAGAAACATGTTATATTAATGATCAAACTAACCTAAAAACTTACGTTTCTAAGCTTTTTAATTTAGAAATATTTCTAAGTTAAATCATCAGTAATAAATCTAATTTATGTTATTAAAAGATCACAAAAAATAATTTTACCAAATGTACAAGACGTTAAATACGTTTCCGCAATCTGCACAAATCAAGTCAGGATCAGACAATAATAAAGCTTTCTTCTTTCTCTTATTTTACATGCAAATACTATTATTTGTGCATAAAACTTAATGTCACACCATAAACAGCACTTATTCGCTTCGGTTAGCCAAAATAAAAATGTGCAAAGACTAAACAAGTTTAATTTATGTTCGCTGCTCCGATTCATCTTTCAAACTCTCGTCACATCTTTTTCATGAAAATAGAAACCAGAGAAGTAAAACGATTTAATCCAAAGATAAAAACTCACAGTGCAGACACAGTCCCGGTTGGTTTTCTCCGCGGTCTGTCGGCGTGATGTTCCGAGCAGCACCGAGCAGAGAGACAGCTGCTGCCGCCGGGCTGCGGCTCATCCTCCGGCCAGCAGGCGGCGCTGCTCGCACACAAACCCGGCGGGGCTGTGAGGCCACAGAGGGGCCAGAGCAGACCAGCAGGTCCACATAGCACCAGACTCTCACTACAGAGAGGTCAGAGCAACTCAGAAACAAACACATCTTATTTAATTATTATTCTTATTTATCTTCTTATTCTGTGGATGAAAAGGCTGACCGTCACTTTTTATTTCCACCTTGTTTCAGCACTTAGTTCATGTCTTATTTCCTCTTCTACTCTCCTTGTTTCCTGTCCTCCTCCCCCTTACCTCTTCCTCTCCTTGTTTTTCTCCTCGCTTTCCTTCTGTCTTTCCTCATCTCCTTCCTCTCCTCTCAAATCCTTCTTTCTTTCCTCTTGTTCTTTGTCTTCCTCTCCCTATCTTCTTTACTTCTTCCTCTTCTCATCCCTTCTTTCATCTCCTTGCTTCCTCTCCTCTTCTGTCCTTTCCTCTTAGCTTCTGTATCCGTCCTTTCCTCCTCTCCTCTCCTCCTTCACCTCTCACTCTTCTTCTTCTCTTGCTTCTTACTTGTCTCTCCTCACCTTCTTCCTCTCCCCCTTGTTGTTTTTTATTCTCTCCTCTTTTTCTCACCTGTTATTACATCTCCTTGTTCTCCTCTCCTCTCATTCTTCCTCTCTTCTCCTTTCTACCGCTCCCTGTTTCCTCTCCTCCTTCCTCCTCCTCCCCTTCGTCCTGGCCACGCTCCAAGGACGGATGGAGGGGGAGCATCTGGAGCGCGCTCAGTGGCGCTGACAGCTGTCACTTTGGCTGGTGCTAATGCAGACGGGCTAACCTGAAATGAGCAGGGACAGGCCTGAAGCTCAGCGCGTCACTGACCGCCTCCTCCTCCTCCTCCTCCTCCTCCTCCTCCTCCTCCTCCTCAGGGAGAGGTAGCAGCAGAGTACGTGGTGAGGGCTGAGGTGCAGGGTGCTGTGGTGGGTTGGGAGAGATAAGGCGGCGGATATAAGAGGGGTCAGTGGGGTCACAGTGTGGTTAGCACTGACAGCAGGGCTCTGAAAGTGATCCAGCAGCAGCGCTAACAGAGAGGCAGAAAACAAGACGGGACGAGAAGGAGGAAAACGACGGAGGAAGGAGAGAGGATGAGGAGCAGTGATGGAGGAGGAGAGTTTATATGGAGGATGGAGGAGGACCATTAGGGGGCCGGATCCCAAACGTTTTGGGCTTGTGAGCACTCATTTTAATTGTTTTTAGATCCGGAAGAGGTAAAAATCCAAAAGCCAAACAATGATTTCACTCTCTAAAAAGAAGCACCTTTCTTAAGTTAAAGGTGAAGATTTCAAAGGTCAAGAGTGAATTTTAAATCTCAACTTTTAAGCCAACATGAAGTGTTTAAAATAGAAATTGGAACATTTTATTAGTGGTTAACAAATCATTTATTAATTCTTTATGGATCAGTTATAAGTCATTAGTAAGTGATTCCCATCTTGTACCAGGAGTACTTCGGCAGTTGTCGGGGGTACGTGGGGGGACTGTGAGAAACACTGAATGTAAACATAACTTTGTTTGTTTTCCAGCGGTGGAGGAAGTAGCAACACGGTGTAGAAATACTCTGTTACAAGTAAAAGTCCTGCACTCAAAATTTAAGTACAAAAGTATTAGCATCAAAAAGTAAAAGTGCTCATTATGCAGAATAATGTATATTATATTACTGAATTATAATCATTGCTGCATTAACATGTACATCACTTTAATGTTGCAGCTGGTAAAGGTGGAACTTATTATTAACTATATATACTGATGGGTAAGGATCAATAATCAATACATCATAATTTATTTGTTGATTTTATTTTGCATTACTAATCTGAATCTGCAAAGTAACTAAAGTATCAAATAAATGTAGTGGAGTAGTAGTACTCAAGTGAAATTTTGAGGTACGTGTACTTTACCTTTAAAGTACAGCACTTGAGTAAATGTACTTCTGTTTTCAAGAAAAGCCCACACACGACCCCTCACATTTATCTCGTGACCCCTTGTGGGGTCCCCAGCCACACGTTGGGAACCACTGAATTAGTGAGAGGAGATGGGATGAGAGAGAGACATAGAGGGAAAACAGAAGAGAGTAAAGTTCAGGAAACAACAGCGGAGGGATGAAGATGACTCCTGCTCATTATAACGCCTGGTGTCAGTCTTCATCTTTCCTCCTGTGTCTCTATGAATGTCAGATGCATGCTCACTTTAACTCTCTCTCTCTGTGTGTGTGTGTGTGTGTGTGTGTGTGTGTGTGTGTGTGTGTGTGTGTGCAGTGCTTGCTGATTCAGCTCATTATCTGATGGAGCCGCAGACAGAATGAGTTTAAATCTCAGCATCGCCGCAAGCTCTCACACTGCCTCATCTACTGTTTGTAGTCTCTCTCTCTCTAACACACACACACACACACACACTCATACTGTACACACACACTATAAGTGAGAGGTACAATAGACAACACAAGAGTGAGAAAGAAAAACATGGTATTTTACAGAAGGTGAAATGGCTTTAGGGAAGTATCCGGACACCAGTTACACCCATATGTGATATCTGAACATGTCATTACCAAATCATGGGCATTGATGTGCTGCTATAACAGCCTCCACTCTTCTGGTTTCAGATGTTCCACCAGATTTTGGAACCTGATGCTGGGTGATAAAAGTCTGGCTCGGTGTTCCAGTTCATCTGGCTCGGTGTTCCAGTTCATCCCAAAGGTGCTGGATGGGGTTGAGGTCAGGGCTCTGTGCAGGCCAGTCAAGTTCTTCCACACCAAACTGGGAAAACTATTTCTTTACGGAGCTGCTTTGTGCAAGGGGACATCGTCATGTTGAAACAGGAAACAAAACAAACTGTTGACACAAAGTTGGAAACACAATATATATGTATTGATTGATATATTCATTGTATGCTGGAGCTTTAAGAGCTTAGACCAAACCAGGTGAAACAGACCCAGGCCAAAAGTACACAAAAGTATGTGAACAGGGATGTCTGCATACTTTTGGCCATAAGAGTTTATATCACTGTAGCCAAGAATACACCGACAGTATTAGCAATGTATCCAATGAAAAGGCTTTAATTTCAAATACATGCAAGACAAGCCTGCTTAGGATGGACAGGGATAATAAGGATAATACTTTGGCATTAGTCAAAGCTTTGCAGTATATTAGCTGTATGAAAATAAAGACTTAACTTCAATATTGACTAAACAGCAAAAGCACACTAACAAAAAATAACTAACTCAAGAGGCCACAGATATTAAGCAACAATTACAACTAAACCTGCTGCAAAGAAGCTCGCTTGGTGTTGGCGTCTCCAAGACTGGCATGAATGTCAGCAAAGACCCAGGACAGCTTCAGAAGCACTATGAGTCTAATGTGACAACTTGAGTGCTAATTTTGTCCAACAGTCCAAAATCTGAAGATGTTCAATTTATAATGACATAAAACAGAGAAAAGCAGCTAATCCTCTAACTCTATCATCAAAATGTATATATTTAACTACTTATCTCACAGCTAAATTCAAATAAATAACAGTAAAAGTGTGGCCCTGCAGACCACGTGTTGGTGACCAGACAGTTAACACATCAGTGGAGGTTTTACAGGGTAATGACTCTCATTTAGGGATTATCCCAAAGTAAAAAACTGACAAATTTTTCAACCAACCCCTCTTGGTAATTTGAGCTCTGGGCCTGGTGAGCCTGTACTGGTGTAATAATCAGGATAATCTGCCTGTAATCACTGGATTACAGCAGGTAAGGGAGACTGTCCTCTTTGGCGGAGCCCTCCTCTGGATCTAAACTCTAATTCATTAATCAACTAATGCCCATTCAAGGCCCGCTTAGAGACGCAGAGGGACTCAGCAGAGCTCTGAAAGAGGGAGCTTCAACCTGCTGAGCCCGTCTTTACACAGACAATTATTGTTCAAACAGAACTTTATTTTAAGGGTAAGGCTAAATATTTTATATTTTTCTTATTGTCAACAAATCCCATGAAAAGACCATAATCAGCAATGTGTTCGTCCATCTCTCAGTACTTTCTGACTTCCTGCCTGTGGCTCTCAGCTCCAAGCTCATTAGTTCCTACTGAAGATGTAAATCTTTAAAAACGTTTCAAAAATATATAATTCCATTTTTGATTTATTCATTTTTAATTGTTAAGGCTCAGTAATTTCCTAAAACAGCTGGTCACGGTAGTTTTTAGCCAAAGTTAGTTAAACAGGAGGAAATAGTGCATTAGTTAGGGACTATTTTTGGAAGCGGATGAATCCACATTTGGTGCTCTAGTGAGTATTTGGGGCAGCAGGACGGTGTGTGTGGGGTTGAGGCCAGATAAACTACAGTGTGTGTGTTCACGGTGATGAAGGAACAACAGTGTGGCTCACTGATGAATTTTTAATAATTGCTGGACGACAATGGAGCTCTGTGGCTCAGAGGAAGAAGACAGGCTGTGATACACACACAGTACTTAAAGTAATGAGACAAGAGTCGAAGGTACAAATACATCTTTTGAATAAACTGTGAACTTACTGACCCGTTAGTGACCTGACAGCTTGCTTGTTAACTGACAGGTAGAAAGCTCATAAACGTTACAGAAAAGAGGGAACAGAAAGAAACTCGGAGAGCTACTGTAACTGATTAGCCGTTAGCTTTCCAGCTACAGTATTTCACTAACTAGCCCTGCGAGTTGTCCCTACGTCACCAAACCTCACTGTAGTGTATGGCTCCTTCTAAATGAGCTAAATTGATTCTGTGAGAGTAAATATTGGCTTTCATGTTGATGTAACTGCCAGTGATGGTGATGGTTTGCAGACATGTTGCTTATCGGTTTATTGACGCTTCTTCTGTAGATGTTTCAGATGTTTTTTTCCACTCAGCTGCTGTTACGATATGAAGTGATATGAAGTGAACACATAGTCTCACTAAAGAGTTGAAACAAGCTAATACAGTAGACGCAAAACAACAGATACAACTTTATTTGTATGTATCAGGATGAGTGCTGGTGGTCATGACTATGAAACATACTGAATCTGTGACTCTCCTCTTCCTCCCCCTCATGCAGCCGGCGTCCCCTCTGTGGGGCCACAGGTCCGGTGTGAAACGCACGCAAACATTTAAATATTTCAGACAGTACTCTTGCTCACCAACCAACACACACACACACACACACACACTGAGAGAGAGAGAGAGAGACGGCGGCGGCGACAGCTTCATAAATAGTCCATGAGGAACGGGCGGCCCCTCCTCGCCACAACCTGTCAAAGGCCCACAATGATTTATTGATTTCTTTATTTGTCACATAAAAAGGGAAACTCGCTCCTCATGTCTCTCTGGTTTTTTCTCTCTTTCTCACCCGTCGTCTTCTTCCTCCCGTCATCTCTGCTCTGAAAAAAAGGGGAGGACAAATCGCCACTTGACAGGATGAACAAGAGGGAATTCCCCGTGTGTGTGTGTGTGTGTGTGTAGGACCTGTGACTGTATCTGTTTAACTGTCTTTGTCATTTTATTTCTTTCTTTCTTATTAATAACACAGCCTTGTTGATCTATTACTTGTCAGAGCAAAGAAATAAAGTGTTTTACGGAGTAAATTACAAATACAGCAGGGTTAAAATACATTCCTTCCTTTCTTCTTTCCTTTCTTCATCTTTTCATTCCTTTCCATTTCACTCCTTCCCCAGTTCCTCTCATCTTCCTTCTTTTTCCTCTTTTCTTTCCTTTCTCCCTTGTTTCCTCCCTTTCTACCTTCCTTTCCTCTTTCCTTTTCCTTCGTTTCCTTACCTCTTTCCCATCATCTCCTTCCCTTCATTCTTTTCTTTCCTTCCTACCTTCTTCCCTTCTATATTTTCCTTTTCTACCTTCTTTCCTTTAATTTCTCTTCTTCCTTGTGTCCTTTAATTTCCTTTCTTGTTTCCTTTCCTTCCTTTCCTGCATTACTTGATTCCATCCCTTCATGTTTCCTTTCTTTTCTTTCATCCATTTCTTTCCTTTATTTCCTACCTTCTTCCTTTGATTTTCTAAATTGTTTTATTTAATATCCTTCCCTTCCTTTCTTCCACCCTTTCATTTCCTTGTTTCCTTCATTCTTTCCTTTACTGTTTTGCTTTTCTTCATTCTTTCCTTTCGTTTCCCTCATTCCTTGTGTCTTTTAATTTTCTTCCTTGTCTCCTTTCCTTCCCCTCCCTCCTGCTACTCTTTCCTTTCCTTCCTTACTTCCTTCATTCTTTCTATTAATCCCTTCCTCGCTGTTATACACTCTACTGTCACATTTCCTGTCCTTCCTTGAAGGTGTCCCACCCTTCCATCCTGCACCCACAAACCTATACTAGATGTTATGTGAGGCTCTGCAGAGCCCCATTCAGTCCCACAGCAGTGGAGGGTGACAGGGACAGTCACGTGCTGCTGAGGACACGAGGTTGACAGAACAGTGAGACGTCTTCAGGTTGTTTTATTCCCTCCAGACTCTCTCTTCTCTTTTACTCACCTTCAGTCTGTCCTCTCCCCCCAAAGTCAACCTCACTCCCTCTCATTTATACGTATGGACTGCCGACCCTCACTCTTCGTCTGTCCGTTTCCTCTTCCTCTTCCCTTCTCTGTCCATCCATCCATCCCTCTCTGTCCCCCCTCCGTCTATCTGTCCCCTGCTTTCAGAGCCTCTCTGAGCGCTGGCAGCCTGTCGATGAGAAGCATTGGTTGGCGGCCGGCGCAGTCGATGACCCTGACAGTGTGCAGTTATCGTTCTAATTAAGATGCCACACTTGAGTTAAACCGCAGCATTAGGATTTGATGGGGAATTGATCAGGGTGTCAGAGGCGGAGTGAGACAGAGAGAGAGAGAGATGGGGAGGGGGGGGGGGGGGGGGGATATGGTCGGAGAGGAAGACAGGGTGGGAGGGGTTGACATAATGTAAGGGTATTTGGAGCGAGGCAGGGGTAACAAACAGGGTAATAGAGAAAGACAAAGAAAGAGGACTTGAGTGAGACAGAGAGAAAAGCAGAGACAGAGGAGGACAGTGGTGGCAGGGCACAGAGTGGACCAACTCCTGCCATGTTTTGTAGGCATGTAGTTGTAGTACGGTGGCCCTGAGGTGCAAAAAATTTGTTTTTCAAAATGACTGAAAGCTCACACAATAATTGCAAAGAAGATGAAAGTGCAGATATTTACCTTTTTGTTTTCATTGACACTATTTTTTACATTATTACAAAGACATTCCTACATGAATTGTAGTTATACAAACACACAATGTGTAACTGAAACCGAATACAGCAAAACAAACAGCATATTGGCACAGCTGCACATGTATTTCCTTTAAGAGGTCTCATCTTTGGTCATGATCTTGTTATTTTTTCTTTAACTTAAAGTTGCTCAATGCTGAACCGTACGAGTACTTACTTATTTTTGTTTTACAAAGAACCTGGGCAGTTATAAAATAATTAGACTTAAATATTATACTTAGTATAATATAAATATTGTCTTGTACGTACAGATAATAATAAGATAAGTGTGTAATAAATGAATTATATTCTTTTGATAGAAAGATAAATCTTGTGGTGATTAAAGAACAAAATTGGATGTGGACTTTTTGTAAATTTAAATGTAACTTATCCGATTTCTTTGAGCATTACATTCATTTGTCCATTAATTTTTATAGTCACTAATAAGTCAGGTTTGATCCTCCATACAGGGACCTCCTTGGAGCTTGCTGTATGTTTGTGGACTCTGAGGAGCAGCAGGGCGAAGGTTAAGATAATCCTTGATTCCACCTGATCACCAAGTCAATATCCTCAATGACAGGAGCGGAGTGTGTGTGTGTGTGTGTTTGCATCCTCTGCACATTAGTCTGACACTGAAAGCTTTGACAGTTTCTTATTGCTTCTGTCCCTTGGTGTTTGAACCACACACACACACACACACACACACACACACACACACACACACTTACTGTAAATGACGGAGCTGCTGCTTCATACAGAACATCAACAATAAGTACGTTCACTCACTAACTGTTTGCAAACACAAGTAAACACAACACACACTGCTGCACCAGTGGGTTGGTTCACATTAGAAAACCGTGAGTGTGTGATTACACGCAGCAGAACAGCTGTGTTTCTGAGTGCATATATGTGCTGCGGATAAATATGAATGAGCAGCAGATAGCCTTCATGCATTAAAGTGGGTGCGGCGATGCATATTCACTCAGCTCACTGCACACATTCACATGCATTTTAATCACATTCTCGCACAGGACTTTACCAACAACTCTGCACGCACAACACAGTGGGCTCCCCGGCCTACAGAGGAGGGACCGGTCAAGGGTCGAATTAGATCTCTGCTGAGAAGTTTTGTTCATGTGTGAGCAGTGAGTGTGTGTGTCATTAACATTAGTGGTGGAAGAACTATTCAGGTCTTTTACCTAACTAAAAGAATCAGTATCACAATGTTAGTAACATAATTAATTTAAGTACAAGTACAGAAATATTATTAGCAAAACATACTTAAAGCAACAAGTCCTCCAACCCAAACAACCACACAGGTTTTCTGTTCCTAACCTCTAATACGACCCACAGGAGCGTTTCCTAAATTAGCGCCCCTACTGGTGGAAGGAGATATGACTCCCAAAACGACATATATCATGGTAACAATAACAAACACGTGGTTAACGTTGTGAAGCGGTCGCAGTTTGGTTTGGTTTAGGAAAAGATCATGGTTTGGGTTAAAATAAGTATGTTAGTAAGTTAAGAGTAAGTTAATTTTCGTGACATTAAAATAAGTTAAGGTTAACTTTTGGTTTCACACGGGACACGAAGAGCGGTCTCCTGGGTGAAAGTCCTGTGTTTCATCCATCCACCCTGACCTCCTCCATGCGCGGACTTTGTCACTCTTTACACTACCTCACCTGACTTCCTCCTTTGCTCCCGTCATAATTACTACGCCCACTAGAGGTTGCCGTTTATACTAACGTAAATATTGGTTGTAATAAGCTGCTGCACAGACGACCTATACAGACGTATTTTTGGGGAGGACAGTCCAGACCTCTGAATCACCCCCCACACCTCCAAGTTATTCAGCAGCACAAATATAACAGCTATCTTCAGTTGTTGGAGAAACCATCAACCAATCAGAGCTTTGTAAGAATCATCACCGACCGAGATTGACACAGCTGCGCAGGTTTTCAAGTTGGCTTACAAAAATTTTAACTCTTAAATCAACATATTTCTTCAATAAGTGTAAAAGAAACATTAACTGCTCCAAGCAACCGCCACTGCAGCTTCTGCGTCAACTGAAAAATGACATCAGTGGAACAGATACCACTGATTGGTCAGGGCAAAACAAAATAACACCACACAAACTCAGGACGGCAAAAATAATCACAATGTCAGACTAAATAAGGTGAAACGAAATAAAATGAAACAGCAATTAAGTCTGATTACAAATCCACTATGTTTAGAATTTGAAAATGTCCAACTTTTATTACATTTAAGATCTTTTGGACTGTTTTTGGAACAAAACAAGACATTTAAAGATGTCACTGTGACTATAGACTATAAAATCAGTTGACTGACTTAAAAAATAACGAACAACGATCAATAATGAAAATAGTGTTAGTTGCAGCTGTAGTGGTCTCAGTATTATATCAGAAAGGAAACTGTGTTATTGAGCCACATCTACCCTTTGCCCTTGGCTGTATTATCATGTCTCCGAGTGTGTGTGTGTGCGTGTGTGTGTGTATGTGTGTGTTCACTTGTGTCTGTGTCAGGTCTGGTCAGTCAGGGTCCTTTCAGGCAGCTGTTAGCAGCAGACAGCACTCCCGAGTTCAGCCGTGTGTCAGGTGTCACTCATGCTTCCTGTCAGTGCTGATGACGAGCTCGTCCCTCAGGTGTTTTATGTCACTATGTCCTTCTTCCACTCAGACAGCAGACTTATCAGGGCAGACATAAGGTAAACCTCACAACATGACAGTACAGTCCAGATGTGGACTGACAGCTCACGAGCACCTTCCATCTCTCCTCCTCAGCAGCAGCTTTTAAACATAATTCACTATCCTCTACAAACATAAGGATAACCATTTCAGAGATTGGTTTACCAACATGTAGCGAGGCTAAAGATGTTCAGTTAGGCTAAATAAATTCAAATTTTTTTGTCCATTATTGGCTTTGTTTTGCCACCATGTTGTTGATGATGTTTATTCATCACCTCCAACCATGATGCACGTTTTTCACCTTGCTTCTTGCTGCTTGTCCTGCTCCTTTACCTGATGCTTCTCCAAATGTTCATCAAGTTGGTCGTGCCAAATCTCAGTGATTCCGACTCTCAAAACACTCATGTTGCACATGACATGTAGTTTTTTTTTCTCCATTAGTGTAAAATATCTCCACGAAGCTGCTCCTGTGCGGACATGGATATTCTGGTGCGACTTGGAGTTGGCGGATTGGGGCACAACCTTTTCAGAGCCCTCTGCATCTCTGAAGCAGTCAGCTCCCGATTCCTTTAGTCTGCTGCTGCTGATGCCGACGCTTCTTCATTCAAATCGGCTTGTTTTTCTTCCTCTTCTCATCTTCTAAAAACTGGTAAATCCCAGCTCGATTCTTGAAAGTAGGTTGGTACACTACACGCTGTAGTCTCTTTACATTTTTTACGTCACTCAGAGCTACGTTACACCTTTTGTTGCTCTGATTGGTTGTAGGTCTATCCAATTGCGTCCAGAGGCATTTTGGTGTGCGCCCGTTGATAACGCCCCTTGGAAATCGAAAATGAACTGAGAGGTTCCAGACTAATTTGCATTTGTGAATTGGTATGGCGATGTCAGGCTAATACAAAGTATCTACTGTTGTTATCATGCAGAGTTGCCAAGTGCTGCAAACCAAATAATCGTACAAAGGCTCCAGAATTGTTGTATTTCAGGGCTAACTATTGTAAACCCAGTAAATCCCTCTGCAGCTCACCAAGAACTGAGTTTGCAATGTATACAAATCTGTGTCAAAGGTCTGTGCCAAGGTTCACAATGGATCCATGGCTGCAAGTTGACTTCAGTGTTCGGTTGTTTAGCCCACACCGGAGTTAGATTAACAGCTTTCACATCAGCGTATACAAGCAGAACCACCAGAGTTCATTTGAACCATACAAAAAAGGTTAAAGGTTAGGTGTGAAGGCACTCTGATTGTCTGCAGAAATGGGACAAAGAACCTTTTTAGTCTCCAGTCCAGGATCAAACTGATCGACTGAAGGAAGAATGAGTTGACAGTGAGTAACAGGCTAAGTACTTCAGTTTTACATAAAGGAGACATATATTGAACAAACCCTTTTTAAATGATCATTACTAAAGAAAAAAAAAGGTTCTGTAGCAATGTGACCCCTCGTCTTGTCTTACAAGGCTGTTATAACCAACCTGACAACGAAACGTCGTTTAAAAATCGAAAATGTTCTCAGTAACATTTAAGACCCTCAAGGCTATTCCATCCATTGATTACCACTGATGGCGATCATTTACATAAGTATGGGAATGTTCAAGGTTAGTTCATGCTAAAATGATTTTCTGAAACCATTTCAGGTAATCTTCAAAAATAATGCATTTCCTATATAATATCAAGGTCCATGCATGCCTGTCTCCATGCTCTCCTTCTCTCCTTCTCTGACGAAGGAGAAGAGCTATCGACTAACCATCAAATCCCCTATCTGCATGGCGGGCCATTTCTCCTTGTCTCAGCACTCCACACCTCCTCCATTATAGCTTACAATCTCATCTGAACAGGCAAATGACCCTATGAGACGTACAGAGCAAGAGAGAGAGAGAGAGAGACAGAAAGGAAGGAGGACAGAGAGAGAGGACAGCATGGTTTTAATAGCATCCACCTGCCTGACACAAGAAACATCTGCAGGAAAAAATGGGATGGATAACCGATAGGGGTGTGGATTTGTTTCTCTGGATGATGATTCAATACATATCTAGATACATGGTTCATGGTCTGATACAAAATAGTTATGACACACTGTAATTCAAAGCTGATTCGGTACGATTCAGCTGTGATCTAAAGGATAACTCTGGTGTTATTCTATATTTTTCTTATTCAATACTTTCTGACTTCCTGTCTCAGCTCCAAGCTCATTGGTTCCTACTGAAGACGGTAATCTTTAAAAACAGCTCACAAATATATAGTTTCATGTTTAAAACAGCTGCTCACTGTAGTTTTTATCAAACAAACAGGAGGAAATAGTGCATTTGTTGGGGACTATTTTCAGTGGCGGATGAATCCACATTTGGTGCTCTAGTGAGTATTTAGGGCAGCAGGACGGTGTGTGTGGGGTTGAGTCCAGATAAACTACAGTGTGTGTGTTCATGATGATGAAGGAACAACAGTGAGGCTCACTGATGTGTTTTTAATAGTTTCTGGTGCAACAATGGAGCTCTGTGGCTCAGAGGATGGAGATACATCAGGCTGTGATACACAACACTTGTTAGTAGGATCAATACATTGTTGGTTTTGGTCTCTTCATGAGATTTATTGACAATAAGAAAAATATAGAATATCACCAGCCTTAATCTTGCTCAGATTTGATAGGAATTCACATTTTTATTTGTTGAAGAATTAAATTGTTTCCTTAATTTTCCTGAATTTATTATTGAAAGTTTTTAATGAAAAATGCCCCAGAAAATGACGTCTACTGCCACACCAACACCAGGGCCAGTGTATCTGAGGTGGTAAAGGCAATTGTTTTATTGGACAGTTAACCATAATGTCTACTTTCTGCAGCATTTGAAAAGCTTGCCACGATATACAATACGTTGTTCTGTGCAAGTCCTCTTTTCCCACGAATCTCTACAACGGAGGTGGTGAGTGCAAAGTAAGCACGACCTAGAGTCAAAATACAATTTTCCTTTAAGTTTGAACAAAAGCATCAGCCAAAAGTGAATGTAAAAACTGTAAATGTAACAGCAGTATAGATGGACAGAGGAACTCTTCAGAGAGTCACGAGGAGTTGGGATTTTTCTTATCTTGGTTCCTGTGTCAGCGTCATCCATTATTATTAGTAATTGAGCAGTTTTCAACTAAGCAGCCTGAATCGGCCACATTCCTCTTTTTCCCATGGACCTCCTTTTTGCGCTCGTCATCATCACTTCCTGTTTCTACCCCCCCCCTGCTGACCATTGATCCTCAGCAGTGACTGTGATGTTTCCACTGCGCTCTCAGACAGCACTGTCTGTGTTGTCCCGGCTGCCGTCCACCCAGGAGCTCTCCTGACCCCGCCGCCATGAAGTACCTGCCGGTTACCGTGACAACTACATCCTGAGCAGTTATTGGTTCAGCTTGCCCGCCTGCCTGCCTGCCCGCCCGCCTGCTCCGACTCGCCTTCTGTTGGCAGCCATAACTCCTGGCAAATGAGGCTTATGATCCCTCGCCTCCTACGCCCTTTATGGGTGCTTGGGGAGACAATGGGGCGATGCAGACTCTCCTCCCCCCCGTCTCTCTCTCTCAACTGTATTTCTCTTCACCCCCCCCCCCCCTTCTTTCCTCACACATATATATTTGGCTGAAAGTGGACCATCACCCCCCACCCCCCTCTCTCAGCTGCTCAGTGATGGATGGAGAGGCAGAGGAATTAACCTTGGCTTTATGGGGACTCCTCTGCCACTCTCCACTGCTGTCTGAGATCCCTGTTTGCCTCTCTGACTCTTTTCTCTTGATTGTTCTTTGTGTGTGTGTGTGTGTGTGTGTGTGTGAAGGGTTCCTCTTAGTGAACGCCCCATGAACAGGGCAAATGATGCATATTGAGAATTGCTTCCAAATGAGGAGCGATTTGTCTGTCCTCAACTGGGGGCAATTAGTCATAAACACAGAGGACAGTAGCCATGGAGACAAGTCTCGAATGTATGTTTGACATGAGATGACAGCGGACAAATGTGATAGATATTATAAACATACGACTTCGATCATGTTTTTTTGTTTTTTCCATCATTCATCTCAAAAATAATAAGGCTGTGTCCAAAATCACTCGCGTGTTCGCTCCTTCACTGTCCTGTACATACATACTGGGGACACATTCAAAGAATAAATGGGTGGAGAAACAAGCAGACCCTTCAATGCAGAAGGGGCATTTCTAAGAGTTGACAAGGTCTGGGGCTAAGCCTGGACCATGTGGGGCTGAGGTCAGGGTGAGCGCACATTCTGACTTTTTTTGTGGGTGGTCCCTGCTGTTCTGCCTGAATTTCATTTAATTGTACTGCATTGTATGACTACTGCAAACATTACATTTGATTTGAAATTCAGTTTTTAATAGTAATGTTAAGAGAATTGCTCTGGGCAAAATGGACATCTGCAGGGAGATGTCTCAAACCTATGGCACCAGTGTTTAATTGCTACTACATTTTTATTTGACTGCTGTAGTGTTTGGCACTTTGTGTTGTAGAAATAATATAAACCAGCAGCCTGATGAGAGTAGGTTGAATTGAAACACTTGTTTATTTGTACAACCATTTAGGGAATATTAGGTGTTTTGACCAGGAAGCCAGATGTTGACGACGCCGATGTCCAGGGCTATTCCTAAAACATTCGCAGCTATAGCCTCGGACGCCCAGGCCTAACAACACCGCTGCTACACAGGGTATACACCTTTGGAATGTTGTCAATTTTGACACCAAACCTGTTGGGACCTTCATCATCATGGTTACAATAATAAACACTTGGTTAAGGTCAGGGGACGATCATGGTCATGCTTTAAAAAAAACAACACTGACTCACGGTTAGAAACGAGAGACGAACAGCAGTCTTCCTAGTTAGAGTCCGATGTTTTGTTCTACCCGGATCTATCCACCCCGACCTCCTCCCTTCACGGACTTTGTCACTCTATAATCCCGTCACCAGACTTCTTCCTTTTCTCCCGTCATAACTATTACGGCTGCTACAGGTCTTTGTCACTTGAATGTAAAAATATGTCGTTTTTGGGACACTTGTTGAAACAACTGATTCTGTCATTTTTCTTGAGAGGACGGTCTCATTTCATAACTATTTATGATGTTAGATCCAATTGCAGTCTTTGCTATTAATCCTCCTAAAAATAATGTCTTACAGCTCTTTGTAAAGTCATCACATAATAATCAGTAAAGTAACAGGATTACTTGCTGTCAGTAACCAGAATGTGATTTTATTCTGCAGGTTTATGCAGCGCTGATGATGCAGGGTGACAGTCACCAAAACTACAGGCGACCTTTAAGTTCGGGTCATTTGGTCGTGGGTAATGATTGCAAAGACCTGCGTGTCAACAAGCTGATTGGTCAAGCCAACTTCCTGTCTGGAGACGAGTTCGAAACAGACACGTTAACGTTAACAGTTCAAGTATAAAAGGAAATCTCTGACCGACACCTGAGCACATTAGTACGTTAGTTTGCGTGCACATGGTGAAGCCCTACGATGAAATGAATAAGGAATTTTGTGCAGTCATGTCTTGTTTTCATCCCAATTTAAAAAAGAAAAATATTGTGAATGTATCACACCATGAACCCTGTACTGTTACACGCTTAGGTCATAAGTTTTACGCTTAGAATTTAGACGGTCAAACAAAAATGGTGGAAACGAATTATTGTATTTTATGTTTTTCACCAAAGGTCTCATCCGATGATGACCACATCTCCGCCCAACAACCCTCTGCCCTTTCCCCCATCATCACCACATCAGACACACACTCTACACGTTCAAGCAACACACTGTGAACTTGTGGTTTTCAGCACTGAAGGCGCCGCGTGTCATCAGCTACAACATGATTGCACTACTGTATCAGTGGCTGTATCAATCCAATAACTGAGTACTCTGAGGCAGAGCGATCATCGCTGCTGTACATGCCTATATAACCACCAGGGTGACATGTCACATAAAGCCACCGACCCTGCTCTTAACCCCTCTCTTTCCCCCCGGACAACCCACTCGCCACCTCCTCCTCACCCCCCAGCTAATTCCAGGTAGTGATGGTGGAGTGTAAGGGGTGACAGAGGGGAGAATGACAGGGGCGTGAGGGAGGAGGGGGTGATGGAGGTTAATAGTCCGTCTCTCTTTACTGGCCGTAAAGGGCCCAGACAGTCTGTTAGTGCTTTAGTGCCAGGTCAATCGTACATGTCCCTTTGTATTAAAGCTCAGAAGTGACAGACAGCAGGAGAAGCAGGGCGAGGGGGGAGGTGAGGGGGGAGATAGGACAGGAGGTGTTCTAGTTTTCAGTCACATGCAGGTAGAACAAATACTAGTACTGCTTTAACATCAGCTGAGGTGACTAGATGACCAGGCTCTGAGTCTATCTACATGAAAGTATAGGTAAGGCTCATCGCTTACATAAGTACAGCCAGTCACGGACAACACTGGGATATTTACTTCTGTGAGTCTATGTAAGTATGTGTGTTATGTAAGACTCATCGTTTTCAAGTTTTACCAATTTTTGCAGAAAAATATCTGGATTTTTCCAGTATTCATACAGAAATATCCAGATTCTTGCCAATATTCAACACAAAATCTGTATTTACTTTAAAGGAGCAGGTGGGTTTTAACTGGTTTCATGCAGATTTTGTCCTCGTGAATCAGAAAGTAGTATTTCCTGCTGCTGATCACCACAGTTTTAATAATTTAATATTCAGGTGCTGAGAGAGGCTCCAAAATCTGAGACCTCAGAGTTGGCTGCTGAACATGTTTCTGTTGTGGGAAAATCAGATCCAGAAAACACACAATAAGTAACGTTCTGGGTGTTCAAACATTTTGATAACAGGACATTGTAAGATTTTGTTAATGCTTAAGTGGATCAGCATCCCAACAATGACAAAAAACAAAAACACCCACCTCCGTTATCAACTGCATACAACAACAAATATACTTTTTTTTCTGACTCAACAACTACAAATAGATACTCTCTGGTTACGGTTATAGTTGCCGTCTCAATGCAGTTTTTATCATGCGAGGATGCATTAAATGACATACTGTATCTGGATGCAAAAAAAATTGGATTTTGCTCACATTGCTCTCAGATCATAAAAAACAGATATGTCAGCGTTCAGGTTTGCCTTGTGATGGGAACTGTGCATAACTTGGACGCACTCCAGGCAGAGAGGGAGAGGAGGAAAAACTACTGCAAAATGAGATAAATGCATAACAGCCACTTTCAGGCTGTGTAAAGATTCAGCGATATATATGTAACACCACACCTCAGAAAACATGTTAATATGAAGACTTCAGCTTTGAGCTCTCACTCCTCTGATCACTGAACATTCATTACATGTATGTAATCTTTGGTCATGCCTGGGAGCATATATACATACATGCACTTCATCATCATTTTGGGCATTTGTACAGACACTCAATGATTCCAACCTTTTAATCTTCAAAACTGCACTGAAATTGGACTTTACCTTACAACATGGTGCATCACAAGGTATAGGTGTCTCTAAGATAGTCTGTTCAGGTGACTAAGTATTTATGTAATCTCAATGCAAAGGAGGACACACATGAAGACACTGCTTGACTACACCAAAGTTGTCACCTCAAAGAATTTTCTTTACCAAATAGTTGCCGTGTTGTCCGTGAAGACCAACTCCTGCTTGGACCACAGCAGAGACCAATCAACCACTCTACAGTCAGCAAGTGTAAGAGTCTACAGCCATGCTAGCGGCTCTGTGGAGCTGTACTTAAACACAGCAGTGAGCTAAATGCTAACTTCAGCATGTTAACATGCTCACAGTGATGTCAGCATGCTGGCTTTTAGCAGGCATGTTCTCCTTCTTAGCTTAGGGTCTTAGCATGCTAACATTTGCTAATTGGCACTAAAACACATTAGTTTTGCAGATATTTAGTCATAAACCAAAGTACCAAAGTTGACCTGATGATGGCACTATACAGGAAATCACCAGTCATTAGGATTAATCCGCTGGGGACCATGGATGTCTGTCCAAAATTTCACGGCAACCCTACCAACATTTGAGCAGATATTTCAATCTCGACCAAATTGGTGGACAGACCAACAACATTGCCACAATGCTGAAAATCCCCATCAGTGCTGTGTGATTGTTTCCTGGCTCTCTTGCAACTGAATCTCTGTCAGGTATGTCTTCAGTTAAATTAGTTGTATGAGTTTGGTGTAGCGTTACCTTTTTAGCTCCTTGAACAGGTACACAGGGCCAAAAAACAACAACAACAAAACAAGAAACCCTGATCTACTGTCTCCGTTTAGGGGTTTTGATTTAGTTGAGAGTTCTTCACCCCCTTTACAACCTGCCTCCCTGCTTGTATTCATGTATGCATGTGATTTTTTTTGTATGCTGGACTTCCTGACTGCTGCAACATTTGATCCAACCTCAGAAATGGCTGAATATGGCCGTCAGATGTCCCTGGAAACACACACACACACACAAACACAGGCATGGAAAGTCCATGCTGGCCCATCACACTGACTGTATGCGTTTTTTTGAGTATGTGTGTATGACAGTGAGAGAAAGTGACTGCTCGGTGCGCGGCTCTGATTGTTTCAGAGAAACTCCGGTCCTGCTGCATGATGATCAGGTGTGGCGGCTGGAGCTTGTCTGTCTCCCCATCAGCCTGTTACCGTGACGATAGGAGCTGAGCTCTGTCCCCTTTTAGTGTCAGCCCCGGCGACGTCCATGTCATGTCAGTCCAAACGAACGGCATGAGTGTGTGTGTGGATGTGTTTGTGTTTTTGGGGGAGCAGCTGAGTAGCCCTGGCAGTCTGTCCCTTAGGATCAATCTTTCCTGTGTGATCTGCTGACCCCTACACACACACACACACACACAGGAGGTTTTTTACTCAACTGTACAGTAGATGCACAGAGAGGTGACATTGATTTTTTTCTTAAAATAATAAATAAAATAAATATATATATAAATAATAATACTTTTTAATTTTAGTTTTAGAGTGCTTTTCAAGATACTCAAAGACCCTTTACATGTAGAAATGAATAAGTTAAAAAGGGAGTAAGTGAGCAGGCAGGTAGCAGAGCTCTGGATAAACTGAAGGGTCTACCATATTGCATTTCTACTTCTGGTGTTTTGGCAGTTATCAAACAGCTTCAGCTGCCTTGCCACCTGGGCTGGACTACAGCCAAGCCTCATTTCTTATGTAGCCTCTAGAAAATCTAGACAGATTCCAATTAGATTTTGGATATGGCCAACAAAGTCGCATATACTGGCTAAGTGTAAATGAAAGATTTAGCATTGCATTCCTGTAACATCATCGAACTCAAGATGGACGGTTAAAAAAAAAGATCAAAATTGATGCAGCAGTACCAGTGATTCCGTCTTTTGTATTCCACTCATTCTTCTTCCTTGCCAAAACCTGGTGCCTACATTACCCACAATGCAACTTGACGGCCGACAGTTTGGTCAGAGATTCGGGTGTGTCTATGCTAGTAGCGGCTAATGTAGCCTTCAGCTGCTAGCCTGCAGCAGAGATGAGCAGCGGGCTGCAGAGGTCTGGTAAACTCACTTCTTTCTAACTCACCACACACCAACAGATGTTTTAATTTTCAAACTTGTAGTCTTCAGCCCCAACCGATGCTGACTCAAGTGATGTCACTTGAGGCAAATTATCAGACTTCATGCAGCTCCTTCTGGAGACACAAAAGGTATTATACAACTTTTTTCACATATACAGTAGCCCTACTAGGGATGTACCCAAATCCGAATACGTTATTTGGGAAAGCATAAATAATGCGATAGGAACAGATATTTCTTCTACCCAAAGTTGCTCATTATTATTTGGAGAAAAATAAGTCAGCTCCATGATTGACGTCTGTGCGTCAGCCATTATGTCTCTTCAAATCGATTCGTATCATTTGGATGGCCACAAGATAAAAATGCCCATTCTGTTTGCAACATGGGACTTTGATTTCACTAACTAGTCAATTAAGAAATAAATAAATTCCTGTTTGCCTGGCCTTTGCCTGACAGATAAGTTTGTTGGTTGAACAGATACAGATAATGACATCTCTGCACACCTCTAAGCACTACCCAAGACCTGTAAACAGACTTTGATGTGTAAAATTGGTGGAGCTCCCTTTTAAAATGAGTGTAAGTTGGGCCAAATTTGCCACTGTTCAATTTGCTTGTTGTAGCCATGATTTAACTTCGGCAATGCAACTGGTCAGGGTGGAGTGAGTTGCAGTGACGATGGATTTAGTTCATATGTAGAGCTGGATATCATCGGCGTAGAAGTGGAGCCAATTAAGATGGATGATATTACCGAGGTGGAGGACCAAGCACTGAGCTCATTTTTAACCATGTGTGAGATGTTGTGAGAAAAACCTCGCTCTATGACACCAAGGAATGACTGTCACACTCTCTGTCACACACACATACATTTACAAACACACACACATGTAGCGGGCAAGCGGTGTGGCAGACAGGAAGACGAGACAGTTTCCAAGATGTGGGGGGGAGGGAGGAGCTGCTCTGCTATTTCCTGCATCTGAGGAGGAGCATTAGACCCAGGACAATGTCACAGCCAATCACCTTCAACACTGTCACATGACTCCTCGCAGTTGGCCGTCTTGTCATCCTTCTTCTTCCTAAGACTTTCTGACAAGCCCCCATCTGAAGGACTCCACATGTCCAAACATACCTTCCTCCCCTCTCTTCTCTTCTCCTCTCCTTTTTAAAAAAAATGTTCCTCTCTTCCTAACTCTCCTCCTCCTTCCTCCCTTCATCTCTCCTCTTCGTGTCCACGCCAGCTCATTGATCTCTGTCAGTATTGAATGTCAGAGACACGTTCAAAGATGCTTTTCGTTCCCCATTAATAATTCACACTGCCTGAATCATCAATAATAATTCTCACAGAGCAATCATTCAGCTTTACCACCTCTCCCTCTCTCTCTCTTTGTCCCTCATCCCTCTCTTCCTCTCTTTATCCACTTCCTGCCCTAGGCCATTCTTCCCTTCAACACCTTATTCCCTACTTAAACCCCTCTCGCTCTGTGATATCTCTTTTTGCTTATTCGGCCCCCTTTTTCCAGCCCTTTTATGTGTATCATATCTTCATCCTTTTTCCCTTGGCAAGGCACTTTTTCATGAGGTTGGCCGGTGCTTTCACAGTCATGGATCTAAACATGACAGATATCCAGCTTATTCTAATGGAACAACCAGTCGTGTTGTTTTTCCACGATTTCCCTCATGTAATAAAACATTAACATTATTATTAGACTGGCAGGGAAGTCCTGTTCTGCGGTCTTCTTCTTTAACTGTGGCAATAACTCAAGTCCTGTCAATCACCTGCTCAAAAATGAATGAGGATGGACTATGTGTCACCACCCAGCCAGTGTATATTTACTTTAATAGATATAGTGGAGGGGAGGAAGAGGCGGAGGAGGACAAATAGAGGCAGAAAGCCTTTCTTAATGTACATGTAAAACTCTCCAGTGGGCCCATGCCAAGTGTAAGTGGTTGAGTGATATTGGCAAAGGGAGAGAGGAGGGGATGGAGGGAGAGAAAGTGTCAGATTTAGGCATTTTCCTTAATGCTATAAGAGCTTATTGATATTTTGATTTTCACTGGGGGCCGGCAGGTGCTGAGGCAGCTGCTTTTCGCTCTGTCTCTTTACGGGTGAGAGATGTGGAGTTCATCCCATCCTGCTCGCGGAAAATCGTCCGAAAAACTGTCTCCTGGGAATGCCGCCACGACCAGAGAGAGAGAGAGAGGTAGAGAGACAGAGGTAGAGGGAGACGAGGGAAAAAAGGAGGGAGGGGAGAGGTGTTGCATGCTGGGCAAGCAGAGAATGGGTCATCTAAGGTCCGTCAGTTTAAAGACTAGTGGCCCCTGTCAGAGGAAGAGATATAAATCTGTACTTCATACTGGGATCACTTTATTCAGGAGAGCCAGTGAGTGTCTTTGCTGTGCAGAGATCTGCAGGACTTACTGGAGGCACTCGTGAGGATGGTGATGGTGATAGTCAGTTCATTCGTCCAACACTTTGATCCAAAGCGAGATATCTCAAGAAGTACTGACCAGATTGCTACAAAACCTGGCATGAATATTCATGGTTCCCAGAGGATGCTAATATTTTTGGTGACTCTCTGACCTTTACTTTGCTACTGGTCTGCTGGGCACATAGGTCTGGTGTTGTGCTCATCCCTCATTCAAGTCATAAGGCAGTGGTTCGAAATCTTTTGTGCTTGTGACCCCCTAATATCAAGCGATGTTCTCGGTGCATGTCAATGAGCTATGAGCACTTCTATCGGAGAGTGATTTTACTGCTCAGACTGTTTTATTTGAATCATTTTTAGAGGCTTGAAGAGGTAAAACTATACAATATATCACCAGAAAGTCAGAAAAACATGCATAATATTAAATTAGTTTTTTCCATCTCGCAACCCCTCAGATTTATCTCATGAACGCTTGTCTGGACTCCAGGTTGGGAATGACTATCAAATTGAATGAGAAAGTTTTCCATGTTTACAACTTGCATCCTGAATAATTTCCACAATGGAATGATAAAAATAGTGTCTGGGGCATCTACACCACGTCCTGGTAAGAATCCCACAATATAATGTGCTACTCGTGCGACACTTCACTGTCAGTAATGACGCAAAATGATGACGACTAATACGTTTCTGGACACGTGGTTTTTACCAATAACAGATAGATATAGATAGATATAACAGAACCATCATTAATGTTAGTTATACATATATTGGCATGAAATGTACATTCAGGCTCCCCAGAGGATAAATCCTTTGGATTCTAATGTTCGCATGACGTTTTTCTAGTGACACCTCAAAGACAAACTTCACAAAACTGATGAGGTTATAAAAATATAAAAATTGTCGAGGTGCTTATTTAATCCAACACTTTAATATCGTTTGGGTGTAATGAACATTGCAGCCTCTAGTGGACTCTAGCAGGCCTTTAAACTTGAAGTTTTCTGCCCTATTTCTCCAAAGAAACCAGGACTAAACTTGGTGCTTCTGCTCCACAAAGAGTCCTTCTACAGCCTGCCACACAAGTCTGTTGCTCTTACACTGAATACAAATTACATGCATCCTTCAGATTTAGTAGCACTGTATGTTTGGGTGCATCATGATACAGTTACACGATTACTGAATAACATAATGATAAATACATATCGGATAATGATTTTTTTAATTTAATGGATATATAAAATCTGAACTACAACAGCAAATAGGATCTTGCAAAAAAATAGAACTCTGTCTGATAATGATTACGTCAAACTGTCCCTTCTTCTCTCTCTCTCTCAATCAATCGACTGGCTGACAGTTAGACCTCTACTGCAAATAAATACAAGGACTCCTTCGTCTCTTTAGGGAGAGACTCTTCACCCGCCCTGAGTCCCTCCAGCCCCACGTCTGTCTTTAATTGAAACCGCTCACTAACGACCCTCTGAGGGATCCGGCCCTGTTTTCACAGTCTCCTCTCCCTGAGGAGGAGCTGCAACCACACAGGAATATCACAGAACACAAGAATCCATCTTGTCTGATTTAAACATAACATGGATCGACTCAAACACACACACACACACACACACACACACACTCCCTGTCAGAGTGTTGAGGAGGTCAAGGAGAAACAGGGAGTCTGTGTCCAATCGACTGTTGAGAATGAAACCATCCTGCTCCGACTGCTGCAGGGAGCAAGTCAAAGTCAAGACACTGTGTCTGAGCTCAGTGTCACTGAGGGAGCTGTGACTACTGTAGACAACAAAAGATCTCCCTCTTACCTTGCAGTGATACTCCACTCAAAATCTACAGTTAAAGTAAGAAACACTCACCTCGTGTAGATTTGAAAAGAGGCTGTAGTCAACTTGGATTCTTGTCAGTTACTACAGATTCCTATACTTAGTAAAAAAAGATGCAAGGCAAACTTCTCGATCCACTCCTGCAGCATAATTCAGTCCTTTCTGTCAGTCTGTACGTTCCAAACACTCACCAAAAAAAGCTAAATACACAACTTTAGTCTCAGTTGTTAACCACAATCAGTGAATTGTGAACAGGTATGTGTTTGTTTGTGTTTGCCTCCTCTCTTCTATTGGTCAGAAGTGCTCTGTCCTATAGTTCGCTCTCACTCACTGTCTAAACATCATCTTTTTAGTGAAGATAAAGAGATAAAGATACAGTTTTTTTCCTTCCTCTTTATTGAACTCTCAAGTTCATGAGATCAAAAAGGCAGAGCGCCAAATGCCACAATATGAGCAGCAGAGAAGAACAGATAAATATGAATAACCAACAAAAGATGAGTTCATGTAAAAAAGGTTCTAATAACAGGTGCAGTATAGTTGTTCTATTTTTTTTTTTTTTATACAATTAAATGAAAATTAAAGTTCATAAGAACTGCCTGGAGTTCGGTTTATTGGGGAAGCGATGTGTCCGAAAGCCAATCAGTAAACTACAATATGAATTCAGACCTAGTTGGACGCAGCTTTGTCAGACTAACCAATGAGTGAGCTCAGACAGAGTGCTTCCAGCCAATGGAAAAACAGGAGGCGGGTCCTGAGGGTTTAGAACATACTAATGCAGCATAGAGAAGTAGATTATTTATTCCTTGAAAACTTGTATCCATTTGAACCCATTGTTACAGTTGATTTTTATTAATGAAAAAAGAAAATGAAATGAAACTACAAACTTTGTAGACTCACTTTTACACCTTTCGGTTTACTTAAAGGAGGAAAGAAATTTAGGCAGAGTATCACTTTAAAATATTTCTGATGCAAGGGAAGCTGCACAGGTGGAATTATAAACCTGCTGTTGCATTCTGTTTATGGAAGAAAAATGAGACTTAATGACCTGTTAAGGTGGATGTTTTTTTTGTTTTTTTGCAGTAAAGCAATAATTCAAATTGACAAACGAGTACGGGGTAAACAGTAACTGTCCTGTGTATCATCGGGTGAACTAAAACTGTAGTCTGGAGTCAGGATTATGGTCGTATTCGAATCATTTCAATTCAAAACAGGTAAAACTGAAAAACAAGGACGCAGCAGAATTGAACAGAATCACAGACACAATCCAGACAAGATAATATCAAAACACTACCTGACTCATTGTTGGGTTGGTTGTTAAATAAGCATCAAAGGAAAGCAGAACTATTGATAGCAGTGTCTCTGGCTGTGGTCACTGAGTGCTGCAGTCCGAAGCTCTGCTGATTCGCACATTTACGAATCAGTTATGTGATACGACTAAATGGAGGCAAATGGAACGGGCCGACTTGTTTAATTACAGTATCACTGTGTAAACTCTAAAGTGATCAATCGCATCCTTTTTTTAATATCTGTGAGCCTTTGTTCCCTGATTCTCATCAAAACACCCAAAGATGGAACAAACGTCTTCAGTGCAGACAAAAATATGAATATTAACTACATCTCAAGTAACTTGATCAAGATAACTGAAAACAAACCTGTTCCAAACACCATCAAATGAAGATATCAATAGAATTGATCTCTGCTCGCTGATTAAAGCAGCATTGCTACGGCTGTTGTTACCCACACAGAGGATGTAGTGCAATAGTTTCATTCTGTTGCAGAAAAAAAGCGAAATTTTTCTTCATCATTAGAAGAGGATAAGCTGCCACCTTTTAAAATGAAATGAAAAATTAAGAAAAATTCAACAATCCTCTTCTTTTTAGCATCTTAGGAAATATGTTCAGAAGCAAAGTGTTCGTAATAGTGACATAATAAGATAAGTTCATGTCACAGCGAGTGGTTTTAAGGGTTGGTGTTTATAGTTGGTTTTGTTTCAGATGAATGTTTTTATGTTTTATTTTATATGCAAACTCAGACTCAGCCTGCCTTAGAAGATGTGCAGCAGTAATGTACATAATATGTATTTAGTGAACTGAAATATACTAAAGATATATACTTACTCCTCAGTCTGCTTCCTTCACAGTTTGCCCATGACACTCGGGGTTAACAGAGACCGCTTCCACCTGTTGGAGGAAACAATTGATTTGTGTAGTGCAGCCCCGCTGAAGCCCACAGGTAAGGGATATTCAACCCCGAGGAGGACACTCTCACCTGTGTGTCACTGCAGGCCTCCTCTGCTGCCTGCACTCTGTGAACACATTCAGCATGACAGCATCAGGTTTGTACATGTACACACATACTCAATTATTTTGAGAGTCTTTGATATTAACTTTACTTTAATACCTTTATCTGTGAGGCAACTTTCATGCAGAAATACAGTATTATGATTAGAATAAAGAAACAAAGTTAGGCAGACATTAAGAAGAAAGATAAAAATGAAATAAATAAGCAACAATAACAAACCCCAATAACAAAATAATTAAATGGCAAACAAGTTAACAGTAAAATATGTTAAACATAATATAAAACATTTCAACCAACAGCAACATTTCCTCATTGTTATAACATGACCATATTATACTATTTCTCATTATTATTACACACCAACTTATTTCATTCTAACAAACAGCTATATGTTGTTAAAACAAAAAAAGTTCCATGTTATAACAAGAAAAAAGAAGTCCATATAACAAGAATATTTTCTTGTTTTAACCAGAAATTAAGCACTTTATTTTATTCTCGAGGGAAACATTAAGTTAGTGTTCTGCCTGGAACAAAAAAGAAAAGATCAATAATTTTAAAAGTATTACAAAACTTGAAGGAACCTTATAATTAATTCTAAAAGAAGAAGTAAAAATATAGACTGCTCAAGTGTAATAGCAGTGTTATATGTACAGCAGTGTGTGTGTGTGTCAGAGGGATGGGTGGTAAGGGATATCTAACACCTAAGAGGACAGACTCACCTGAGGCCGGTGCCAGTTTTCACTTCCTGTACTTATCGACACCTGCTTCCTGTTGCAGGAGGAAGTGGCCACGCAGCACGCAGCCTGAGTGAAACTGGAGAGAGTGTTTGCACTGCTACACTGGGAGTGTGTCGGCAAAAAATCAACCTCCGGATAAATTATGAATGAGAGTGATGGAGGGGATAAGAGGAGGAAGAGGAGGAGGAGGAGGAGGAGGAGGAGGAGGAGGAGGAGGAGGAGGCAGAGACGGAAGGGCGGGGGGGGGTATGACGTTATAGTGTTATCTTCTGTTTTACTGAAACAGCTGGAGAGCTGGGAGGGAGATAAGTGACACACACACACACACACACAGTCACACAGCGCAGTGTCCTGTTTTACCACCTTCTTGTGATCGTAGTAAAGAAATATCTTTACCACAGATGAAAAGTCCATCACAAGTAAAAGTTCTGCTCAAAATTAAGTAAAAGTAACTTTAATCAACTGTGAAATGTTCTTAAACAACAGTAAAAGTTGGCCTTAAAGTGAACAAGAGTAGAGTTTAGTTAGTTAGTGATGGTTTTAATGCTTTAAAGCAAATAATAGGTAGAATATAAGGAAGCAACGTTTGAAAAAAGAAAGAAAGAAAGAAAGAAAATAGCAAAAGAACAAGAAAACAAGAATGGCAATAAGGAAAACAGGAATGGAGGAAATAAATTAGGAACACGTGTGAGGGCAGGAGGAAAAGAAAAAGGCAGGAAAGAGAACGTGAAAGATTGAAGAAGGAAGAGGAAGAAAATAAGGAAACAAGGATGAAAAGAAAGAACGAGGGAAGAATGGAAGGAAGAAATAAATAAGGAATATGTGTAGCAACAGAAGGAAGGACAGATGAAAAGAAGAAAGAAAAGAAGGAAAAGGAGAAGAGAAAGTAGGAAGAAAATGAGGAGACAGGGATGAAAGAAGGAAGGACGAAAGATGAATGATGAATAATGAAATAAATAAGGAAAACGTGTAAAGGCAGAAGGAAAAAAGAAAGAAGGAAAGTGGGAGAAAAATAAGGAAACACTGATGAAATAATAAAGAAGAAAGGAAGCAATTAAGGAAGTAAATAGAAATATGTGTGAGGATGAAGGAAAATATAAATAGGGAGGACAGAAGGAAAGAAAGAAGGAAACAAGGAGGGAAAAAAGAAATTAATAAAGGAGACAAAGAAGTAAAATGTGTAAGGACAGAAGAAATGAAAGATGCAAAGACGAAAACAAGAAAACAAGAAAAACAAGAAAAAAGAAAAAGGAAAGAAGATTTTGCCAGATTTGTCTCTTTCTAAATGTAAAAATTTAAAGTGTCACAGAATGGAAATGACTGGTACTTCAAACCTGTACTTCAGCACAGTACTTGAGTAAATGTACGTAGTTCCTTGTCACCAGTGTTGCAGTGCGTCACTGACCCTGAACGCTGCAGGTGCAGGCGGACACTTCCTGTGACCCGGTGGATGTCCTGCCTGTCAGTGTGTTTTCACAGTATCAGGAGAGAGAGGACAGGCTGCATGAAGGGGGGAACTGCAATGAATTAAAAGAAGAAGCCCTCATTTGATCCATAATTGATTGTCTTTATATGAGATGGCTGGTGAGTAGAAAACAGAGGGAGTCTGATCTAGATAACAAGCGCACCGCCCCGGCGCCGTGACGGCTGTACGTGACCGCAGGTTGGAGAGAGGCGAGCGTGAGAGTGCCTCGCTTCCATCTCTTGATGTTTTCCCCTCTTTTCTCTTTTAATGAGTGTCAGAATGCAGGTTTCTTTTTTTAAAGGAAGGTGGGAGGGGAGGGGAGGAGATGGGGGGAAGAAAAACAAAACAACAAGAAAGCAGAAAAAGACCAAAAGAACAAGCGTTTCTGATAAAGTGCTTACAGAGCGTTTGTAGCAAGTTCTGCCGACATGCGGTTGAGCGCTGATGTAGGGCACAAGCCCACAAGTCGTGTGGGGGTTTATCTCATTGATTAGAGGCACACAGAGAGGGAAACACATGTGAGCCTGGGCATAATATCGTTATATTTAGTCTCTTCTTGTCTGCTTGGTCATTAAGTGATATCTACTCCTAAAAACAAAGCCTTTTCCAAGTACTTTAATCTCATTTGTGTGGGTTTATTCTGCCAAGCCAGACTCCATTTACAAATGAAGACGTTTTTCACCATTCCCTCCTGTATGGTGGCTTAAAGGATGAGCCTGATATTCTATATTTTTCTTATCTTCAACAAATATTCCAGCACTGGGTTGTGGAGCGATTTTGGTGCAGTGGGCACACTCGGTATTACAGGATCACATGACATCCACATGGCCCAAATACACTTCCTCCCACTCAGTCATTACAAAAGCTGTAACGGTAAATAGACTTTTTGTTTTTTGAGCGTCACAAACACCCCACAATGACATTTTCAGAATTGTATCCACTCAGTCTGATAAAATTGGAAATATCTCAAAAAGCCGTATCAGTAAATCCCTGAATGCCAGTTACCGGTGCCAGGAGCAAACAGGAAGTCTCTGATGCACATCCTCTCAAAGCACAGCAGGAGAAGGACTCCAGTGAGCATGCTCTATGGGCCCAAAAATACGCAAGTCTGAAAAATTATTTTGGCAACCAGTGAGCATCTTCCATATGATTAAATAGGAAGGCAGTATCCAGTTTTTCTTATTATATCTATGGTTGGTCCAGCTGCCATAAGTACTCACTAGAACACCAAATGTTCAATCTGCCGTTGAAAATAGTCCCCGAAAAAATGCACTACTGACTATTGTTTGAGGAACGTTTGTTAAAAATTACTAAGCCTTTGCTCATTGATTTTTAAAGGTTTTAGTGTTCAGGAGAAACCACTGGCACAGGGCTGAGAGCCACAGACATGGGAGGGAATAAGAAAAATAATGAGTATTGTCAGGCTTAACCACCACAACACAGAGCGACTGAGGAGTTCTCATTTGTCCAAACAGTTCCTCTCTGTACGGGCTACAGTCAGAAGAATTTGTTTACCTCTCTTCCCACTAAGATGGAGTAAAGAAGAAAGAGGTATGAAACAAAAGGGTAATGGCCCATCCTATAGACGAGGTGTTTGTCTGCTTTAAAGCCATGAGTTGTTATGAATAAAACAGCAGAAGCTGTCACGGTGCGCTTCTTTCCAGACAGGACAGCAGTGAGAGGGCTAATGTGATCACAGCATCGGGCCCCGTGATGCACAATAGATTCTCTCTTCCCTTTTCTAAACAAATAAGGTGAATGATGAACAGCGGAGTTAACGGATCACAACAAAATGCCAATAAAAAGACAAAGAGAAAAGATTTTAATGACTCCTTTCAGTAAACAGGAGGCCCTCCGTCTCCTTCATCTCCTCACTCTGCACCCCCCCACCTGTCCTCTCCTCTTTCCTCTCATCTCGCTCTTCTTCTTCTCCTCCACCTGTCTGTTCTCGCAGACTGCCGCTGACTGCTGGAGACGCCGCCGCGCGATGAGCTCTGACTGCGAGCTCTGCTGGTTTGGGATGCTGGGCCGTTGTGACAAGCGCTGTCCTGGCCCTGCGCCGGCCCCGTCGCCGCGGTGACGCCAGGTTTGTGGTGACTGGCCATCTCCATGGTGACAGGGCTGTCAGGGGCTGTAAGAGAAGAAACACCTGCCTGTTACCTAACTGGTGCTGGGAAGCGTTGAGGACATATGGTGTATTACAGGCGACTCAGTGTAAAAATGTTTCCTTTACTTTGATAAAAGTAAACAAATATTAGTTTTGAAATGCACTCAAACATAAAAAGTAAAAAATATTAATGGTGAAAAGGTACTCCTGGTCAGGTGAATCTCCAGTTTTAGCAATTTGGCGAAGAAGGAAAAAAAGGAAAAGAAGAAAGGAAGAAGGAAACGAGAAAAGGAGGAGGAGGAGAGGAAGTTAAAAAAATGGACAGAAGAAGACAGAAGGAAGGAAAGTAATAGGGAAAGAATTAAACAAAAAAAGACCAGAAGGAGAGAATTAAGGAGAGAAGGAAGGACAGACAAAAGGATAAAATGAAGTTGAGAGGAAAGGAGAAAAGAAAGGAAGAAAGGAAATCAAAGGAAAGTAGAAACATGAGAAGAAAAGAAGGAAGGAAATAGGCTAAAGAAGGAAGGAAGGACAGAAAAAGGGAAGGAAACAAGTTAAGAAGGATAGACAGAAGAAAATAAAACCGAAGAAAACAGAAGGATGGAAATAAGAAAAGAAAGACAGAGGGAAGGAATTGAGAAAGGAAGGAAGGAAATAAGTTAAGATGGATGGAGACAAGGAAAGAAAGAAAGATTTTCACCCCAAATAAAATCCATATTTACGTATTTCATGCTGAATCAAAGCTTTAACTCCAGCCGTCAGATAAATGTAGTGAGTAAGAAGTGGAAATATTCAGGTAAAGTACTTCTTCTCAAAAACCAACACACTGAAGAGGAAACAGTCATCCAGCCATTATATTATTCCTTCAGCAGATATTCTGTACAGAATGGAAAGAGGCAAAGTGACAGTAAATTCAGCCTGATTGAGCACCAAATAAAATAAAAAGTGTCACCACAATGCCACCAGAGAACCATTAGATAAATGCAAAATAAAGCCATAAGTGCCATAATCACCACGGTGCAATTAAATATGAAATGAAAATGTCAGAGGAATAGACACCAAACGGCCATAACTGCTGTCCCGTATCAGCATCGCCAGGCCGGAGCAGTAAAGCTCATGTTTGTTTGCTCCTCTCCATTTTACTGGTGTGTTTTTACGGTCAGGGCTCAATCATATACAGTATCTTAACGATGATGGTAATTAGACAGCGGGCCGCGGGGATGATTTAGCCACAACAGCCAAAACATATTGAAGGAGAGTGATGGACTGTGGGAGGCCGGAGGAGAAAACGTAGGAGAAAATCAGAGAAAAAACCGAGTGAGGAGGTTGATTGATCCGCGGCTCATAAACATCTTGGGGTCAGAATCATGAGCTTCTCTTTGGGTTGGTTAATACAATTAGTCTGGCTTTGCTCTGTGGCTTCATAAGCATAGAAACACCCCCTGTGGCCCTGTATTAATACACCAGGGGATATCAATGATAAATAAACTACAGGGCTGTGTGTGTGTGTGAACAAGCAGGTGGAGTAATGATTAGATTTCCATTAGTAAAAGGGGTAATAAACGCCTTGTGTGTGTGTGTGTGTGTGTGTGTGTGTGTGTGTGTGTGTGTGTAGTAAGAGGTGAATTAAAAGCGCATTGACTATGTGGCAGCACATGCTATATATTAAGGCCAGGCACAGCCGGCCTGCCAGCGGCTCAAGCCAGAGGGCCTATTCATCTTCTGCAGAGCGTTCTGCCCCCGCCCGCCCCCTCCTCGATAAAACCACGGCCCCCACACACCCACATCCCCACTCCACCTAAGCATAGACCCCTCCCCTCCGCACACATAATCAAATTAATTAACATTCCTAAGATCCCACGCTCATTCCACAGTGGTCAGCAAAAAAAAGGCAGGCAAAGAAGAAGTTTGGCCATGGCAGTGATCTGAGAAGTCAAAAGAAAATTCAATTTATTTTACAGTTGGGTGTTATCTTTGTAGTTTTTTGTGATGTTGGGTCTCTCACATTTGTAGTTTTTTGCTGTTATGATCACCATCTTAACTACAGAGACAGGGGGATGTGGTGACAAAGCCAGATATAATCAATAGCATTGCAGAGCTTTACTTTAACCTAAATTTGTTACCGTACTCATGCATGTTTCACTGTTCAATGGGTGAGAATGACTGACAGTTTGGGTATCTTTGGCTACGCCTTTTTCCCAAAGAAGTGTAATTGGGTTAAACTGGACTTGAGATCTGTTTGATCACTTGTGTTCTGATGTCCTGTGGACCTCATTTTTCTCCGTTCCACTCGCTTCTATAAGTCAATGGGTTTTCTTATAAAGAGTTTTTGTGAAGAGCCAAAACATACAGTATTCCTGAGGTTTTGGGTTCATATTGCAAGTTAAATTGTTATGTTCTGTTGGCTGACTGGATTGCAAAATGTGAACACATTATTTCAAGAAAGACAAAACAATAATAAGATTGTTAGCATTCAATCGAAGACTGAAAACGAGAGGTTGTGGTTGTACGTGGGTGCGGGACTATTTCTTGGTTGGGTGCAGCGACTATGATCCCTGAAATACCACAATATGTCATTTTTACAGTTCAGTTTGTGTATGCATTAAATGGTGCTGGTAGGTTGATTTTGTTACCTGTGGACAGAGCCAGGCTAGCTGTTTCCCCCTGTGTCCAGTCTTTATGCTAAGCTAAGTGTCTCCAAGGCTGTAGCATCATATTTAACGTACAGACATGACAGTGGTATTGATTTTTGATTTAACTCTCAGCAAGAAAGAAAATAATCACACTGCTTTAAAGTTATAATCCTTATGATTTCAGTCTTGGTTGATTTGGCGACACCTGTGGTCACTGGTGGTAACAGTAAGTGCATTATGAAAGTACATGGAAGCGGTCGAATAGTCAAAAAAATGATGTTGTATGTCTTTTCCTAAACACTTTTCCTTGACCTCGATGGAAAACGTCATGAGGTCGTGGAAAGATGTGAAGGAGAATTCATGAGGACTTAGGAAAAGACAGAATCCCACTGCACTCGCACTAACAGGCTACGTAATTATGTGATGGTGGATGTTATGGACGTGGGTCTGCCGTGGTCGCTTTAAATGTTGCTGCTGCAAGGAAATTTTGGACGGCATTACGGTATTTCCTTTGGTAAAGGATGGTCCAGTGTACACGATGCTAAAGGAGATAAGAAAGGAAGCACTGAAGCACCTTTCCTTAGCATTTAGAGAAGTCGACCAGCTCTCATCATGGCTGCCTCTTAGAGACTTCCAGGTCATTTCACTCAGTTAGGAACCTTTCTGAGCACAAAAGACTATTCAAATGCAGTCCATGTCTCAGAGATTCATTCGAAATGACACATGCATCGACCACAGGGGGCAACAAACACACCTTGAGCAGATATTCTGTTAACAATGCCACAGAAGAAGAGTAACTGTATGTACGTGAATGCTGAAAAAATGCTGTCCATAAATCAAAAACTGTGTTTGATATAATAAGAATAGTGGATAACTTTAAAATAATAAAAAAATGATTTAAATTGACTAATAACATAGTATTCGTATACATATGTTTACAGTTATAAGGCAATATAATTACTATTTGTACACTTTCTCTGTCCTAAAACTCTTGGTAAACTCACCTTTCTTTCTTCTGAGTGAGATGAAACAAAGAAATGAAACTGGTCCTGTCTCTCTTGTCAGTCGTCTCCAGCTGTGAAATTTATTTTGGAGCATAACTCTGTCTCACCTTTTTTTAAATTAATTAATTAATATATACTGCGAGGATGCAGGAGCTGTACCTGCTAATGAATTCACATGAGTGAGCTGTATGAGACTGATTAATTCATGACAGGTAGTTGATACCCTTGGCCTTGGGGCTCCCTTGTGGCCCCAATCCCAACTTCCCCTACCTCTTCCTAGACCTGTACCCCCTTCTTATCATGGTGTTGTTACACCCCCCCCCCCCCCCTGTCTTTGCTCCCTCTCGCTCCTCTGGGACTCCTCGTGACACAAAAGGAAAGCTTCTTATTAATTAAAACTTCTGAGAATTAAATGCTGTATTTGCAGTGTGCTTCTTTTCTACCCTCCCCTGTTTGGTTTGTTCTGCGCTCGGGCTGCTGGCTTAAAATATATATATTTGGAATGATCAAGGGAACAAAACAGAGACAAAAGTGTAAAAGAAGAAAATCAGACAGGAAACAGGGCGAGGAGAGAAAAAAAAAATCATGTTGGATGACGGAGCCGAAGAGTTTTTCCAGCTGTGCCGGAGCGGAGGCTCAGCCAGAGAGGAGAGCGCCTGTATTGATCCCTCCCCCCTCTCCTCTAACAAGGGAAGATTTGAGCAGATTTCCCCTCCGTGTCTGGAGGAATACATCCTTTTCATCCCCCTCACTTCTCCCGTTTATCTCTCCACTCTTCCAAAGAGCACCTCCAATCCCTCCACCCCACCCCCAAAGCCTGCAAGGAGGGGGGAAACCCTGTTTGTGAAGGCTTCAGTAAGCTTCCCACTACACACACACACACACACACACACACACACACCGCATACATGCTGGCACACACACACACACACACACACTGATGTCTGTACTGTACCTCTATACTTGTGAGGACCCTTTTTGACATAATGCATGCTGTATAGCTCATTACCTTAACCTTTACCTAAACCTAATTCTGACCTTAAAGGGGAACTCCACCGATTTTACACATCAAAGTCTGTTTACAGGTGCTGGAGAGTACCACTGCTTATGTGAAAAAAGTTGTATAAATCATTTTGTGTCTCCAGAGGGAGCTGTGTGAAGTCTGATAAATGTCATCAGTGTCGGTCGGGGCTGAAGACTACAAGTTTGAAAATGAAAACAATCTGTTGGTGTGGAGTTAGAAAGAAGTGAGCTGACCAGACCTCTGTAGCTCGCTGCTCATCTTTGCTGCAGGCTAGAGGCTCGAGGCTACATTAGCTGCTACTAGCATAACACTCCCGAAACTGACCGAGCTATCGGCTGTTGAGTTGCACTATGGGTAATGTAGGCAGCAGCAGGTTTTGACAAGGAGGAAGGAAAATGATTGGAATATAAAAAGATGATATCTCGGGTTCCATTCCAATTCAAACTGTCCAATCATGAGTCCAGAAATGTTGTAGGAGTGCAACGCTAAATCGGTGGAGTACTCTTTTAACCTTCAAACAGCCCTTTGAAAAAGTGAGCATCAGATAAAATGTCCTCACTTGCCAAAAAATGTCCTCACTTTCTAAAACATTATTACTCTCAAAACTCGTCACTCTCCAAAAAACGTCCTCATTCTCCCAAATGTTGTTCCTTATCTTCCAAAAATGCACCTATTTTCCAAAAGAAATGTCCAACAATGTCCTCGCTCTCTCTCATCTAAACCTTTGTCCTCACAAGAAAAGAAGTGCAAGAGCACATTCAAACACACACACAGACATACCCGTACCCCTAAACTAATTCTAAACGTAACCCAAAAACCGAGTCTGAACCCTCAAATAGCCTGGATGTCTTAACTTTACAAAATGTCTTCAGCTTCTAAAAATGTCCTCTGAAGTTCTAAAACGTAGTCCTCAAAAAGAACGAAGTACAAGACAAGACTGATAGAAACACATGTACATAAATGTGTGTGGGTGTAAACACATGAGCCTAAAGCTTATTTTGAATCTCCTCCATCTAATTCAGGTATCTGGAGTCTGAAACTCTGCAAAACCTGGAGGTTGAAGAAGCCACCAAATAAAAAAATATCTGGTTTGCTGAGAAGTGGAGACTAGAACACACACACACACACACACACACACACACACACACACACACACACAGAGTCAATATGGCTTAGCAGAAGTCTGGTAATATCCTTTTTCTGTTTGTCATCTCCATTAATGTGCTTTGTGAGTGAGTGTTTGCAATCAATTTAGGCCTATTTCCAGCGTGTCTGACTACCTGGTCACCACGGCTGGACTGTGTGTTTCGGTGAGGATGGGTGTAGGTGTTTGTGTGTCGCAGGGGGAGGAGGGTGGCGTTGAGATGAAGCTCCCTACACCAGGGGACGGCTTTGTGTCCCCCTCCTCCCCAGCCCCCTGGAGAGGCAGCAGAGTCATTTGCTCAGTCTTATGATGTCGTCACGGCGTGTTAGTGGCGAGTGGCGGGGCCCTCACGCCAAATACGGCCCTCCCCACGCCCCCCCGCCGTTCTCCGTTCCCCTGCCGCTCGCCACCCCCCCCCCCCCGAGCTCGTTGACCCCCCACCTCCACCCTCCCACCACATGAGCCCTCTCCCCCACCACCTCCTCATCGCTCAGTGGTCAGTGCAGGGGGAAGAGCTGCTGACGCAGGCCGGCAGAGGAAACAAGCTTACCTGCGGATAATCTCCTAAGAGAAATTTCAAGGGAAGAAATAAGAGAGTGAGAGAGGGTGAGAGACAGACAGAGATGGAGAGAGAGAGAGAGAGAGAGAGAGAGAGAGAGATGAAGGCAAGAAGGATGGATGGAGAGAAACTTAGCGAAGTTTTTAGTCCCTGACTTGCTGCGCCAAGCACTTCCTATTCTCCAAGCCAACTTCCCCTCTGTGGTCAAGCACTTACTGCTCTGACAATGCCCTCAGCGAGGAGAGAGGAGACAAGTGAACAAGAAGGGGAAAGAGAAGAAGTTAGGATACATGAACAACTTTAAAAAAACGTGCAGAATGTGGACTGACGTCTAATCTCTCATGGAATAAACTCCAGATCTCAACGGAAAGACCAGACATTTCGTGCCAAAACATTCATTCATTGGTATTTAATGCCATAAACATAAATATTCTGATATCATAAAATACTTTGGCTCAGCTTTCAGAACAAAAAACATTTGCTGAACTTACTGTTGGCTGCAGTATTACAAAATCTAATTGCTCTGATCAACAGCGTTGAAACCCACAGAATGTTGTTTTGGTCACATTTCAACATCAAGATACTGCAAAGGACAGCATCTAATATGATAGTAAAGCCATAAAAATAGTATTAAATGTGAATGTTTTACTCAGTATAAGCCAGGTACATATTACAGATACAGATTTAAAGTATATTCTCACACTGATGTACTGCTCATCTCCCACAGACTCATTTCTCAGGGTGCACTGACCTCATCAGTGTTCAAAAACTTGACCAGTTCACTACCGCTGATCAGTAAATTAAATCATGTTTTATTACTTCCCAGGTTAACAGGAGTGCTGATCATTTCATCTGAGAAAAATTTGTACATTTTGTTAGAAAATCTTCTCCATTAAAAGATCCGTTCACTGAAAATTCATCCCAAAGAATTCACTTTATTTGTATTATTGCTGAGGTCACGATCATATCAAAACTGTAAGAATATGGTTTGTTAAGTTTGATTTATAGAAACAGTCTGTCTTTCAATGTATTTTATGCCAGCCTTGTGTGTTACAGAATTATTGTATTTGTCGATCTTCAGTGATTATTGAAGATTACAATCAATATAACTGATCATTTTAATGTTTGATGCACAAAATCAACTTTATAGTGAGACAGAATACAGACTAGTTTACTTTCTTCTTTAAGGTGAAATGCTTCATTAGCCAATTTAGGTTTTTTAATGTTATTAGCATTATCTCTTTTCTATTTTCTTATGAATTACTTATTATGTGTATAACTGAACTACTAAACAGCAGTAAACTGATACCATTTGAGAAACACATTCTGCATCAGTTGTTGTAGTTTTCCTTTTTAGTACCAATCTTGCTAAATTATCATCCACGCTATTTTTTATACATTCATTTTATTTTAAATTACATGTAACCACAGATCTGTCTCTTTCTCTCACGCCTCTGTAGCTGTTAAACGTCAAAGATGTTTTGTTTTGAGGCTGGATATCTGGCTAAACCTTCAGCATTGAGTCCCACCTCACTCAACCAGGTTCTTTATTTATTCTGCACGGTTTATGTAACGTTGAGAATTCAGAATAATGAATCTGGACATTTGCATTAAGAGTTTCTTTATCCTCTGAAAGTCTGAGGTGAAAACTGAGCCAAAGCAACGGTAGACCACTGTAAAAGTTGAGAGATTAAAAATGCAGCCAATCAGACCAGTGAACCGAGTGTGTGTGTGTGTGTGTGTGTGTGTGTTTGGGTTACTGTTGGGTTCTCTCTCTTTTAATCAAGCCCAACTTTAATGAACTGTCTTTGTGCATCACTTTCATTAGCACATTTACTCAATCAATACACACTGTGTATTCAAGCGATTCAATGAAAACTATAATGTGATGGTTGGATTGGAAAGGAGTGGTGTGTGTGTGTGTGTGTGTGTGTGTGTGTGTGTGTGTGTGTGTGTGTGTGTGTGCACTTGTGTTGGTTTGTGCATGGGCGTTTTTTGCATTTGTGTTTTTTTGTGTTTATTTGTGTACATGCATGTGTTTATATGTATATTTTCATGCATATATTTATTGTAGCCTATTGTATGTGTCTAAGTGTGTGTGTGTGTGTGTGTGTGTGTGTGTCTAAGTGTGTGTGTGCTGAATCTGTCCTAAACCTTGAAGATGCCTCCACAATTAACTTTGTCATTCTTGCTCAGCCCAAGCCTTCAATAGCGATATCTGTCACTCAATCTCTATTCATCCTTACTTCTTTCCCATCATGCAGCAGTGCGGCCGCAGAATGCACTGATTAGCCCTCTGACCATTTAATTAATTAGGTTCGGCACTTAATTATGACAAACTGCATTACTGCAGCGGCACGCCGGGGCTCAGGCAGGTTATGTTCGGTAACAATTTGATTTGAGTGAAAATGGGGAGCACTGATGGAGGAGGGGGGGTTTATTGAGCGGAAAGAGACATATGATGAGATTAACAATAATCAGAGCAGCGGGAATAGCCCATGACCAACCGAGGAGGGGCGGGGGGTGAGTGAAGGGCTGTGATGGATCAAATTAGGTTTTTCTCTTCTCATTAGGATCTGGAGAGTAAAGTAATACTGAGGGAGTGTGTGTGTGTGTGTGTGTGTGTGTGTGTGTGTGTGTGGTCTGTTGGATGGGGATTTAATCTGCTCAGTGCGTCAGTATCTTTTCGTTTTTTTACTGAAGCTGAGATAATCATCTAATCTACATTATTCCTCTTCGCCTCTTTGTCGGTATAACAGTGAAAGATGACAGAGGACTTAGTTCTTCTCAAAGCTCTTACTGGTCGTCCTTTAAAGCTTTAAAAAGCTGAGGAGAGGTTCACTCCAACCGCCCGTAGATACCATTCCACTTCCTCCATGCAGGTGCACTGATCAACCAGTAACATGGTCCCTCACTGGCTTCCCACCCAAGAGCAATTTTGACACTAGCACAACCACATCTAATAAAATGACCTACAAAGTTGAAAGGTGATATAGTGACATAGTGACAACACCGCTGATAATTTTGACCCAACTCTGCAGCATTAAGATCTAGTCACACCAGAAAGCTAACATGACATTTTGACTTGTCAAAGCAGGAAAAGCACAGGTTCACTTCCATCAAGTGTCCCAGTAAGTCATGTCAGTGAGTGAGCATGCACCATACCAGAGTCCTGGAACTGGCTCACCTAAATGGAATGCAGCCATCATTAATGTTATTAATTCCACCTGTGCTTCTCCTGCTTTTACAAGTCAAAGTCTGCTGTGAAAAGGGTCTATGGCTCTGTGAGCAAGCTAGGTAGTTTGCTATATGTGAAATTAGGCTCCACACAGTTTATTTAGGAGACATTTTGTATTTGTACCATCGCCTGTTGTCTCATAATTTAACCCTGACAGGGGAGGTTAAATAAAAGTGGATGGTGCAACATCTAATATGATAGCTTCTCCTCTTTTGGACTCTCGACTTGGGTGGCATGAAGTACATTCCTGTGTTTAAATGTTTTATTTAAAAGATATTAGACCTACCAATCACAACACAACTGGCACCATACAAATGTAGGCTGATATAAAGCTTTCATACTTTTAAGTCCTCAAAAAGAAATTGGCTATACAAAAGAAAACAATGCACATTCAAAAATACTCATCAAGCAGTTGGTTAGAACTAAGGTCCCGCCTCTGACAGGGCAGATAACCAATCATAGTTTAGGCCTGTGCCACTTCCTGGACACGACCCTGCCCGTTCCCTCAAAGGTCAGACAGTTTGCTATTGGTCAATGGCACACATTTTTGTGTTCACCAAATCTGAACATGTATACTTATAAGTATAAAAGCTGCTGAAATGATAATTATCCGAGCTACATCAGGTGTACGTACAGGTGGAATTCCAGCATTTCAGCATCTTACGTATCCTGATATATTGGAGGAAAATATATTCAAAATACCATCATACGATAATCTGTGTGCTTCATTTCATGTAGAGGCATATAGGCACTAATAAAAACATCACAAAATCATTTTATTTTTTACAAATCAATAATCTTTGTATTGTTTGGTTTGTTGTTTCTCCAAAATATCATACAAATAAGAATTCCCTTGCAAAAATCTATATATTGCATCCTTTTTATTTTTCAAGACTGGCCGGTCTGGATGTCTGAAACTCAAATAATCGCGTGATATGTTATAGGATCATAAATATCATACTCCTTTACTCTTGTGCATTTCACATCCATATTTCCCTGACAAAACGTCCTGTTGTAAAGCTGCTAGAAGCTGTTTGAGGAGGGAGTTTAAAGGGATGAACTCTAATTCAGATCCACTCTTACATCAGTCCTCTGTGCTGTGTACCCTGCAGCCACACCACAATATGATAATGCCCATGTGAATAGCGAGGGTAGTGGGTATGGTAAAATGATAAATTATGATAAATAAGGCCATAGCATAGGCATGAAGGAGGGGAAATCACCAGTCTAATGCACCATGGTGTGTGTGTGTGTGTGTGTGTCCTGGTGAACCAGGCGTCCCTACATCACAGGCCAGGACCGTTGACAAAAGGAAACAGATTGGATAGAGAGTGAGGGGTGTGCCTGGAGGGAGGGAGAGATGGACAGGGAGGAGGGGGATGAAAAGTCCGTCTCCCAGACACATATATTAACCCCCCCACCCACCCACCCCAACACTAGGAGTCTGATCCCTTCAGCTCGCTCGGCGCAGATTTAGCGTAGCAGGACCTCCTAACGGGGCGACAATATTAGCTTGATGCTGCCAGAGAGCGATAACATCCCCACAACATCACACCAACACTGACACAACCTCAGCCTCACACGTCTTGTCAGCTGACAGTTGACTGACTTTTTTGTTTTGTTTTTCATTCAAAATAAAAAAAGGGACGAATCCAGACATCAGCTGACGTCGAGGCCGTGTTGAAACTAAAACCTGAGTAAACACCTGCCGAAGAATAGAGATATTAAACACACTCTCTGGGAGTCGCTATGGCAATCAACAACAAATCGATCAATCCCATTGGACACGGTGATGCTCGAGCTAACGCTCCATGTCCCCATTGACTGGCTCCCACCACACACACAGCTCCTGCAGCCCTCACTGCTTGTCCTGTGTGTGGACGGCTATTGAACAACAGTTATTAAACCACTGAGCTGCACACAGTCACACTACAGGTTTGTGAAAGAAAAGTTTCAGCACTCCACATGTCTGACTGTAAAAGACAAAAGGTGGGATTTTCTTGCAATACCAAAATACACTGACTGTGGCCCGAAAATTAAAATTAAACAGGTGCAACAAGATTCAAATCAGGTCAAGTTAATTTTAACCATATTGCCCAAAATCACACATTTGTTTCAGAGGGTAAGATGATATTAAATGCTAGTGAAAGACTGCACACGTTTCCACACAAGTTCAGTATCTCAGGATAAATGTCCCTCATTGAATAATAATAATAATTCATTTCAGACAATTATTTACTTCAAGCGTTATGGATGATTAATCCATATTAGACACCATCACAGTTTCCTACAGCCCAAGGTGACATCTTAAACTTTTGTCGTCAGAGCAACAATCCCAAAAACCTCAAATATATTTATTTTAATGTAATCCAAATCAAGGAAAAGCAGCAAATCCTTATATTTGAAAAGCTGGAATCATCAAATGTTTGGAATTTTTGTTTGAAAATGGCTCAAGTAAATGGTTTATTTCCATGCTATAATCAATTATACCTGTATCTATAACAAAAATATTGTTTATTTATACTGATAGCTGTGTTTAGAACCCTGTTTTTCCCCATTAATTTCCTCATAATCACTAAAATGGAAATACAAAAAGAAACATTTTTTTCTTTTTCAGTGACAGTTTCACTTGATTGGAGTTATATGATGCACAGTGAAGAAGCCACTTTTTTAAAGCTGCCCTACTGTGCATGTTACATTCTAGCCTCCTGTTAAAAAAAAGTATGTTTCAGCATTAAAGTAAATGTTTTTCTGATATCAGATATCACAACTGTCATTCACACACGCTGCTGTGATGACAGCTAATACAGTATTAGTACAGTGAGCTGATATGTTTGGTGCGGGTGTAATTTGTGTGGCTTCATGTGGTGAGCCCCTCCACCTCCACCACCACCCCTCCACCACCCCCTCCTCACAGTGTGGTTCGGTTCCCTCCCTCAGGAGCAGAGTTCAGACACATAATCCACCCCACTAATTGGCCCCCCGATGCCACTGTAGTGACTCAGGTACGCAGGAATATGTACTCACACACACACACACACACACACACACACACACACACACACACACACAGAGAGAGGTAGATGGAGGATCACACACACACATATACACACAAGGCAGGAGAGAGTACAAGTAGAAATGTAAGCTGCAGTTTGAAATACAATTGGAGCTACAGTAGAATGTATGTAAATGGGTTTGTTCTGTCGTTTCTAGGGCTGGATATTAAACTGATATTCACTGATCAGATAATTCCTAATTTACATCCATATTTTGCTAGTTTCAGAGTCTCTTATTAAGGCAAACTTCTCGTACAGCTACTTTTAAATTTTTTGTCATTTTGAAACTCAGGTATCATATCAGCTTAAGTATTAAAAAATTTAAATGATACTATTAACTTATAAGGAGAATGTAATAAGTATTCAGGCTCGCATCTACAGTGAATAAAGAGAATTAAGACAGCCTTAAAAAGCATTAGCAAGTCTGCAATAATGTTTGCTTCTTAACACCAAGAAAGTATTTGATAACGTCTTAAATTCTCAATTTTCTTTACCAGAAATTTAGTTTTAGTTTCTTCAAATTAAGAAAATAAAAGCATTTTCAACACTTTATCATGTATTACGTGCTGTTTATATATACTGGGGCTTTATGATGTTTACAGTGAGTTGAATACAGAAGTCCAAGACTCCATGTTTTTATGGTCGCAGATTTACATTAATAAATGGAAATATTCTACATGTCTTGTACACATTTCCTTAAAATTCAGCCTGACACATTTAGTCTCTTTGGAAAGTTTGAAATCTCTTCTAGAATTTGAAATAAAAGTTTTGTGAGTTTGAAAAATGTTTTATTGTACGAAATTCAGCAGTGTTTTAGAGGATAAATTCAAATTTTCATTTCTTTTTCCCTGAGTCTGTCCAGAATTATCTTATCTTTTATCCAGGCTGTTTTCCATATTACAATAAAGTTCCTAATTTAATAAAACCACAAAACCTTCATTATCTATAATCAACTCTGACAATTATTAATAATCAGGCTACTATGACACTAATCTCTATAAACAGATATCTGCATATGAATGCAGAATCTGTAGGCAAGGGACAAGAGTTAGGTATCGGAAACGCCTTGGTTTCCGCTTGTAGTCCGTTTGTAGTCCGAGTAGTATTGACCACTCACGTTTGAGCAGGCTTTGGTCGCATGCAGGTAAACAGTCGGAATAGGCGGAACACATTGGCCAAAATTCAATCTCGTAACACATCGGCTATCGTCTGATGGTGATTTAGCTTTTTATTAGCTTGTTTTTAAATTTATCAGCAATCAAATCATCGTCAGATGATAGCCAATGGGTTCTGAGATTGCTAATTGGACTGTAAACAATGACCGGTGCACAGAAGAGGAAGTCCTGGCCCGGATATCTATTATCCGTTATCCCCGAACCACTGGCCATTGGTTCCGAGTTTGCTATGAGACTGATTATATTCAGCGCAGATGATTGTCTGTAATGTGAATTCATCTGAACATCTCAGGTGTCTGCTCCCATATTTCAGGCTCTGCTGTTCTACATCCTGTCGCCCCCTCCCCCCCGATGGGTCAACGGGCTGAGGGCAGCAGTTTTAGGACGGCCTGTGAGCGCATGGGTAAACCCGGCTCTATATGTATGCAAATCCCATTCATTCCCCTTCCTGTGCATAACTGACAATCTTTGACCGTTATTGATTGACATGAGGATGTCTCTATACGCGGCTGACTGTGTGGACGTCTGTGTGTTTACCTGTTTATGTGTGTCTACAGAGAGACTTTTAATTAAGTTAAAAATGAGGAACAAAGACCTGGAGGTCATCGTGAGACCTGTGTGTGTGTGTGTGTGTGTGTGTGTGTGTGTGTGTGTGTGTGTGTGTGTGTGTTATAGCAGCCTACTGGGCTCAGGTGAGGTTTAAAGACTGGTAAGTAATAAGTGGAGCTTCCTGTTTGAGGAGCCGGCGTCTCATTTTAACCTCGTTTGAACTAAGATGCCCTGTTGGCTCCTTCAGAGCAGAAATGTTCAGAAAGTTCCAGAAGAAGAGGAAGAGAAAGAAGAAGGAAACCAGAGGACTGCTTCGAACATCATGTTTGGACTGGAGTTACATGCAGAAGGACATTTAAGACCCAATATCTAAGACAAAATGATTTTCTGTTTTTCTGTTAGAGACGAGGTACTTGTACTGTACAAAGGGTGAAAGGAAGTACTAACTTCACTTTAATGGCAACCAGAGTCGGTAGAAAACACAGTGCCATACATTTACTCCTAGTACAGTTTGTACTAGTGCTGGTACTTGAGTATTTACACTGTTGGGACGTTCTACTTTTACTCCACTAAAGTTATCTTATGGTTGGAGTTCTTGCATCTGTCCTTTCTTGTGTCCTTCTTTTCTTCCTTCCTCCCTTATTCATTTCCTATTCTTCCCGCCCTCCTCTCTTTTCTTATTTTGTTCCCTCTTTCTTTCTTTGTTAATCCTTACTTCCTGATGTTCTTATTTCTTGCCTCTGTCCTTCCTGGTGTCATTTTTTCTTCCTTATTTCCTCATTCCTTCCCTTGTTTTCTTTTCTCCTTTTGTCTGTCCTTTTTCATCATTCCTTGCCTCTTGTCTCTCTTCCCTCCTTCTTTTCCTTGTTCAGCCAACCTTAAAGGCATGAAAACCCCCCAAAACCGGGGACACAAGGTTTTCACCTGACTGTATGTTAACTTCATCTTAAATTAAACACTGAATACAGGACGTTTGCTTGCAGCTGATCTATAAACTGAACTGTAACAGGACTATTTATAATCAGCAGCTCGTGTAATCTAAACTGTGTGTAACTTGCTCTCATTACCGTCTTTAATCTTCTCTGTTTCAGGCTGTCTGCTGCACAGAAAACAGCCATGAACAATGCCTGTATAGGAACCCGTGCACATGTTAAGAGTGTGTGAGTGTGTTAGCACATATGTGCATTTAGCACTCATCTTGCAAACTTGCCTCCTCAGCAAGAGCAGCTTCATGTAGAACTAGAAAAGTAGATATACATGCACACAAACAAAACTGTGTTCCCATGTGTGTGATCACATGAAGAAGAGCAGGCGATAGGCATTTACCGGCTGACCAGTGTCTCGCTGACAGATTGAGATTGGGACGCTTTCGGCACACGGAGGATTTATGGCGGCTTTGACGCTGCTTTCCTCTTAAATTACAGCCGGGCTGGGAACAATGAGATGGCCTGGGAATCAGGTCCGATGCTCTGAACCTCCCCTGGGGTTAACAGTCCCTGACTCAACCCTCTGCACTCTATTTTACACCCCCCAACCAGCAGCTCATCCTCTTTTCCAGCTCAGAGGGAGGAGGAGAAAACTATCCAGTGCAAGAAAATAGCTTTTTTTTCTCTCAGATATCTAATTTCGTCTCCTCGCATAGAGATACAAACCAGCATTCATTTATAAAGAAAGGCAACAATTTTCTCTGTGATTCAAACTATGACCAACAGAATTATACGTTTCCATGATTATCATCATAATTTCTGCAGATTTCGATCCTGCTCCCCTCACTCTGTTGAGGTCTGTTGATGTTCTCCCCCCTGCAGGGCTGGAGATGGGCCACCTACATCGATTTCACACCCAAAGCACAGATAAAGAGGAGAAAATCAGTTGGTCCTCTGTCATTGTGTGATTGTGTGCTCAGTGTCTGTGTGCAAATGAAACCTCTGTGAACACAAACTGCACCAAGGTAGAAGAGGATTTAGTGGCCCGATGAAAGTATGAAAAAGAGTGCGTTTAAATTATGCACTCTTATGTAAATGGTTTGCATATGGAGTACAGACACACAGTAATTCATTGTTCAAAGGTTAAACTGTTATGGCCAATTATATGATTTAATTTGCTTAAGTGGTATTAGCATATATATCTAGTTATATGTGTCTCTACAAGAGTAGACAGACCGTATTTCTGGTTACTTATTTGATAACGAATCAAGATTAATTTAGCTTACATGTGGGAAAAAAAAGTCTCATACGCAGGAGGTAGAGGTCTACACGGGTCCTCTAGGTTCCTGTGTAACAGAGAGTCAGGGTATGTCTGATTGTATTTAGGCTGCATCCACGATACTACGTTTTTTACACTGCTCCGGCCTTTTAAAATGCTGCTGACCCCGTTTTTGTTTGAAAACTCCGGGGTTGTGTTTTACTGAGGACGGGCGGAAACAGAGATGTTTTAAAACGATGACGCAGACGCCCACATTCGCTTTCTGACTGGGTCTAATCTGCCACGACGTGTCCTTCCCTGATTCGTCACGCCCGAATCACGTGACCCCTTCCCAGACGAAAACAAACATCATCAGCCTTGACTACCAGCGGTTAATTCAACATGAATAACGAACAACACTTCCTTTCAGTAACAGTTCCACCTGGTCGTCAGTCCAAGCACAGAAATCTCTGCTCTGACTTTTCTCCATCACTGTTCCTTGTTCGTAGTATTTTCTGCAACTAAGCAACCAACCGCAGAGCAGACAATCTGCTTCCTGTTTACACCGGCACGTGCATGCCCAGTGCACGTGAAGGGTCACGTGATATGCGGTTTCAGGCGTGTAGTAGATTGTTTCTGAAACGGTGATAAAAACAATAAAGCAGTAATGTGGATGTAGCCTTTTTAGTCTAATAGGGTCCAGGTAGCTGTCAATATGTAGGCTACAATATGTCTGCCATCAGAGTGGACAGTGGATAAAAATGTGTTTTTTGGTAACGCGCTTTACAACTTGCCTCATATTTGTGTTTTTTCTTTTCTATTTCAACCCCACCTCCCAACAACAACCAGTCAGCTTGTTTGAGATTGCAGGTCCATTTGGGAGGTGTAGAAATCATCTCCCACCTGCGAGTTTTTGACCCGATATTTACATCCATCTTTGCAGTATAGTATAATTGTGGCCTGTTGGTATTCCCTCTCTATATGGGTCTGATTGGGTTGACTGCATTTTGGACCAGGTCTAATTTGGACACGTTCTGACTGTCCTCGAGTCCCCTTTGGATCAGATTTTTTTTTCTTTCTTTTTTTTAATGTTTTTATGCACACCAGGTTCTGGTATTTTTTCCCTGAGTCTGTTTTGGGTCAGGAGAGAGCAGACAGCTAGAATTAGACAGTAGTAATGAGAGAGAAGAATAAAATACTGCAAAAACTGGACAAAGCAGGACTGAATTATATAAACAGAATTGCCACCAGGATGGCTGATAATCCCCAACACTGTTAACTATCAAAAGTATTACAAAGAGGGGCCAGGAGGAAAGAGGGAGAAATAAAATGGCATTAAACAAATAAAGGGTAAAAAAAAGAAAAGAAGCGATTTAGTCAAAAACAGCAAGAAAACAGGGAGGAGGGAGGAGATGTGGGGTAGCACAGAGGTCAGTGGTGGAGGAGTGAGTGGAGGAAGGGGCTGTGGTTGGTGTGTGTGTGTGTGTGTGTGTGTGTGTGTTGGGGGGGGCAGGTTGTTTATGGCGATCTTGTCACGTTTCGTCTCTCTGGGACAATCAGGAGATTAAGTGCTGAGGAGTGGCTGGGGAGCGGCTGCAGTCACATGCCATTACTCACTCCCTGCATCACAATTAGTGCAAATGGCGCATTACAGGGAAATTATCATCAATATGATATTAAGAGATGCTGGCTAAACCAATCAGGGGAAAAGTGCTTATCCGCTGGTAACCAAAGATGACTCTGAGGCGGCGGCACACGGAGGTGACACTGATGTGGCCTCTGAGCCCCGAGACGGACCAACAGAGATCAAGAACAGAAACAAACTACAAAGAACTCAGAGGACACACTCCTCCGCTAAAACTGTGTGAGCTCTAACAGCAGTAGTTAGAAATGTTTTTCAATCTGTAGCTTGATTTGGATTTTTTTTTTTTTGGTCACAACAAGCTGGACAGACAGCTTTGACATATTATCAACGTATGAAGTTGAACTTGGTAGCTCTCTTTTGGTTTCCACTCTGTGTGCTGTTTGATGCTGGTCAGGTAACATGCAGTGGGTTCATTAGAGCTTTTTTTTTTGTTGTTGCTGAAAACAGCTGCCTGCTGTCGACACTGGTGAGAGCGCTGAGAGTGAACCAGAATAGTAAAGCTGCGGGCTGTACAACCAAAACACTGAGCTGAAACACTCCATGCAGCTCAGGGGAGGTGCAGAGTGATCAATCTCAGTGGGTTTGTCACTGCAAGTAACACCTGTCACCTTACACACAGTCATCTGAATATTAAACTACTAATTAATACAAATTTTTTGTGGTTTAAAGAGCAACTTACAGGTTGAATCTTTTACGTTATCTTTCCTGAAAATGCAGAATTTGATATGTTTTAAAAGACATCTGGGCAAAAATTCAGAGGAAGAAGTGGTCGCTTTGAGCAACGCTCTTAAAAACGCTTTTTTTTCAACAACTCGTCATATTACGTAACAAAAGGGAGTCGTTGACCCTGACTCAGCCTCAGCTCAATGTGCAGTAGTAGGTGGTAGTGAGTCTGAGTGGTGGTAATTTAGTGAGTTTGTCTTTTTTCATTGCATTTCACCGTTTTTCATCATGGTGAATTTTTGTTTTTGTGCCGGTTGCACAAACTCCAGCCTGTCAGGACGTCCAGTCTGCAGTTTTCCGAACAGGAAAAGCACCGGCGCTAGCTCTCGAGCCCGGGTGCGTGTTGTGCAGGTGAAGAGACGGGACTTTACTGCTGCATCTGAAATAAAAAACGTGGTCATGTGCAACGCTTATTATACACCGGAGGATTATGTTCCAGGAGATATAGGATGGGAAGTCGAAGCCTGGAGCGTTTGATCCTTCAGCACACACAGCTGCTCCATCAGGTCCACAAGCAGCAGCTTCTGCAGCATTTGGATCCATTCTTCTTAATGATAAACTGGCGCTAACTTGGCCGCTCCTTTTTGTCCAATTCGTCTTTTTTGATGCGAAAGTAAAACTCTCTTACAAAAACAACTCCAGAGTACTGTAGTGTAAATGTGTAAAATAGTGTAATTATTAATTATTGTAATTATTATTATTATTTTTAATGACTAACATGGCTCATACAAATATTTTCCTTGCAAAATTTGATGATGAAATTGATGAAATTTGAAAGAAAAATGTTTCCTTCTAGACGTCACGTTTGGATCTAAAAATCACCCAAAATGAAAACTTGGCATCAAATTTACAAATCCAGTAGGTTTCCTTCTTCTCTCTTCTGAAGGAGTAATGTTTACAGTTGGTGTACTGTCTATACGAGGTGTAATCAATCCTTTCTTACTATCTCCACCCTGATGAAACCATTTATACGTCTGACTAAATAAAGCCTTCTAACATAACTTTTCTGCTTGCTCTTTCTAAGAGTAACATTTCTTTTTGGTGGCAAATATATTTTTGTTTCTCTTTGGGTTTAAAAGGTGTTGAGGAGCTACAGTGTGTTTATCACTAACTAATCAATCTGTGTTACACGGCTCTCATTAACAGCAGCCCGGGGCAGATTTCCCTGTAAGACGTGTGTCGAGGTGCCTCCCGTGACGTTTCCCCTTCAGTTCGGGACATCATCTCACACTTTCTGATGAAATAGCGCTGCAACCAGGGATTATCTTTGTCAAAATTAACCTCTGCATTTCCTTTTTTCAGCCTGGAAAAAAAAAACAGCCATAGTGAAAAAGACGATGAAAACCAAACCCTGGGGAAAATCTCTGCCCTTCTCGTCAATCCTGCTGGTGACAAAAGTAGTGTCAGGTAACTTTCAGGTTTATTTATATGATGAAATGTACAGAAACTCCACACATGTCAGTCAGGGTAAAAATAAAACCGGTGACCAGGCTGGGCTGGAATTTACAAGAGATCCAATATGGAGACACAAAGTCTCACTGTTTTCTGGTTCCTGATGAGACAGTGAAGGATAAAATGCTTGCTCTGCTTTTCTTTTCTTTTTTTTTTGGTGAATCACCTTCGGTCACCTCACAGAATATGAGAGAGATGATGATGCAAATCCTCTGGTTCTAATATCAGCTGTAATTCTCTACTCCTGTGCTCATTCCCTCCACTTCTCCTCCGTCCCTCTCTCCTTCATTACTTCTCCATATGTAGATAGCCGCACGTTATTATTTCCCTGCCTTATTTTGCTGACACAACACAAGCCAAATGAAGTGAGATATACGGCCGGGCTTATTTGTGGAGATGGCCATTCCCTTCTGGCCAAAACCATTAACAAAATGGACCACACTTTGTCTCCTGGTGGTTTTCAAATTGTTGTGTGTGTGTGTTGAGGAGGTTATTCTTAGAGCTTAATCACATGTGGAAAAAAACAACAACAAATCAACAACTGTCCAGAGATGAACAGAAACACAACTGGACACTGAAAGCTGGATCCCATTATAACGTAGCCCATAATGTGCAGCAGAACTGGTGATAAGTAAATTAAGAAGGCTATTAAGGGATTTTTATAAAACTTGAAAATTGAAATTTGCAGCAGTCCACTGTAGGTGTGGTTCAAAAATAGTAACGTAATTTTTACAGCAATTCATTACAGTGTTAGTATATCTGGATCTGAATGACAAATAAAGATTTTAAACCCAATATTTAAACAGTTTTCCTGATTGTACCTACTAATAGGACTGCATTATAATGCCTGATATGATTTGTGTAGCCATTATTTGTCATATTTTTTTATGTCAAGTTTTTGTTTGTGTGTTTGTTAATTAGCAGGATACATTTTAATGAACGTTTGTGGAACTGAGCAGAAAAAGAAACGAGTAGGTTTTGGTGCAGATTTGGGCCCAAATAGTGGCACCATGTGGCTATTTATGCAGCAATTTATATTTTCACTTAGAAGTTCCTACCACACCAGAAAATGACGTAGTGACTAATTGCTATCAAGATACTGGCAAGCTTACTGTTAACCTGCTAGCTACCTGAGAAAATGCTAGCACAAGTCAGCCACAATAGCCCACCAATCTCATTGGCTTGTCAACTACCAGTTAGCTAGCAGAGTGATTTCTGGCACAACTTCACCAACTTCCAAGGTGCATGCAGAAGGGAAAACTCATTGTGCTGTTAGCTAACTGGTAGTTTGAAGAGGTCAAAACTCCAGCAGCACCTGTAGTATACAGAACATTTTTACAAAATATTTAATTGTTCTTTGTAATGTGTTTTACGATGACCCTGAAGAAGGCCATAAGCCGAAACACGACAATAAACTTGTTCAGTAAAACTGTAAAACTGGACGGTGTGACACAGTTAATATGTTCCCTCAGAGGTCAGCACTGTCGGGATGCTTTTCAATTGGTCAGCGGTGCAAATGTCATGTCAACATTTACCAAAACTGAACTACGCAAAAGCTCTGCAAGGATTTACTTCACCTCCACCAGTGTGTTTACTGACTGATTCCATTGAAAAGAACTGATTTTGGTCCTAAATGTTGCTGCTATGAGTGCTGAACTGACTGTGCCCTACTTCCTGAACCATGAGGCGTAGAAGCAAAGTTTATACTTACCTGAAATCCATCGTTTTACATGAGAACATCACTGTAATCAATTTTTGTCTTTAGATCTGGCATTCTGAAATTGTTGCACATTTATGCAATTTTTTGCAAATTTCATCCAACACCTAATTTGGTACATGACATATTTTAATAAACCTGGAAAAAAAACCTATTCATTTGTTTTTTGATATATATCATTTTTTCCATACTTGGCTGCCAGTATCATGACTCTTGAGCACATTGTGCAATTGCTGCCAAATTTAAACGGCATACACCATGAGTGATCCTATCAAATGTGATGGCGCTACAGCAACATGACTCGCCTGAAAGTTTGCACAGTTCATCCTGTGCAAAACCACAATATTCCCGTGCAGCATTTAGATATTGTCCAAAAATCACAGCCACTGTCAACCAGTCAACATAATTGTCTATCATTCTGTGTATTTTGATGCAGCTCCAGAGCCAGATAGAAAAAAATTCAAAACACTTTCTATTATTAAAATAACACATTCAGAGGATTGTGCAGCCTTGGTGGAGGTATGTGCTCTCTGAGGGCTTTCTAGTTTGGAATTAGAGTTAGCTGTGTGTGTGTGTGTGTGTGTGTGTGTGTGTGTGTGTGTGTGTGTGTGTGTGTGTGTGTGTGTGTTTGTGCAGACAGGTACAGTATAAACACTGTGTGTGGAAGAGAGAGAGAGACAGCCAGCGTGGGTCTAGGTGTGGTGCGGCTGGCCCGGCTCATTTCACAGCTGTATAGGGATTAGGTGGTGGAGTGCGGTGGGGTAAGCTGTCTCTTTTATCTCATTCAAACATGTTGCTAATTCAGCAGAGAGCGGCTGCCGCGGGAGCCTGTGCCACTAAGCGCTGTATCATTCTCCCTGCCGTGAATAAACTGCTAGTCCTAATCCCCAATCAGCCGCCGTGACACGGATTATCACCCGCGACAAGCACAGCGACCCAGCAGAGAGGAGAGGAGGAGAGAGGAGAGGAGAGGAGAGGAGAGGAGGAGAGGAGAGGAGAGGAGAGGAGAGGAGAGGAGAGGAGGAGAGGAGAGGAGAG
>SEMN01000853.1:0-113515 GCA_005408345.1 Macquaria australasica | reverse complement strand
GAGGAGAAGAAGAAGGAAAGGAGATGAGGGTTAGGAGATAAGAGGAAATGTGAGGATGGAAACAAGTAAAGGAGAGGAGAAGGAAGAGATGGGTAGAAGGATAGGAGAGCAGAAAGAGGATGAGAGAGGAAGAGTAAAGGAAAGGATTGGAGGAGAGGAGAGAGGGAGAAGGAGCAGAGAAAAAACAGGAGAGGTCAGGAGAAGATGGGAAGACAAAGAGGAGAAGATGAAAAGATGGAGAAGAGAAGGAAGGAGACGAGACAAGACAAAAGGACAAGAGGAAAAAGGAGAGCATACAAGAGGATGGGAAGATGGAGCAAACAGGAGGGAGAAGGTGACGAAGAGGTGGAGGAGAGGAGGACATGAGTAAGGAGATGAGAGGATGGAAAGAAGGCGAGCAGAGGATGAGGAGAAGAGGAAGGATAGGTGAGAGGAGGAGAGGAGAGGAGAAGAGCAGATGAGACAAGAGGGTAAGAAGTGAAGAGATGAAAAAGGAGAGGAGACAACAAAAAGATGAGAGTAGAGGGGATGAAAAGAGATGAGAAGAAAACAGGTGAGGATAGGAGAGGAGAGAGGAGGCGGGGAGAAGAAATGAGAGGGATAGGAGAGTAAAAGCAGAGGAAGAAGGAAGGAAGGAAGGAAGGAGATGGAACTGAGGCGACAGAGTCTGAATCCGTCATTCAGGGTTAATTTGTCTGAACTTTTCTTAAAGAGAAGGCACCTGAATGCCTCATGATGCATCACCATGGTTTCAGCTTGTGTGTTTTTGTTGTCCCTGTGTGTGTGTGTGTGTGTGTGTCGGAGCTGTAGATTGAATCCTGCCCACAGGGCTACAGTACGTACACATGGGACACGGAGGTTCAAACGAGACCCCAGAGAGAAAAAGGCCCGTTTTACATCTGCTAACAGCTCTCCCTCCAACACACCGTCTCTCTCCCTCTGTGTGTGTGTTTACTCCTGAGCTAATTGAGATCTAATTGCTGTAACATGGTGTAAAGCCAAAGCCCAAGCCGTCACCGGGGAAATATCGCTAACAGCCAGCTCCTCCCGCAGGGGATTGTGGGTAGCAGAGATGTCAGAGCTACTTAGTCTCAAAGCAGAGCCTATGAAAACAAACTTTCCCCTTTGCAGATTCAATAAACGGCCACGCAGATAAAACACGCCACAAGCATGACAAAGTTCAACCCTGGTGAACTGCCCTGAAAACAAAGAGCCGCCATCTGCAAATCTGCTTCGTGTTCATCAACTTAATGTCCTGTGAAATCCATCCGTCTCCTCAGGTAGTTGACCACAAACACTTCACCCCTTTACGACAGCGTCATCTTGATGAGTGGTGATGTCTTAATAAAGGAAAGCAGCGGAGTTCAATCAGATATTGAAATAAGCCGAGCTAAGTGCTACTATTTGCCTCAGAGGCGGATGTTGCCTCTGAAGAGAGACGATCATCAATGGCATGAAAAAGAGATGAGGTATTGATATAGTTATGAAACCAATGTTTCAAAACATGCCACATCATCAGCACAGCAAGATGAGATATTAAATATACATCTTCCTTTCACAGTGATTATAGAATTACAACTCAGAGAGAGAGAGAGAGAGAGATGCAACTAAAACCATTAAATAATCCTACATCACAGAGGCTGAGAAAGACGTTTTCTTTTCCTCACAGTAGATTTACATCTAAAAGGACCATACCGTTGGTTTTGCATGTTTTAGCCCATTTATTACAAAGCATGTACTGTACAATATATCTCACAGCCATTTTCTACCGTTCCGGGCAGACATAAATCTATTAGAAGACTTGCTTGAGTTCAAGCTTTTTAGATGAATTTTTCTTATGTGCTTTTATGCCTTTTCAAAAATGTATCTCCTGCATTTTTACCATGGCTAGATCAATCTGCAAACAATTTAGTTGCTGGGCCGGTATGAATCCCCCTGTTCCTCTCACTTTCTGTGCAATGTGTGCAGTTTTTCAATGCTGGAACACTAATCCCTAATCCCAGATTTAATGTGTTGTAATTTTGTTTAACTTCTTTAGAAATATGCAACATGTAAGCACGAAACTGAAATAATGAAGGTCAGGGCCTCAAGATTAGGACACATGTTAAGGCCCCAGCTGATATTGCTATAGTGGTGGATATTTTCAAATAAATTAGCACAGTCTAGTTGACGCACAGTAAATCTGGAGCCTACTGTGTGCGTTTTTTATTGGTGTTTTAGTTTGTGTTATCTGTTTCACTGTGCAAGTGTAGGAAGTCACTATAAGCATGTAGCATAAACCTTTGCATTTGATAAAAACATGGCTCGACTGTCATCACGTGACCTCAAGTAATTGAGCCATCTCCATGACAACTGAGCAAACTCCATCAGCTGAGGATGACAATGAGATGCAGCTGAAAGCTCTGGATAAAGCTAGTGAGTGGACCTTAAAAGGAAACCAGTGTCTTCTTGGAACTGCAGGAAAAAACTGCAAATTTTTAATTTGCACTTAATAACAGTCAGGAAGAATGTAAAATATACATGATTTGTAGTTAAGGGCCTATATTTAGTTATGGTTCTTAAACGTTTAACTAGGGATGGAAAGTGAAATGAAGGCTTACCCCCCATGCATGTTAAAAATTACAGTAACGATGCTTTACTATCCTAACAACACCTGCCCCGCCCTCCCCACCGCCTCATGATTGATCTATAAAACCAACCGGTTACCACTGTCAAAGCAGATAAATCAACCAATCACATGCATGGATGTGTTTAATCACACATTAGTCTAATGCACATCTCCTGCTGTTTGGGGAGTAGCTTTTACTGCTGACACACACACACAAACACACACACACACACACACACAGACACACACACAGACACACACACACTGCAACAACAGCCCAGCAGGGCAATCTTCTGCCCCATCAGTGCGTTAACTTTCTAATTTACTGTGTTCTTGAAGTGGAGGAGATAGTGAATGAACGTCCCGAGGAGGAGCCGGTCCCTCACGCAGCAGGGGCTGGGAGGCCCCCTGCAGCCCCGACACACACTCAGACAGTCTGAGCGTCACTGTGATACACACTGCGTCTACACAGTGGATGTCCCCGTGATGAGAGCATTTTGTGTGTGTGCGTGTTTGTGTTGTGGAACTTCATTAAAACCTGAACCACCAATCCAGCATAAGACAAGTTTAAGCCACCTTCTGGGCTGGTCCACCTAAATGAAAACAAATGGACTTTTGATTGTTAGACTCTTGCAATGAACTTGGACTTATAGTTTAAAAGGATTTATTTTATTGTTGGACTGGTTGCTCTGAAGGTCGGAGTTTACCACATTTTAAGGTGTCAGCTGTATACAGGTACTCTGCTGAGCCTTAAACCTGGATTATGTTTTACAATACCGTGTTCTTTTTTAAAATGGCCACCAAAAAACTAACATTAAGTATCATTACATTAATCATATTATATATTATTCTGGCGTACACTGTTATAATAGATGGTATCATAATACTCTTACATTTACTATACTTTGCGGCTACTATTGCAATTTAATCACTGGTCCTGTGTACTGTATGTATACTGTTTGCCTTATAAGTTTGAGTTTAAATGCTCTTGTATAGTTTTTATTTATTATTTTTATTGTATATATAGTCCTAGCAGTCAGTGAACGGTCCTCTGAGTTCTAGCTTAAGCGATGAATAATACAGATGTGACTGAATTAAATCAATTTAAAAAAACACACATGGCTGCATCTTATCGTAGCAGCTAGTCCACTGATCAGCGTAGCAGCATGTATAGCAATATTGTTAAATTAAATTATATTAAGGATGATTTTGTTATTCGAGGGGGTTCTGCTGTAAAAAGTTAGCTAGGTACCCTAAGATTAACTTACCTTTACTTTCAGTGTTTCAGCTACCTTGATGTAGTTTTTAGGTACTCCTGATAATCCATGCAATGTTATAAACAGCCATGTTCCTAGCCAGGAAGATGAGACAGTAATGTTGATATGTATAACTTACTTACTGACCTTTGGAGTACTGTTAGAAGCGCTGGCTTACACTGCGGGACTGGAAAATCTATTTTATGTATACCTAGCTTTCTAGCCAACTTTTAGGGCTAAGATGTTGCTACATTCTTCACTAGCTAAGGATCTAGACAGACAGATTCCAGATTCCAGCAAAACAATGAGCTGGAAATTTAATTTTACTGCTCACAATTTCTACTCTCATTAACCCAGTTTCCAGGAGTTGGTAGAGAACAAACCAGAGCTATAAAGGAGAGTAATTGTTTATCAGTCTGACACAAACATGACTCCATGTATTTCTGTGTCCGCTGGATGTGTAGATAGGAAACCGCTTGCTAACGTGTTAGCCGTAACAACCTTTAAAGGCGATAACATGTCACATGTTCTTCTGCCTCCAAAGGGCCAACAATTCATTTAATGCAGCTTTTATTTAAAGCTGTTTAGATCACGTACACTAGACCAACTCTGCCTATCATACATGTATAGCTCAAGCTGAATGACCCTTTAGGGTCATATTTTTTCACAGAAATGACTGCGGACAAATGAATGCTCTGGAGTATGTTGGGAAGCAGTCGCACATAACTTAGAAGGCTGCATGAACCCTGTAGGTTTAATAGGATTAATCTTTGTAACCAGGTCAAATCTGGAGTTTGCTCTGCTCTCAGATAGAGCTTGCATACAACGTAGACACTTGAAATGACCAGTTGAAAACACTGTCATTGCAAGCAAACAAAAAACAAAAAACAAAAACCTACAGACATAACTTCTCTTGCAGGATTAAAGCTACTGCACTCACAGTTTTACATCAGTGTTTGCCTCCTCTTAAAACTTGTTCTTCAAATATGTCCCTGCATGCTCAACTCAAGTGCTCCAGTTTGTTTTGTGATCAATCCAGTAATTTTGTCATAACCGACCTTCAACAATCAGGATACCAACACAGAACATGTATGATGTAATGAGATACAGTATGGATGGACTACTATGAGCGTGTGTGCTCTGCTTACTGGTTAAAACGTCACTGAGACTACTGGGGCAGAGACAACAGCAGATGAGAGAGGCTGAGCACCAAAGCAGCCGTGAAAATCCTCTCTACAACCTCCTCCTTCTGCAAGCAGATCCCTATGAAATGGAATCATCTTTTCTTTCTCCACCTCTTTATCTCACCCCATCCGCCTTAACAAACCCCTTCTTATCCTCTGGTCAGTCCCTTTTGCCCAAAGTCCCATCTTATTACCCCACTGTGGAGTTTTACTTCACTTCTGTTTTTGTTCTCTCTCTAGTCTCTCACTGAGCTGCCAGGTGCTTCTTCGACGGTCGCGCTCATTTTCATAAAGCGACGACGTTCTGCAGAAAGAGGGAGTTAAACAGGTAAGTCACGGAGAGAAGAGAGCGAGAGCGCGAGAGAGATGGAGAGACAAAGGGAAATACGAAGAGATAGGGAGCAAAAGTTAGTGGTCAGCACCACCGCGGGCATCATAAATCAGATTTCCCACAATCCCCTGCGGAGGGGCCCTTCGCTCGGCCTTGTGTGGACACGCTCAGCGGGGCGCGGAGCATCGATTGGCGTCGCCATGCCGATGCTGACTGTGCCGGGTTCGGAGGGCGAGAGGGGCGAAGGGGTGAGGTGGGGGTGTGTGTTGTGTCTGTGTGTGTGTGTGTTAGTGGTGGTGTGAGGTGGGGGGTGGCTCATGAAGAAATCTGCCTCAGCATCAAACTAAAACAGCAAACCAAACCCAGGAAAACGTAGGTGTGTGTGTGTGTGTGTGTGTGTGTGTGTGTGTGTGTGTGTGTGTGTGTTTGCACACGAGAATGTGCAGACTCGGGGGTAATTTCCACCCCCATCAGCACACCCTCACTGACTTCAACTTGCCCCCTTCTTCTTTCCCGCTCATCACAATCTTCTGCCTACTCACTCCAGGGCAAACTGGGGGGACAAGACCTTCTTGCTGCTGCAGGGTTTGTGTTGAGAGGCCGAGATCCAGCTCACACAGCCGGAGGGCAGCTGTCGACTCAAACACTGAACCCTGGAGAGAAAACACAAACTGACATCAACCAACATGTCGACTTTATCTGTTAGTATGTTTGAATAGACCTTATGTCTTATTTAACGCAAGGGAGAAGGACTGTAAGAATGAAGTCACACTGGTATAAATGCCTCCTTTTGGTTTGTTTAATCATAAGAACGATAAATCAGCATTAGGAACAAAAAAGACGATACATTTCTGCTCCTTCTGCATCAACTTTGATCCTTTATTTTAAAAACTGTCCATCGAGAGTTGGTTAATGTTATACGAGTCCAATGTAAGTTGGTGGAGTACTCTTTTAAGGTTAAAAGGAACCAGTGTTGACTGTCGGTAGGAAACAGGACATGAACCATCGTCTCCAGTGCCGTGTTCACGCACCGTAATCCGTTTTAAACAACGAGGACAAGCTTCTGCCTTTCCTAGTTAGAGAGGACAGTCATTATTCACACAACCAGAGAAGGGAACTTTTCATGAAAACTTAAACACAATACAGTCTCAAAAATTGACCTACCATGGCTGCTCAATGTTCTCTGGCCTTCTAGAAAAGTGTGATCAGTGGAGTAGCCCTTCCTCCTCATCTTCCTCTAGTTTCACAATGCTGCACATGCTGAAATGTTGTGTTTCCATCAGCTACCGCCCTGTGAATACATTCAAGAGGTTTTGACAAGATTACATAATTAATGGCGCACCATTAACTCTGACACATCATGACATGTCATCACTGCTTCCCACCAAGTCTGACTGAATGAACTTGTCTCTTCTCAGCCATGTGGTGTTTTCATCAGCTGCTTCAGTAATAGAGAGGGGGATGACGATCAAAAGGGCCCCTGTCTGGACTCGAACCGGGGATGTTGTGTTTACTTACCTCCCAGCTCTTTCTAGTATTTTCTGGTCTTTATGGTGGAGAGGAAGCCTGTAACACTGAGCGGTAGAGTGACATGAATTCATTTTCTGCAGTCCAAGAAGCAGAAGCAGGTGTCACATGATCACCAGATTCAAAAAATCTGTTTTCGTCAGCCTCATTCGCATCTTCTCCTTTTTGATATGCCGACTTCTCCACCTCAGCCAAGCGTAAAAACTTTTTTGTGCCAGATTTCAGATTTATTTATGGCATTTCCACTCTTTTATTTTAGGTAAAAATGTTAAAATACACATAGCATGTGTATGTAAACATACGTATCTCTCTGTTCCTGTTGCCAGAAACAATGTGAAGGACCTGCCTCGGCCTTCCCCACATCTCTCCTCCTCCACTTCTTCTACTTCTTCTTCTATCTTTCCATCCCTTTCCTCGCTCTCCTTCCCTCTCGCTTTCTCTCACTCTCTTTCATAAATTTCATTAACAGAGAAATCCCATTAGCTCCCCCTCTGGCCCTGCCTCTCAGGGTTAACAACTTTGCTTAGCCATGTAAATTCAGAGCTTAGTCAGGCCGATTCTCCACACAGCCACTGCCGGATACACGCTGTCCTCGCCACATTTAACGCTATCTTTGGATATGTTCATGTGTGTAAAAATGTGTGTGTGTGTGTGTGTGTGTTGGGCTCAGGATGTGAGGCCTGTGTAAACCTCTTCCAGCAGATAATCTGGATGTTGTGTGTGTGTGTGTGTGTGTGTGTGTGTGTGTTTGTGCATCTCCATATCATATACATACTGTACATATTCTCAGGGTCTGGTGTATGAAGTGGAAGGGGACGGACACTTATCTCCCGCGGGCAGGACCGAGGAGTGTTACCGCTGGCCTCGCTCAGCCCTCCTCCTCCCCAGCAGTCTTCCTCCTGACCTCCTCCTCCTCCCTCTCTGAGGCTTTAACACACAAACCCAGGAAGATTTACTCCACGTTGGCACCGCGTTGGCTCACTGGCTCCCAAACAAAGTGAAGCAGCTTAAAGTGATATTTCACTTCAGGGGAACATTTTATTCTCTCTGTTATAACGCAGGTATGTCCAGGAATTGACGGGCGCCGTGTTCAAGTTTTTTTCCTGACTCACTGGTAACTCGATAAACAGATAAATATGTTTTTATGTGGGTCAGTTGCTGTGTGTTTTACACGTTTTGCTTATACTTCTAAGTTTTAAAGATTTTTCTTGGGGGGAGTGCAGGTTTAAAGGTTGGAGAAACAGCTGTAAATGTTACAGTGAAGAGAGTGAAGAGAATGAAAGCAATGGGCAACAGCTCTTGAGTTGCCCCTGAACTGGGTATTTCCAGCCCAAACTCCTTCTCGCTGTCCAACAAACAGGGTATTTGGGGCAGAGTGGCAAACTGTGCGAATGAACTGTAGATGTTCAAACTTTACATGAACCTGTGCACCTCTAGGACTTCTTGCTTGTTGGTTTAAAAGTTGAGCTTGGACAATAATGTGCAGTGTGGACGTCTACAGTTCTATGAGCAAACGGAGCAAACTTCATCTTCATCTGCTGCACGGTCAAAAGCTCCAGAACAAGTATGTGGACCTTGAGTTGAGACTGCTTTGTCAGCTGCTGCTTCCAAAGTCAAGAGTGAACTGGCAAGCTCATGCAGAGTTTCACCTCATAACAATCAAATAGTTAAAGGAATATTTTACCCAAAACAGATGTTTTGAGTGGCAAACACTCTTCTCTGTCTATCAGTATGCTTGATATGTTCCAAACATCCATATTCTCACCAAAATACATCAAAATATACAGCTTCGGTACATATTCAATTATCAATTTGTAAACACACAGCTAACGACATGTGCTTACATTGGTTGCAAGCAAGTATTCTTTTAAAAGTGTCAACTATGTAAAAGGTTTCCAAGGGTTAAAAGTGGGCAACAGTTTACAGATTTCACTTAATACTGTTCATGCTAAAGAGTGAATAATGTAAAATTTTAGAATTAAAGATGAAAGTAACACAATTTAAACAACTGAAGCAAAAATGTATTTAACTAATCAACATGAAAAACCAAATAAGAAATATAAACTAAAAATGACTTTATACAGGCCGTTGAACAATGTTAATGCTACAGTGACCCTGGTCATTTGTGGACTTTAAACTAAAGAATTGAGTCCAGGTTTTCTGATTTTAGCTGGTTCAACATGCATTAAGCTGAAAGATCTCTGGCTCCAGGGAGAAGGATTTGACCCATGAACAAGGAAACATGTCAATAACGTTTGAAGGTCAGAGGTCAAGTGGTATAAACCTGCACGCTCCATTATGAAACACATCTCTGGGGTTTACAGCAGCGCTCTGATCCACTTCCTGCCTGAAGCGATCAGAGCGAGAGGGCACGATGCCTTCAGGCGGTCAGCTGCGACTCCGAGCTGACCCTGTTCACTGCTCGCTCTCAGGTGCTTTTTCACTCTATTTTTGGACCAGGCTGCTCAATGGTTTCCTGATTGATTGTGATCCTGATCAATGTCTGGCAGTGGCTGGACTCCTGTCCCAATACTGGATCTATAGTGTCTCCCTCCCGAGCCCGCAGCCTGCACTGCTTCCTTCCTTGTCTGGGACTGAAGGAGGTTTATCAGTAAAGCTCAGCTCCCACTCCTCTGTCTACACACTCCAGCCATTTCCTGACCCAGTCAATGTCCTGTCTGTCTCCTGACACACATGTTCACTAAATAATGATCCAGTGGTAAAAAGTTGCACCAACATAGAAGCTTGCTCATTGCCTTTGAATAATCTTCAAAGGTGCACCCAAATGACAGCAAAACATATTCTCTCACTTACCTTTAGCGATATTTAGTCATGCAGATAAAAAGAAGGTAAATAGAATTTAGTTTGTGGATCTCAAAGCATTGAAAAATTACATTTAGAAAATCTACATCTCCTTCCAAAATCAGTGGATCTGTTACTTTAACACAGAACATCCTAGTTAACAGTTTTCATTTGGACAATTTCTTTGTATATAAAGTAATTCCAAAAACTATCCATGTGGCAACGTTCCACTAAAGGTAAGTAAGAAAATCTATTTCTGTAGTTTGGGTCAACTGACCATTTTAGTACAAGCAAATACATAAAACTAGAGAGCCCTCAGAGAGCAGATACCTCTAACAAGGTCAAACAATCCTCTAAACATTATTATAACAATATGATGTGTTTCAGTAACTTTAAGAGTCTTCATGTGTAACAGGATCTGCTGATTGGATGATGACAGTGATGGAGAACACCTACTTTCACTCTGAGAATATTCACGTCATATTTCAAGAGAGTCAGACTTGTGATCTGTAAGTGTGGTAATTCAAATTCATCTTATAAATCAGAGACATATTTACTCTTTCAAGCTTCTGGTTTTACTTAAAAACCATCATCAGGAGCACGTAGATGCAGGATTGGAGTTGATATTTATGTGCAACTGTGATGTAAATTTGGTTGGAACTGCATAATGTAGTGAAGAGTTTTGGCAGTTTGTGTCAAATAGATCAGACCTAGAACCATGGGGAACTATTTTTAGAATAATTTATAGGCTGTGGCTGAAGTTATTGTGCATCTTCTGTCCTAAACTTTCCCTGTTTTGTATATTTATTGTACATATATTTTGTGTATTGTATATTTTATGTTATCGGTAATCAGAAGGTTAGAGCACAAGCTTGTCATTGCATTGGTATGCACTGCTAATAATACATATGACAATAATGATACGAACTGAACACCTGAACTTGAATTATAATGTGTGTTATATATACCTGTATATCTGTATATATAATGTAATGACTGTGGTAATAAAAAAAAACATAATAACTTTTGTGAAGCTTATCCAAATATTATCCTCATCCAAAATTGGTGAAGATTGGATAAAGTTTGTAGGAGAAGTTTCCAAAAAAACTCAAAATGGCCGACAATCCGTTCAGGCAGCAATGGGCGTGGCTTATGATGAATGATTCATCTTGAACCAACCTATCCAGGAATTTTGCATCCAACATAAAGAGTAGTGAGAATCCACTCTGGATTATACAGTAGCTCACAAATGTTTCTGCGCTGAAACAGGCAAAATTTCAACTGCTGACAAAGTGCTATAGATGTGCTTTATAAATGGCCACATGGTGGCGCTATCCATACCAACAACTGACACTTCTTCCTTACTTTTCACTAAATTTCACTGAAATCTGTGAGGTACTCGTTTAGATATCTAGCTAACAAATAGAACAACAAATATACAGAACTGAAAACATAACCTCCTTGGTGAAGGTAACAAAATGAAATCAAGCTACAGATACACACACACATACCGACACACACACACACACTGACACGCTTGTCACACTACAGTTGGCTGGGGCAGCAGGGAGCACGGGCGGGAGGGGTTCGTTCACCCACTGTGAAAGCACTTTGGACATCCCTGGGATGAGCGAGGACTGTCAAATCTGTCCTGACGGCATTGAGGCTTTCCTCCGTGGGATCAGGCCTGGATGAGAGCCGGCTGCAGAGGCCCAAAGCCGGAGGATTCAGGCCAGCGACTGGCCAGCGGAGCGCGGCTGTCAGTCAGAGCGGGGCGGAGGGACTGAAACTCTTCAAACAGCTTCCACAGGATCAAGAAGACCACTCTACCCGGCTTAGAGAGAGGCTGCTGGAGACACAGACGAGAGGAGAAAGAAAAGGACGTCATGTGAGACAGACTGAAGTCCACAATCAGGCCTTGGCCTCCAGCTTTGAGCTTTTGTTGGGGGATAAAGAACAAAAGAAGTTATTTAGATAAAGATTATGTTTCTGTGCAGAGTGTGATGATAAGACAAGTAAACAAAGAGCTGATCAAGTGATGGATAATGGAGGTTTTGATATCTGTAACAGAGTGCATTGACTGATATTGACCTGCTGTCTGTTTTCATGTCCAATATTTGACCATGTCACAGATATCACACACACACACACACACAGGTCACAGTAAACAGAGCTCTGTTTAAAATACTGGTACTACCATCACACACAAACACACACACACACACAGCACATGACAGTGAATGCAGATCAGTACCACTCAAACTGTGTGTGGTGACAATGGTCTTAAGTGGACCTGTGTAGGACAGCAGGGCCATGAATAAGTGATGTCAATAAAATCACAGAGCATGGAGAGCATCAGGGAGCTGACACACACACACACACACACACATATACTGTATATACTGTACAATGTGATGAGGAGCTTTTGACAGACAACACAGCTACTCTGAGCTGAAACTGTGTAAAGGACAGTAGCTGTGTATAATTATGTGTATCTATGAGGAAATACATGAGTACATAAGAGTTGTGACGCATTTAAAGCTTAACCTGCTCATGAACACTTGACTTAATACTAGATGTTCTCACATTGCTAACCAGCTATTTTAGATAGATAAATAGATAGATACTGATCAATCACATCAGCAGATCAAATGTTCTCGGTTGTCGTGGAATTGTAGATATTCAAACTTTCCATTACTCCGAGCACTTTCAGGACTTCTCGTCCACGTTAGCTTAAAAGTCGAGCTCGAGTTCATTCTTGAACTTGGAAAGCTCCGAAAGCACCAGAACGAGTGAGAAAGTTTGAATGGAGATTGTTTTGTCATGTTCTGGTTGCAAGGAATTAATTGTCAAGCTTAACCAGTTCTTGTCCCAGACTTGTTGCTGTAGTACATGTCCTAAAACCACTAAAATATTGCTTTACCTGACTTGTGATCAGGGTTGATGCTAATAAATAACTTTTCTAACTACGTGGACAGCAGCTAAGGGTTACAACCTAATACCATAGGCTATTACAAATTACATGTCAGCAAAAGATTAATTATAATGCAAGACCTGAATTAATAAAAAATTCTTACTGTAAACCAAACGTTTACTTTTGTCCACCATGTTTTTGCGAATATGACATCAACTTTCAGCAAGTTGTGTACCAAAATTGTTGTTGTTCCGACTTGACGGGCGTGTGTGTGTGTGAATTTTCCCAGCCAGGAACTCATTTTTCCGATTATTCCGACACCAAATGAATGCAACATAAGAATTATAAAAGTAAACATATTTGATCTTTTTATAAAACGCAGGTATTTTTCAGTTAAAATCTGATTGATGACTAATGATTACCCTTAGATACACATTGTAAACAAAGCTTCATATCTTTCTTAACAGAACGGGCTCCTGAAGCTTCAAAGGAGAGCACAAGTTGGAAATCCCAGAACATTGACTTTTGACCTTTCTCAGTGCTGGGGGGGGTTGACAGGAGAAGTGGGTGCATGAAGGGGGAGGAAAGAGGTGGAGGAGGGGTGAGAAAGGGTTAGGGTGGGTAAGAAGAGGGAGTTTAATTTTTCAATAGGACTGTCAAGGACACGCAGCGGCCCACCCAGCTCCACTCACCTGAAAGAAAGTGTTCGGAGACCAAAAAGAAGCAGGTGTCCTCTTCACACATCTGCACGTTTGTTCGTTTTTCTTTCCTGTAAAGATTTTAAACAGCAGAGAGCCGCTTGAGAGCTGTGGAAAAAGCAAAAGGCTTTCTTAGAAAGATTACAAAAGAACTGAAAAGAATAGTTTATTTGTTCATTCACTCTCCTGTGTACCCAGAGGAGCTGAAATGAAAGGACACACACACACACTCATGCATGAACACACACACACACATACACACACACTGCCTCCTCTTCCTCCCTGGGTAGCTGTTAGCAGTGTTTCACATGTGTGGAGAAGCTCCCAGCAGAGACGGCGGGGAGAAGAGTCGGGGGTCTGCCACTTACAGCCGAGATCACCACAGTGAAAAATTTATATCAGAGACACACCACGCCCAGTGTGTGTGTGTGTGTGTGTGTGTGTGTGTGTGTGTGTGGTGCAGGGAGGGGGGTTTGGGGGGGGGGGACAGTAGGGGAGCACTTAAGTCAATACATGTGGAATGAGTGAAGCACATGTGTTACTGTAATGCAACAACAGTCGTGTGCATGCGTTGTGTTTACTGGTGCTTCATGTTTATTCTGATGGGAGGAAGAAAACACTGTCCATCTGTCTGTCCATGCATCCATTTATTGTCCGTCCATGCAACCATCCATCCATCTATTTATCTATTCATCAATCAGTCCATCCATCCACTCATCTATGAATTGGTACATCCATTCATCCATCCATCCTCCACCCTTCTGTCAATTCACCCACCACAATTTAAACAATAACTTCCCGGTGTTGTCTGACACAATGAAAGAATGTAAAACAAGCTTTCCAGGGAGGCAAAGTGAGCGCAACATTTCCCCGCATGCAGCCTCGTCAGATTAGATTAGGATTAGACTGAAGCAAACAGGATGTCATTCTGTGTTAATCTCCCCTAAACTCAGTTTAGCTCTACCACAGCTGACAGCTGAGGCCCATTTGGTCTGAGAGACGGCCGGTCGCTGCTGACATTATCAACCTCGTCTCTCCACACACACACACACACACACACACACACACACACACACACACACACACACACACACACACACACACACACACACACACACACACACACAGTTTACAGAGTTGAGAAGGCCTGGAAGGAACATAGTGAAGCTGGCAGCCACCTGAGAGAGTTGATCCACACAACTGCCTCCATCAGCAACTTCCGCAGAGCTTTTTAGCCACTTTCCTCCTCTAATTCAGCTCCCCGTCACGGCCTGGGTTCACAGTGTTCCGCTCCAGACATGTTTTGGGTTTGACGTCCCTGAGGTCTGAGGAGAAAAGCAACGCATGAGTCTCTCCAGGTGAGACGAGGAAGTGGAGGGGGGTGGCCTGATTTCTTCACCCCCATACCTTACTTCCCCTACTCCCTCCCGTCTTCTCTCCTTCGTCCCTGTCCATCCTTTCCCTCCATGTCGGGTCCATCAGCACCTCAACACCCCCCTCCGTCCAATGACAGGGAGGTCCTGACTGATTGACAGGTCTCTCATCAGGGGGGACGTGTTCAGCCTATTGAAATCTACTTATTATCAATTATTCAGACACACCTCTCTCACTCTCTCAGTCCTCCAACAACGTGGCAGGCTGAACGAGTTCCTCAGTGGCTCTGGAGTCACCTGCACACAAACAAAACACAAAAACACACTCCCACTGTGCACTGACGCATTTGGACTCTCTTTGACATCCTGCTTTCCTTAACCCTAATCTTAACCACCACAACTGCAAGGCTTACCCCCACACCACTAGCTTAACCTCAAAAAACAAAACCTAATTCTAACCATAACACTAAAAACAAGTCTTAACCCTCAAACAGCCCACATTTTCCAAAATAATAAATGGACTTTTCAACCTTTACGGTTCCCAAAGTGCTTTTACAGATTGGTCTCATTCACCCATTCACACACCGATGGCGACAGAGCTGCCATTCAAGGTGCTGGCCTCCATCAGGAGCAGCTTAGGGTTCAGTGTCTTGCCCAAGGACACCGGGGATCGAACAGCCAACCCTGGGATTAATGGATGACCCGCTCTACCTCCTGACCAATGCCGCCCTAAAAACTAGCAAGGTCTTAAACTTAAGGAGGTCCTCGTAAAGGTAGAAGAACACATTCTGCACACACGCATTGACTAAGGTCCCAATTGCAGCAGTTACTGGGATCCTTTAAGGGGGTAAAAACTAGAAAATGTTACTAGTATTATCAGCATACTTAACTTGGGTATTAAAAACAGAAGAATGTCCCATTGCTTTATTATTCTAGATGTATTACTGCATTATTATTAATGATGCATTAACATGTAAGCAGCATTTTAATGAAGTAGCTTGTTGAGCTGGCAAGTGAATTTGTAACAAAGCTTCATTTTTCAGAAGCTGATCACATGTATATGTACAGTTTTGTTAAAGTGTAAGATCCTTGTGAAACAAACAGAAAGTCTCGCTCAAGGAAAAGTCTCACGAGAGGTTGAGTTGTTGCAGGAAGACGAAAGGATCTTACTCTTTAAAACTAAGGTCTGTCTCTGTAGGGATCCTTTCCATAATGTTGTCAGACATTAGAATAACAGTCTGAGCCTGTCGGTGGCAAAAACAAGCACTTTCAGTGGACGTACTTCTCATGGGTGCAATTGCCCACAAGGATTACGTTGCAGCCATCGAAGCCCGTTCGCGGATGCCAGTGGAGGCGATCTACTGGACCAGTTCCAAAACCTTTGGTAAGTATTAGTCTTTTCAACCCCCAAATTTGTAAAAATAGGGCCCACATGTAAAAATACTGGAGTTTCCCTTTAAACTTTCCAAACTCAGATGTCTACATATCAAACAACATCTATCTATATAAAATATTATGCTCCACATGGGAAAAATGTGAGAATAAAACAAAAAGCTGATTAGCTTGTGAGACTTAAAAATCAAAATGAATAGGAGTAACTGCAAGATATTAAGACAATGTAACCAGAAGATAACGCTCCCAGCTCCAAGCCTCCTTCTCCTCCCAGTACATCCCAGCTGGGCTAATAAAAGGATTTCCAGCTTTGTGTAGAACGGAGGATGTCTCCTGTTCCTTTTGATGCCTCTATTAAAGACTTTTCCAAGGTGAGCTGAACGTCCTCCTCTCTCCTCCTCCTTCCATCATTTCCCACCTCTTAGCTTCCTATTAACCCTTCCAAACCCACCCCCAGTCCGCCCCAAATCCGGGCTCTGGAGGAGACAGGCCGAAATGAATAAGGGGGCCGAGGAAGGTCAGCAGAAAGGCATGATGGGACTTATCATGGAGCACATATGGGAATTGTGGGGGATTTGAGTGGGAGCGTGGCGGACACAGGAATGGATCAGCCTGTGACATCATTAACCACGGGGAGCTTCCATCCGCTTGGATTTCTGGGATTTCTGTAAGCCAGTCGGTGAAGGGTTGGGAGAGGCCGACCGGTCGGGGGTGGGGTCTCCGAGATTGAGAGACCAGAGTGCGCGATTGGCCGAAAAAGCTGATATTGCGATTGAATGTGAAATTAAAAGAAATGAAAGTTGGAGATAGAAATAAGCCACAGAGTGAAAGAGAGATTCAGGAAGTTTTTATTTCTGTCCTCTTTGTTCCTGCTTTCTTTTTTGCTCCATATAATATCACCAAACATGAATACAAATATCCTAAAAACACACATACACACTCCCGCCCATGTGACTGTGCACCCCAGGCAGAGTTTGGAAGTGTCAGTGGATAAGTTTGTCTCTGTCAGCAGGTCTGGCTGCTTGATGGGTCGGACTTTGTCGAGGTGTTGTTTTTTCTCCCTTCGTTAGACTCGGCGTTAATTACTAATCTCACGGTCCAGCGCAGGACACTTGTGCTAACGTTAACTCTCTCTCACTAATGAGGGGGAAACCAGACAAACAGAGGGGATTTACAGCACATCACATGCGCACTATTTCACTGTCACGCACACAGAAAACAGACACACAAACACTCGGAAAATGAGAAGACAGAAGCTCAGAGAGAGAGACCAGCGAAGACAAGTATATCTACTGTATACCAAGTCACATGTTGTGTATATAACTACACACAAAAATATACATGTGAGTGCATAAGCAAAAGTAACTGGGTCCAGATTCATGTCGTTTATTTACTTATTTGCTTCGTTGTTTTAACTTTTCTTTTTAAGAGTGCACAAGCTCAACCACTCTTACACTTACACACACACAATCAGAGGAACACACAACGCGAGCAGCAGCATGCTAAAATGCTAAACCAGCAAAATGTCTGCCCCACACCAGATGCAGCATCGGCGTGAGGCAGACATCCACCACCCCCGCACACGCACGCACATGTGCACACACACTAATCATTTTGTACTTCTATACTTTTGAGGACCCTCATTGACATAATGCATTTCCTATAGCACCTAACCCCTAACGTTAAACTAATTCTAACCTTAACCCTAAAACCAAGTCTTAACCCTCAAGTGGCACTTTGAAAAGGTGAGGACCAGACAAAACTTTCCAAAATGTTCCAGCTTTGCCAAATGCACTCACTTTCATAAACATGTTCACTTTCGACCTTTACAAAGGGACCCGACTTTCAAAAAAATGATCTCAATTTCAAAACATAACCTCGCTCTTCAAAAATGCAAATATGTTTTCATTTTCTAAAACTGACCAAATAAAAGACCAAAAATGTCCTAACTCTCCAAAATGTGAACACTTTCCCAAAAACCTGTCCACACTTTTCCAAAAATGTCCTAACTTTTGGGAACATGTCCCCATCTTCTAAAAGCGTCTTCATTTTATACATTTCCAAACATGTCCTCACTTCCTGAAAATGTCTAATTTTAAAATAAAAGCCTCCACTTTCTGAAAATGTCCTAGTTCCTCAAAAGATTTCCAAAAACGTCCCCACTTTTTGTGAATAGAAAATAATTCCTTTCTTGTCATTGTACAGAGTGCAATGAAATTGAGAGGCAAACCTGAAGGAGCATTCACACGTCAAACAGCAACTCAAAACAGAAAAAAGTTGAAACTAGACTAATTTAAGTATATAAATAAATAAATAAATAAATAAAAAGCTGAGATATTGCACTTCTAAATGTTCAACTTTTCCAAAATGTGCTAAATTTCCAAAAATGTCCTCGACTCTCAAATGTCCTCATTCTCAAGGTGTAAAACTCACGTGGTCCTCACAAATACAGAAGCACAACAACACACACACGTGCACAAACACACACCTTCACCGTCCTGCCTCGGTGTGCCGCCCCCTGAGGGACGCCACAATTAATGACCCTACTGATGACCGCATCAGTGCTGGTGGGGCAGGCGGCGTCCTCTGAGAGCATACATCATGACCAGAGGTGAGCTCTGTGTGTGTGTGTGTGTGTGTGTGTGTGTGATCAGGACGGTACATATGGAAGAGCTGAGAGAGGCACCTCTGGGCCCAGGTGATGTCACACAGAGCTGTCGGTGGCTGCACGTGTGTTAGCTCACGCTCGTGTGTATGTCGTCCACGCTTTCCACGCTCGTTTCCCAGCGCCAGGTGACGGGTGTGTATCGACGGGCAGAGTGTCTGTTTTTGCTGAGGTGTGTGTGTGTCTGTGTGTGTGTGTGTGTGTGTGTGTTGGAGGCACACGCAGCATTTTAAAGCTCGGGCTTCAGCACAAAGGGAGCTGCGCTAGTTAACCATCAGCGCTTTAGCTGCAGCGTCCAGCTCTGGGGGGGGGGGGGGGTGTCGGGCTGCCTCCCCCCGACCCAGGAGCTCCCTGCCCCCCCTCTGTGGCCCCGGAGCCTGGCAGGGTGATGAAGGAGAGGCTGTCAATAAGAAAACAGGCCACGCAGAGGTTCAAACAAACTGCTGTTAGAGACACAAACTAACAAGCCTCAGGCCAAGGTCTCTTCTTCTCTGGTCTTCTTCTTCTCTGGTCTTCAACGTCTGCTTTTTAGCTGCTCAAAGGGTCCTTTTATCATGCACGTCACAGATTCCACCCTCTTCAGCACTTTGTGCGTTTGATTACACCTGTTTATGTGCTGCTGATGTTGTTTGCTCAGCCACTGTGTGTGTGTGTGTGTGTGTGTGTGTGTTCTCTTAAACCAACCTGCTGACACAACGTCTGTCCAGTTTAGATACCGAGCACCGGGGGCATTGCTGAACTTGAAACTCTCTTCTCTATTTCTTCAAACTTTACTCTGACATAAGTGCTCACATTTACACTCTCGCTCGGCTCCTCCATGTACACATCGCCTCGGTGTGTGTTTTAGCTGCAGGCTGAACTGACATCACACATCAGGGCAGAATCTGGAGTTTTGCAAACATACACGAGAGACAAGCTGCTGGGTCAAACATGCTCCTTTCTCATCTTACTTTGAGAATTTCCAGCCAGTACGGACAGACTCTCTGGCCTAACGTGACTAAAACTGAAGTGGTTCACCAAAAACAGCATGTTGATTCTAAAACTGCCATCCTGTCTTACCTCGGTTCCTGCTGCAAGTTCACTCATCCATCCATCTTTCAGGAGTCACCACCTTCTCACTGTTGAAGGGACCTCCCATGGCAAACTGGACCCAGATGAGGCACCAGACTAAAGGACAATCCACTCCGACAGAGTTGTGTAGTACAAAAAATAAAAACATACTGGATAAAAAAAGATAAATATGGTTGTGCAAGAAGACGTAGCATGCTGCAAAATATGTGCAAGTGTTAGCATGCAAAGTCCTTTTAGATGGAAGTTTGAATGAATTACTTTTTGAGAGACTTGATGATGGGGGTCCTGCGTGATGAGGAGTGGTGCTCGGTTGTGTTACCAGTCGGCTTGCAGGGGAAGACGCTGGTGGGCTGAACCCTGGGTATAAGACCTAGTGAGCGTCCCCTGCAGTGAGTCGTGTGTCCTGTGACCTTAGATGCTGCCCATGATTAGTTTTTATGAGGCCTAATGAATGCTTATGCATTCTCTGACCAGCTCTGATTAATATTGATGAGATCCCAGGATTGCTGACACTCACCTTTCCAGAAAGGCTTGATTATGACCCGTGCATGTAAACACATGAGGCGGCGTGAAGAGGCACGAGAGGGACAGCCGGGTGGTGCATTACAGCCTGAACAAAGTCACGGTCATATCACAGAGCAGGAAATGGAAGCTGCAGCAGGAGTGAAGGAGTCGGCAAATGACGCTGTGATGAAAAAGGAATGAAAACACTACAAATGAGTTGCATTTAGCACGTTTTAAGTAAAATGTGAAATGCTACCACGCACCAGCCAAGAGGGAAAAAACCAAAAACACAAATGAACTCCATTATTTTACTCCATTATATATCTGGGAATTTATGTTATTTTGAATTGGGAAAATTTCAAATTGTAGAAATACCATTTACATTGTAGTTGATCCTTCTTTTGTTCTAGGAACTCTGGTGCATATTTAGCAGCTTCTTCGCGCCCCTTTCTCCAACTTTCTGTTAATGGAAGCTTTTTGTGAGCAGCCAACATCACAAAATGATCTTGTTTACTAAACTGTGGTGACTGTAGGGTTCAGCGCTCATCACAGCCGCTTATCTAACATGGGGAGGGTTTGATACGGTGACTGTACAGAGGAGCGCCGCTGAGGCATTTTCATAAACAACCAAGATGGCTGCTGCTGATGTGGAACGTTCTGAATCTGCTATCGCGTCAGTGTTAAACGATATATTTTCTCTAAAAAAAGAACAAACAGCTGCATTCAAAGGTTTTGTTGATAAGAAAGATGTGTTTGCAGAACCTCCGACAGGATTTGCTCAGCGCTACGTCACACGCTTCGTTGCTCTGATTGGTTGTAGGTCTATACAGTTGCATCCAGAGACATTTTGGTCTGCGCTTGTTGACAACACCCCTTAATGAACTGAGAGGGTCTAGACTAATTTGTATTTGGATGTCAGGCTAGAGTTCAACAGCAATCCTGTACCAAATCTGCTCATCAAATTTATTCAATTTAAACCACCTTTTGTTGGCTAAGAAAGCAGAAAAACTGCAGTTTTACTGCCGGAAGCTTAATTAATGTTTTCAACCCGTAGCTACTGTACGACCTGAACATGAACGAAACCTGAAGATGTTGAGTGAATATGTGGGTCAAAAGACACTGAAATAACGGGTGGAGCCTCAAGTTTACTCTAAAAGAAACTTTACATTGAATCTTAAGAATATTAAGAATATGAATATTAAGAAATGTGTGAGTGTGCTTGGTAAGAGGCAGAAAATGCATGAACGATCTCATTCAGGTGAGTGTTCAGCTGTCACTCATTCACAGGTACCTGGATTTAGCCCCGCCTTCAATAATTCAAGAAAATGGAAGGTAGAAATGGACTGTCCCCATTAGAGCCACCTGTCCATCACAGAGCTGTCACACAGCAGGACTCACATTTACAGAGCATCACGTATCTATTAATTAGTAGCTGTCCCATTAGTGAAGGTAGCAGGATTAAAATAAAACTCTTCTACCTGTGCAAACACAGAACAAACACTCCCTGTGTTCCAGGATTTAGACTCTGGTGCGTCTGTGTCCATCAGCTGCTGTATTACAGAGAGACCAAACCAAAGGGGGAGATTAAGAGAGAGAGAGAAAAGTAAAGGTGGAATGACAGGTGCGGAAAAGGGAGGCCTGAATAATTCAGTGAGTGGTCTGGTGAGATTTCATCTCTCTGTTGTTCACTCTCTTCATATTTCCTGCCCCTGCTGCTTTTAACTTCCCTCCTCATCCTCCATGTTCAATCTGGTACCTGATTTTCATTTAGTACACTGGTTTTAGTCAAATTTTAAACATCAGATTATTATTTAAATGCCTAATTAGTCATTTGTACTATTTTCTGAAATCTTGTTATGTTCTGGCCTTTCATTTTTTAATTGTGTCTTATCGTTTGTTTTGGGGTTTTTTGTTTTTTTTTGCAGCCCCAACATTAAGATGCCTTTCAGAATAGGACAGTTTTCACATTATAGCACATAAAGAACATTGAAACATCTGAATGAAACATCTTTAAGCACATAGACATCAATGCCAAAGTTGCCTTAACAATGTAACAGAAAAGAAATATAACAAAGGTTGTTTAAAATTGCAGTAAAACACGTTCTAAGTCTGCTACCACTGGCATCCGGTATTTGGTGTGTACTTTTACTTCATCCATTAGCTAAACGAACTGACTGTCTTTTTGTCGACCTTTCATATTATTATTTAGTGGGTATTTCTTGATTAACATGGTGATACATTTTGTCATACAGTATTTGAGCATGACTGTTCTAAACAGCAGTTTGACAAAATAATCCCTTTAGGAGAACAAGGAGCCATGGCATAACCCCGCCATGATTTCAATCAACAGGGACCACAGGAAGTATCTTATTGGGACACCTTTATGTGGTTGGACTGTTGGAACATCTAGCCAGAGTCACAAGAAGACTTCACAAACCATTTGTTATCACGTTAATGGAGTTCCACATGTCACGTGATGACAAACTCTCTTTACCATGAGATGCAGTTGAAAGCTACAGAAAAGCTGCAACTGGACCTTCAGTTAAGATTATTTTGTCCAATAGAGCGCTGCAGGGATGATGTATTTTTGTAGTCCAACCCGGAAGTTATCATTGCCCTGGTTCCCTCCACAAAAAGACAATGGGATTTTTCTATTGGATTTTGGATTATTGCAGAAAATAATCTCTGTGGAAAACAAAACTTTATGATACTTACACGTTTTGTTTAGCAAGATAATCTTCACAAATGAACACCACTTTTATGATTTTTGAAGCGTAAATGCAATCTCCAGAAGTAAAAAGCTAATGTTACTTTAATAATGTTAAACTTTGACTGTGTCCCAGTTTCAGTTTTCCATGTTTACAGACGAAGCTCGTGGACCAAAAGATATATTTAACAAACTTTACCAACACAGAAAATGCCATTTAAGTCACTTATTGTACAGGGTTTGTACAGCTTTTTAAGAATAACATTCAAGCACTTTTCAAGGTACCTAAACCAAAAATTTCCAGACTCTCAAAGCCTTTATCATCATTTTTAAATTCCAGGAGACAACAAACAAATATGACGACAGGATCGTTTCATTTCAAATATTAAAAGATTTTTGGTTTCCATGAGTGATTGTGTCGATGATGAAACACCAGATTATGTTGAAAATCAAAATCATTTCTCAAGCAGTATATTTGAATTCAACCATATTCCTAACCTTGAAAACATAACAGTTAAAATTAAGCATTTTCCAAACTTTCAAGACTTTGTACGAAGCCTGGTGTATAAACACTACTTTTGCCAAGAACCCACTGCCAGTTAAACTAGCTGAGAGCAGCAGAAAACTGACGCTACCAAATGACTCATTTAACTGGACAGTTATAAGTCATGATTTATTAGGATGTATATTTGTGGGATATTTAAAATGATAACATTTGCAGCAGAAGATAAAAGAGACTTCAAACACTCTTTTTATCTATTCACTTATTTTGGTTTATTTTAGCTTCTATCTTCTACTTTCTGGTCTTTTTTTGTTCCCTCTCCCTCCTCCGCCTCGTCTTTCCTCTTATCATGTCTTTCTCCTGTGTGTTTAACACCTGCTGACTGTGCATTTCCTCATCAGAGTTGATACTCACTTTACACACATAGATACTCTCTCTCTCTCTCTCTCACACACACACACACACACACGAACACAAGACATGGGTGTTCGGACTCTGTGGACTCTGAGTCACAGCACAATAAACATCATGGGAAATAAACTCCTAATTGGAGAAAGGAAGAGAGGAACCCTGGTAACATGCCGCTGCAGTTTAAATCTTTGTTGTTTATAAAACTAGAAAATGTATAAGAAACAGTATATATACGCTAAATTAAAAAAAAGTGAATAAAGATAGATAAGGAGAAAGAAGAGCGAAAGATTACACAGACAAAAAGAGGAGGAGGGGAAGCATGAGGACGGAGGTAAAGATTAATGACATGCACACATGCTGGAGGTGTTTCACTCATTACCTGCAGGAGGTGAGGAGGAGCGGGAAAGGAGTGTTTAACGGGGAAATGTTTCTTCTGCAACCTGTGAGGCTCCGGTTGGCTCAGTTTGTGCAGTGAGTTTCTGCTCAAACACTGAACATCGAAAACTGGGGTGGAAATTTTGGGATCAGATCATTTGAGTAGCCTTAAAATGTGTCAGACGTGAGCTCAGTGATCTGGTCGCACTGCTACGACGTCACCATCCTGCAATCATTTTTAAATAAGAGAAGTGAATTGAGAGGAGCTGCTAGTGCTCCCGTTCTTCTGTGCAGTGTCGACAGCTATAGTGCAGATTGCCAGATACAGTCGGCACGATGGTACCAGACCTGGCAACCTCACCGAGACGCCATCAGGAAGCAGCACAGCCTCTGCTCCCGGCTGGTGCTCATCAAGAGATAGTTCCAGGCCTTAACTCCACCTGAAACCACAAATTGACATTTTAACATTTAGTTTTGCGTAAGGATCAAACAAACAAGATACAACATGTTAATTAGTGAGCTTTAGAGGCATTGATAGGTGTATATTTAGTAGGGCTGTACCCGAGTTTAATTGGATTTGGCTGTTCGATACAAATATCCAACTATTCTTTCCTTTTTTCTCATATAGACTATCAGGGTTCAGCGGGACGTTTCTCGTAATTTAGTAAACAAGCCAAGTTATCCCAGCGAGCTAATGCGTGCTAACTACACTAACGACGGATCGGAAATGTGCAACAACATTTTTTGCCGACACCAGATATCAAACGAAATCCAGAGACTAGATCGTATTAAGTCTCTGTGAGCTGTAAATTCACCACTTCTAAGCAGAAGGCAGAAAATAACGTTATCTCAGAGCGTGATGGGACGAGGCCTCAGACTCACCCTGGGTCCGGGTCCACAGCTGCCTGGACCCGTCGCAGACATCTTCACCAAGCGGACGGGACGACTTGATGTGGTGGAATGATTTTCACCCCAGAGAGCAGCGTGAAAAAGAGGAGCGCTCACTCTGCAGCTACTTCTACTTCAGCTACTGAGGAGACTCCGGCTGAGGATTCAAATCTTCGACTTTCAGGGGGCAGCCCTAATATTTAGTCACACTAGCAGCACGGCTCCGGGGATTGATCCATTGTCAGTCTGTTGGTCCACCACTTTGGTCCAGACTGAAATGCCTCCACAACTATAAGATACAGACATTTATGGTCCCCGGAGCATGAATCATACAGACTTTGGTGACCCCCCTCACTTTTCCTCTAACCAGGTCAACACTGGGCTTTGCTTTATAACCAGATTCCTGCAAAACGAATGAGATTCCCATCAGCCTCAGCTGTACTTGTGTTTAGTGTTGAGTGCTGTCTAGCACATTTTAGCATGCTAACATGCTAAAATAAGTGACCATGGTAAACATTATACCATGCATGTTAGCATTACCATTCTGAGTATGTTAGCAGCTCAAAGCAACGCTGTGCCTGTAAGTACAACCTGACAGAGCTGCTAACATGGCGTCTTCATCTTGCTGAAAACGGACGGAGCCAGGCTGTGTTTTCCCATGTGCTCGGTCTTCATGCTAAGCTAGGCTAACCACCTCCTGGCTTCAGTTCCATATTGAAAATATTTATTTATAATAAAATATTGAACTCTTCCTTCAAAAGTGGTTTCAATTTAACACAACTATAGTGCACTATTAGAAAGCCCTCCGGTGTCTGACGGCCACACCTTCACTGTCTGAATCCTGATGGTGATGGTGTGAAATGTGTCTCTTAACACGGTAAGTGTGGCGTTTTGTTATGTTATGTTATGAGACTCCCCGAAACAGGAGTTATTAATTAAAAAAACACTGTGGATACAGGTGCTTATTATTAACGTGCATGCAGTGTGTTTGTATTTCACTCTGCCCGGCTGGAGTGAGAACTATCTCCTTGGTAACTCAGCACCTTTCCCCTCTCTCTCTCCTGAAGTTGACCTCCCACTGAGTGCACCGACACCCCTGTCACATCCCATCTGAACACACACACACACACACACACACACACACACACACACACACACACACACACACACACACACACACACCCTGCATGCTTCGTGAATATTTAATCAGAACTGGTCTTATGACATGCAGTATCAGACCAGTGCAGAAACATCCCAATCAGAACTGGTCTTATGACATGCAGTATCAGACCAGTGCAGAAACATCCCATCTGAGCCCCACTGAGACTGATTATTAACCCGCCAGAGTGCAGAAGGGACACGCCATCACACACACACATAAATATATTTGTATACACTTTTAGAGACAACAGGATGCTCTCGTTGCATCTCTCAGCCTCTTTCAGCAGATCTCCCCTGTGGGAAGATGAAATAAAAAGATGGAGACCCGGATGACGTGTGAGGGTTTATACTCACCTTTCACATGTTGATGATTCTGCTTTTTCCTCTGATTTAAATCTACTGATGGATGAGAGAAACTGTAAATTCCAATATCAAAGTTTTCTTTTAATTATATCGTCCAAATTCCTCAAACTAGAATCACTGGAGCCTCCTGTATAATTTAGAAATGCTATAAGTTAACGGTTTTATTTATTTCAACTTTCTTTCTCAGAAATCATATTTATTTCCCAATAGTTTGGTTTGCGTATGGCCATAAAAACTACTTTACCCATGAGCCTCAGCTGCCGTTGCTGTGGAGAAGAAGCCAGACACACAACAGTAGCAAATTCAAAACCTTTCATAGGAGACAAAACACAGCACCATATTTAGTCAGAATCTGAAAGAGAACAGATTTTAACAACTGAATGTTTGACAAAGAAAAATCTAATCACAAGGTTCACTTACTTGGTTTGCTGACGCTTTTTAGCCACATCTCATGGCCTTCCTCAGCATAGGGATGACATTTTGGTCATGTGATGTTTCATGATTGTTTTATCAGGTTTCTACAAAGTGTAAACAGATTGCCATTAGTGGTGCATGCAACAGAATTTTAAAGATCCCCTCCACATGTTTTGAGACACATAAAAATACTCAGCTTTGAATAATAATGTGTCTTATATGATTTTTCCGCAAAATAAGTTAAATTAACTCGTTAAAAATGTCACAAAATCCTCTGGTATGAACGTCTTAAAGTCAGATTGACGATGAGCACAGAGATGAATGTGAAAACAATTCTCATTCTGCACAGTGAAGCTCAAACATCCAAGTGAAGTAACACGAAGCAAAACACGTCTGAGTGGTGCTTTAAGCTCAGTGATTGGATGTCATTTACAAAAATGCACCATGGGAGTTGTAGTTGACTCCTCTCCTTTAGTCTTTATGTTCACAGGTTTCTACCTTTAACATTTTATCAAAGAACCAGATATTTTCTAACACACATTCATCTTTTGTTCTGATGATTCAACCATCTAAGCCTTGAAGTTCTCCACCTAAGATGCAGAAAATGAATCACTTTACTGCAGGAACCGTGGACGCCTGGTCGTCCTGACCACAGCCCTGCATGCTCCGCCCCTCCGTCCTTCTCTTCATTTCCACTCTAAACTTCCCTCAACTGTCACTCATTCGTCGTTCTCCACACATAACCATGGAGGTCTGGTGGTCTGACAGGATGTGGAAGATGAATCTGTCTCATCAGGAGCAGGGTGAGCTCCCTCTCCAGGGGGGATTCCCACTCGCTCCCCTCCTGACAGGTTTGATGAATCTCCACTTCCCCTCTACTCCGGACGCAAATCCTGAGGTTTTAAGCAAACGCACCGCTGCTCCATCTTTTGGAGGAGTCGGAGACGCACTGTGGGACATTTCACTAATGAGAGACGTGACATTTCAACCTCGACTCCAGCCCAGCTCAACCTGACAGGCTGCAGATGTGACTCGTCCTTCTGCTCTGTGGACAAAGTCAACAGAATCCAGTGGTGGAAGGAAGTATTCAAATCTTTTACTTCTAAATACCACAGTGAGGTGACACCACAAATTTACTCTTTTAAACTTTTACTTGAGTAAAAGTAAACATGTCCTAGCAGTAAAATGTACTCATTAATCCAAAGTAAAATTATTCACAGTGAGAAAGAGTTTGGTTTTACTGTTGGGGGGAAAATGTCATACAGTATGTCCAGTTTTGGGACTTTTTAATGCTTTCAGAACATTGAAAGAAGCAAAAGAAGCAAAGAAATAAGGAAGGATAGAGGAAAGAAAGAAGACAAGAAGAAATGCAAAGTAGGGAGGAAAGAGTGACAGGAATAACGTAAAAGGGGAGGATGGACAACTTGTGGCCTCTTCTTATTCATAGATTTTTCTTTTCACTTTTAAAAATACTCATTATTACTGATGCTTTTTCATCAACCAATCCTGTCTCCTAGAAATTAAGTTTATATGTTACTAAATTGCAGGACTGTGACACCAGAATCTGTGTTACCTTTAGGCAACAAAAGCACTTAAACGTTAATGTAAATGTAAACGTTAATAAACACTTATATACAACATACTTGCTGTTGCACATTACATGTAATTTCTAGTAGGCAGGGTTGCATCAACACACCTTACCTACAGGTTACACAACAGTCCGGTGCACTGGCAGAATAGCCAGCCTACCCTAAACTCCCATAACAGACTACACATCAGGTCTCATGTTTTGTCTCTAAAGACTGAGGAATGCTTGAAAGGAACTAGCTCATCCAACATGTTGTCCGGCCACGTCTAAAAGCAAAAGTGACTATAGCTGTTCCAAAACCCGCTGTCACGTTAAAAATATTACATCTTCTCGACAGTCGGTTGTACTCATTTGTACACTTGTTCACAGAACCACAAATGTGTATTTAAGCACATTAAGCAGCTGGATGATCGCCAAAGGTCACAACAATTAGATAGAGGTTTGGCAAGGATGTGAAACTTTGTACATTTGTAGACGTTTGATGCCAAGTTGAATCTTTTGGGTGTCAATAAAAACTGCAGAGTTCACAGGGTCACTTGCTGTAAGGGAACTATTTATTTTCTGTTTGAGTAAATGTGTTTAATTACTTCCCCAAGAAGTGAAAGTGTACAAGTAAATGGAAACACATCATTTTATCCAAATACTTATAATGCAGTGTGACTCTTCTTGGAAGCACTGAACTCCACCCCAGACTGGAGCTCTGCCTTTTCCAACAGCTAAACATCACTTCAGCACTAACCTGAAAACATTCACATCAGACCAACAAACCAGAACCACATTCTAGCCAAAATGAAACACCCACATATTTGTTTTTGTTTCTGACGATAACTTGGCGTTCCACCCTTAAATCTTAATAAAGGCCATGCAAATTTAATCCGTGTAAACAGGAGCAGGTGAGTGGACTGTGGAGGATGACTTATTCATGGAGGCCTATCTGACCGAGACCTGCTGGCAAGAAGGAGGAGGTGGGGTGGGGGGGCTCATCAGGCTGATCGCGTGTGAATGTCACCATGCTCGATTGCTGATCTACAGTCAACATAAAGACACGCTGTAGGAGGTAGTGATGAGGGTGAGGGTGAACAGTGAGGCTCCCATGACACAAGAAGGAGAGACGGCAGGTTTTCACTGCAGCTACGTTTATTTGTAAGGGACGCACGTGGAAGAAGTTTGCCTTGAAGGCTTTCTGCCAGATAACCTTTCTAACATGGTTAGCGTTGTGAAACGGTCTGAGTGTGGTTAGGTTTAGGCACCAAAACTACTTGGTTAGATCTGCAAAAAGATCATGGTTTGGGTTAAAATAAGTTAAGTTTCACCAGGACACGAACAGCGATCTCGTGGGTGAATGTCCAGTGTTTGACCCATCCATCCCCACCTCATCACTACATGGACTTTGTCGCACTTTATACTACGTCACCTGACTTCCTACAGGCTTTCTGGCAGAAGGCTTTCAAGGCAAACTTCTCCCATGTGCGTAAGGGACAAGTACAGAGAAACGTTGACAGTTGCAGAAGCAGTGTCCAATGTACTGTCTATGCGTAAATAGCCGAAGCTAATTTCCAACACCAGTCGCTTGACGCACACGAGAGGGTCAAACACGGGACTTTCAACCAGGAGGCCGCTGTTCGCATCCTGGTGAAACTTAACTTATTATTTTAACCCAAACCATGATCTTTTCACAAACCTAACCAAACTGCGACCGTTTCACAACGTTAACCACGTTTCTGGCAGAAAGCCTTCAAGGCAATCTTCTCCCATGTGCTCCCTTGACGGGCATTGATTGTTCAAGCAATCGTTAAAGTTTCTCCGATCACTTCGAGTGTGTTCTTGAGCAACAGCAGTATCACTAAAGTGAAATGGTCTAAAATTGGTTATGACAGTAGCTCTGAGAGAAAAAGATGAACGTTAATGTGACTGCTGTTGACCAACGTCCACAGGATGGATGTGTTGTGACATACTGCTGCCAGCATTTGTTTTCCCAGATTTAATTGTCTGAGTTAGCACGAGATTATTGATCAACACACTTGCAATCCATAATTTCTTGCATTGTAATCAAATAAAATACATAATTCAATGAAAATCATGGAGATTTGAAAGTGAGCTTCTCTTCCTTGTGGCCTGAAAAACTGAGTATGGAGTATGGCTCCAGACTGAAGGTGAGGATTTCGTGGGGCAGTTCAAAACAGCCGATAACAACCCAGTCCCCGTAAAAGATTTTGGTGATTTGCATGTGAAAAATGACCTGGGTGTTTATTACAAATGGGCTGAAATTTCTTGAAATGCTACTTAAACTAAAAGTTCTAAAGTCAACACAGAGGAGGAGAAGTCCTAAAGGTGCTCAGAGTCATGGAAAGACTCATGGCAACTGAGCAAACTCAATCTGCTCATGATAACCTTGTGATATGAGCGAAAGCTCCAGAACAAGGGTGGAACTTGAGTTGAGATGGTTTTGTCAACAAGAAGCTTGTTTCCACAGCATTTACCATGAGGCAGGAGACAGATTTTACAGCAAGCGTTGTATAAAAGCTGTTAAAACGTCCTTTACTTGCACCTACAGTCTATATATTGTATACGTACAGTGTCAGACTTTGTATTCAAACTTTTGAGAGAATATCGCTCAACTTGTTTTTGTAGGACACACGTCTGCCTCCCCTTGTGTGTGTATGTGTGTTAGCTATTAGAAGAAATTCACAAAAGAGGCCAAGCTAAATATCTCCATCAATCTAAAGGGAAAATACGGAGTGAATGGAAGTGTTCGGCTCTCAGATGTCAAGGAGAATATGAAATGTATTATCATTTATTATCATTCATTTCACCAAAGAATGAAGAAAAGAACCTGAGCTAACTTGTGCACTGGAACGAATGAATTTAACCAAGAAACAGTGAACCAAAACAGAACAATAAGGCTGGTAACAACAGCAACATCTACCACAACAACAGCAGTGAAGGGAGAGAACATTATCAGACAGAAAGAATAGAACAGCTGGCCCCAAACTGCCAACATCTCTCACCACAAAAAATACCTCTAAATGAAAAGGCAACATGTCAGACAAGTAGCTCCTCTCCTTCGCTAACTCCTTTTAGTTTATCTCGGTTTCTACCTCCTTTGCTTCTCCTCTGTGACGCCTCACACCTCTCTGTCACCGAGCGAGGGCTGCCATGACAGTTTCAGCACTCCGTCTCCTCCGCACGCCGGCGGCAGCGCTGAGTCTGCACTCCTTCACCGCAAACACTTCTTCATTCTGTTTATTTCTCCTCGTCTTTCTCTTCCAGCAGAACGATTCCTCTGCTCGGTATTAAACATGCTAAATGAGGACATGCTTTTATAAGGCGGAAGCTTTGAGTGTACCCCAGTTTAAGTTACATCGCAGAAGAAAGAGGACGTCGTACCGTCGCTTTCTGTTACTCCGACAGTCTGTCAGATACTCAGTGTGACTTTCTGTGAGGCTCTGATTCTAAATTTAATTGAGGAAAACTTTTAGGAGTTACACACACCAAACTTCTACCAGCACATGTAGAACTATACTACACTGATCCCGTCCTCGCTACAAAAACGCCAGCATCGGACATTTGTTCTAATGGTTAAAACAATCCATGTCTGTGTTTCCTGCCCAGTGACCAGTGTATCCTGGTTCCAGACCTCTGATTTGATGCCCCCATCTCAGATTTCTTCAGCGATCCAAACAGGTCAGGTGCTCACTGATGGTTGTTCCCCTGTTTGGAAAAACAACCGATCAGAGCTTCCATGGAGGGATTAAGAGTGACAACGAGAGTGGGAGTGTTATGTTTCTCCCTACTGTGCCCATTATAGCCTCGTCACCAATTCTGTTATGTTTCTTCACTTACATTAACAGTAATAGAGTGCTGCAGGAATGAGTCCTAAAACCCTGAAATGAGTTTGCATGTTAGCATGTTAGATGCCTGAAATAAGGTCTGTGTTTAACACAAGCTTTAGAGATTTTCACGTTTTGTTCTGTGACATAAAATCCGTCAGTAAATACTCCACTCGTGAATTTTGATTTTACGTGTCTTAAAAAAGTCGGTTGCTAACAAGTGTCTAAATGAGACTACAGAGGTTGTCGGGGACATTAAACGTCATCATGCCGAACACAGAAACTCATCTACTCACTCGTCGCCTTTACAGCCTCGTTGGGTTTATACTGCAAACTGTTCTAGCTCAAACTTTAAGATAGGTAAGAGTAAAAATTCAAATTACAAGTTGGAAGCTTAGTGGTGGAGATGTTGAAGTCATGTGACCGTGGTGTAGTTGGTTTATAACCTAACATTAGCTTTTACTCTGGAGATTGACTTTACACTTCAAAAATCATAAAAGTGGTGTTGAAATGTGGTGAGTGAAATGCAGCAAAAAATTCAGTATAAATAGCCTAAAACACTTTTTATTAGCCCAGATTGACCTAGATGTCAACTAACCAGGCTCACTGAGTCTGGTTAGCTGTGAAGTGCTGTGTGCTGCCTGTAAAAGTAATATCTCATTGATCTTCTGGACCAGCATAGAGGACAGGAGGTGTTGGAGGAAACGTATCATCAGACCTAGTTCTGAAGTGTCTTATGGAGTATCTTGTCCGTTGCCCCACTGAGAGTCTGTCCGTCTGTCCACTCTCCCGCCTGCATGACAAACATGACACAACCCAGTTAACAAACATTACACACACACACACAGTCACCTTTTAGATGTGCATCAGTCTGACAGTGTGTGTCTGCCTCTGGGTCCAGGTCCTGAGTGTGTGTGTCAGGCTCAGTGACACCTCAGTCACTTCGGCTCTGCAGCTGCACCGTCGTCGCCACCACGAGTCCCTGCGCGGCATTTTGCGGGTGCAGAGGTTGACAGGGTGCATGACGGCGGGCGGCGTTGTGCTGGCACCGCCCTGTCGTGGTCTGTGAGAGTCTGTTTGGCACCAGAGATCCAGCCTCAGGACTGAAGAGGAGACACTCAGAGAGAAACACAGCTTTTGCACCACATGGGAAAAGACGGTGTTTAAAGTCTGGTCCGGCTTCATGTAGCGTGATTTCAGCAGTCCTGTGAGAGTACAGGACAGACTGAGAGACTGAGAATACCACTGGCTGAATAGTTACTGATCTGAGAGTCCAGAGTGTGTTTTAAAGTTAAGTAGAACGATTTAAAATAGCAGGAATAGGCCATCGTGGGAGGCCAGGGAAGGGATGCATTATTTATGGCACATACAGTAGCTCTTGGTCCTATCGAGTTTAAATACAATTATTGTAAGTTGTTTGTGACAAAAGTGTCAGCCAAATGAATGTAATGTAAAGTAAAAACAGCATTTTAGTGGCAAATTTGGTCCCATTGAGCTTCAGTCAACAAGCCATGAAATCATGTGTATACTGATGAAGCATTTTCTGCAGCAGGTTTAACAGTGCAGTGTTTTTAAAGTCTCCAGTTGTAGCTGTAATGCCCCAGAGTCAGATAATGTTAGCACATCCAGCTCAAAGCTTCATATTCTAGGAATTATGTTCATGTTGGAAAATTCTGCACATTAATTTACGGTGAATGCCAACGTTCAGTGTCAATGCAGGAAGCAGAGCAGCCATACCGAAGCCTGAAATGATTTACATGCCCTAATCCTAACCAAACCTTAGCCACAGTTTGTTTGCCAAAGCCACAATCTTTCTCTAACTTAAACCATAGTTGCCACAGGCAAAAGTTTAAAATGTACAAGCGTCGGCATTGGACGTAATCTGGAGTTTTGCAGAATTGTCTAATATCAACGTTTTTGTCTGGAAGTAGGGTTGGAAATACAGCAAACAATATACAATCAGCTGCATCTCAGGGCAGCAAATATTAATTATTTTCCTTAATTTTCCTTTGTTACAAGAAAGAATCTAAACCTTCCTCATCATTTATCACTATTTTAACCTGAAAAAAACAGAAGCTGTTTTATGCTTTTGACAAATATTGGTGTCTTTTTCCTCCTCAAATAATAAGACAATGACAAGATTTGATAAGAATGAAGGAATCACCAGATCAATATGAAACAACAACAACAATCTTAATCATGTGTATATGTGTTTTAGTGTTTCTGTCACACTGTTGAGTCCACCTATCCAAGTAGATTTTGAGTGACATACGGACATGAGTGACAGTGTTGGGTCTTCATCTCTTGGGTAATTCAGATCTGTTTTTACAAAAACAAATGTCGTGTTTTTTTGTCTGAGAGTGAAGTGTGTGGACTCTTGGTTACTTTTACAGTAAATTAAGCAAAACCAAATCCATAAACAAAATTATTTAACCAAACCTTGACCCTCTAAAACCTGGGCTGAAACTGAAAATATCCTTGAGGTGACACTTTCCATGGTAAGATATAAGAATATGTGGGTTTTTAGGGATACGTATGAACTGGAGACTGAAGGAATGAGTGTACAGTGTCTTTGATTGTGTGTGTGTGTGTGTGTGTGTGTGTGTGTGTGTGTGTGTGTGTGTGTGTGTGTGTGTGTGTTTGGTGCAGGAAGTGAGTCTGTGGTATGGCTGCAGGCCAGCCTGAGTGGAATAATTGATTGCCGATTGACCCTCCACAGCCACCGAGGACAGTCCTCTCCACTGCATTACTGCACAGGCTCATCTGGTCAACAGCATGTGTGCACCTTCACAGCTGTGTATGTATATAGAAGTGTGTGTGTGTGTGTGTGTGTCGTCCCTCTGCCCACAAACCGCAGCTATAAACCAGCTGCTATTATCGCAACAAAAAGGCCTGTGCGACCTGTGACACAGTAAAAATTAGTGAAGTTAGAGAAACAATGACTGGCTGATTCAGACAAAATGCTGAATCACACACACACACGCTCAGATGGGGAAGTGAAACATGAATGGAAGTGATAGTGGTGGTTTGAGGGATTCAGCAGGAACCTGACCGCCCGTTAAAAGGTTGACTCAGTAAATCTGCTCGTGACCATCGTCAACAGGAAATAAAATAACATGAAGGAAATTCTCTTTAAGTGAATTTCTGGCAACAAATAAGGAGCTAAAACTGCTACTGAGAATAAAGACGATATATAAAAAACACAAAAACAATCTGCAGCACAATAAATAGAGAATTATAACAGCACTCGTGCAGTTGTTTGTGATATTGCAAATGACTCTGATAACAGTTATTCTGCTTAAACACGTTAAAGAGAATATCTGGAGGTAATTTTTACTTTATGGCACATTTTACCTTCTTTCAGGTAAAATGTTTCCCATTTTCTGTTATTCACACACCACCACCTCCCCCTCCCCCTCCCCCTCCTCCTCCTCCTCCCCCTCCTCCTCGTCTAAAGATCAGCACATCATCCCGCCGTTCTCATTTATTTGTTTGTTTGCCGGTTAGGTTTGTTTATTACTGTATTTTCAAAGCACGGAACAAGGTTAGATTTGCTGTTTGGGCATATTTTCTCCTGTGATAGCATGTTTGAATTTGTCTACTCAGCATGCGGCGTGTCAGAGAGAGAGAGAGAGAGTGAGAGTGAGAGTGTGTGTGTGTGTGTGTGTGTGTGTGTGTGTGTGTGTGTGTGTGTGTGTGTGTGTGTGTGTGTGTGTGTGTGTGTGTGTGTGACAGTGTGGAGCCGGTGGAAGCAGGGCATGGGCTCAGGGGTCGCAGCAGCAGTACGGCGCCACCGGTGCCAAATTGCTTTCCTGGGCGCGTCCGGCAGGGACCAGCTTGGGACAGTGTGGTGGCCCCCCGGTCCCCCACCCCCCACGCTGTGTGGGGGGGCTCCTGGCCCCGGGGTCACTAACTCAATCACCAGATCAGGAGTAATAATTATTAATACCCCGTGAGCGTTAACAGCACGCAAGGTGATTTATCAAAAATGTCGATTACATTTTGCGCAGGGTGACAACTTTTTAAAGCCGAACAGCCTCCCTCGGGATCAGGCCTAACTGGAGCGCTTCTACTGTTTGGAGCCGTGCAGGTTTCTGCTAAATGAAAAGGCCTGAATGGCACCAGGGAGGATGCTATTTATGCAGCGACCAATTCTTCAAATTATTAACATCTATTACTTTCACCTCTGGCTGCTAAATGAGAAGTTAATGAGAAGTTTGGATCATCTGAGTTTTGACTTCTCGCGATAAAAGCTGAGAGAACAACATCCAGGGCCGGATTAACCTGAAAGACCCCGGGGCAGGAATCTGCCGTTAGGCCCCTGTTGACCACCTCTACCTCCCACGCACTCTCTGTGCATTGTGAGTACTGCGTCGCCTCCAAAGTCCATCAAACTGGGCACGTTTCAGCCGTGATAATTTCTACATTTACATCTGGTGGTCATGTAAAATTGACAGAACTGTAACGTACTAACTCTCATTTTAATATCTACATCGGCCGTGTAATCGCTCGTCTTTTTCACAGTCTGACTTGTTGGAACTGCTAGCTTAGCAAAGCTTCAGCAGATGCAGTGGAGAGTGACAGAGGAGGGGATGTGGATGATGGTAGGGAGGATGTAAATCTGCCTCCACACTGTCAACTACTAGCTTATTTCTGCTACTGTCAGTCCTCTCTTAATAATCTCTTAATATCTTTACAAATTACAACTCCAAACTCTGCTGACAGATTCCTTTTTTGTTTGATTGTTAATTCACAAGTTTCCTTTTTGGTCTACAGGGCAGCATGACTTGATTTTTCTGTTGCCTTTAGACTGGAACCAGAATCAGTTGAGACTGTGGCTGCACCATAATTTACAGACTCAAAAAAAGTGAAGTCAGTGTTGAGTTCCTCTTTAAGCCTCATTATTTACCCAGAAACTAACCAGTGCTTCTGTGCTGGAATGCTTTCACCACAGGTTTTCTGTGTGTCAAGATACTGAATGTCCTAAAACTGCCCTTCTATAAAAACAGGGCCACGATATAAGGTAACAATATGGGACCTGACTTAGTTGATATTGCACTTAAGTGGTACAAAGTCCCTAATGGTCACATAGTGAACCTGAGGATTTTGGGGTTCCTGAGGGACAGGGCCCCGGGGCAGTTAATAATAATAATAATAATAATACATTTTATTTATCAAGCGCTTTTACAAGTGCTCAAAGACGCTGTACAAGATAAAATAGATGTCAATATAAAATCAAGCTCTAAAAACTACATTAAGTTGCCTGCTTTGCCCAGCTGGTGATCCAGCCTCGACGACGACAACAACAACAGGTGAAGGAGGTGGACGCTGAGGTTATCAGTCTTATTAAAAGGATGTGAATCTATCAGCTGCTTCCACAGTGTTTGTCTGGACTCTCTGTTTATGACGTGTGTGTGTGTGTGTGTGTGTGTGTGTGTGTGTGTGTAGGTGGGTATACTGTAGGTAAGCTGAGCCGAAGAGACGCTGACTGTGTTGAATCTCAGCAGCAGCAGCTCCAGACGCCAGAGACACACTGCACCTCTCCCTCTCTGTACATTATCCTCTCTCTCTCTCTCTCTCCTTCTCGCTGCTTCACTTGTTTCGTTTCTCAGATGCAGCTTGGATGGACTCTGCTCTGATTTATGGAAAGAAAAGCCCACAGTAGTGTAGTCATGGTGATCTCTCTCTCTCTCACACACACACACACAGTACATGCTTGTTCCTTCATTCCTCTGCATCTCACTCTGTGTGTGTGTGTGTGTGTGTTATGAGCAAACACTCTGACTCTCAGCGAGGTGATGGCTGTCACACTGCTCAATGTTTCCTCTGAGTCAGCAAAAACAGGAAGGGGAGAAAAGCGGCTGGGGGGGGGGGGGGGGGGTATTAAAGGAAAATTTAAATTTGAACTGAGGTGAGAGTTTCTCTCCCCAAAAAAAGATTTCATCACTCAGAAGTTTAATTTGTTTTGAAGTTGTTGAACAGAAACACACAGACAGTCTGATGTCCTGTATTGGTTTGGCAAAGTGCTTTCTGCGAATTGCATAGATGAGTGTTTTGAATAACTGCACAATGAATCTATCGTACACAAGTATGCACAGGTATGTAATATGCAGGTAAGTGTGTGTATGTATGTGACAGAGTGTGTGGGTAAAGGTTTAATATCTGTTCTGACAAATGATTTTATGGGAGAGAAATGCTGGAAATGATGTGTAACAGAACAAATGAGGAAGATGGGAAATTTAAATAAACACATTTTCTGGAAAAAGGAAAAGGTAATACCTAACATGCACCTGTTTACTCACACAAACACACACAGCTAATGACTAACACTCAGAGCAAACTGCAAAACAGTTTGGGGGTTTCTATATTGATCTTATCTGACAGCCTGCCAGAAATAATATACATTTTTATATCTCAGTTTAACAATTTTTTGTGACAGTCTTGATATTGTTAAAATAAAGTATTTTAAAGTTTAAAATGGAAAGTTTACACACAGCTACACACACACACATCAACGGGCTTAAATGCACGTATAAACATGCAGAAGCTGCAGGGCTGTGCAGATCACTGACTTTCTATTATTGACGTCTAACCATCTACTGGCCTTCACGCGTGACCCCGCAACACAAACACACACTCATTCAGGGTGAGTTATGATATGTGTTTGGAGTGAGCCGCCACCCACCGGGCCTGACGGCGGTGTCACATCAGAACCAACGCGGGGTGGCATCTGTCTCAACCCGCGCTGCTTCCACCCTGAGCGGAGAAGGAGAGACCACTTAATGCAGCTTAGGGCGCGTGCACGAGCGCGCGCACACACACACACACAGTGGACATCGAGGGTATCGTGCAAAGCTGCCCTATGGACACACTCAAAACACACAGCGAGTGAGAAAGAGAGTTTAGCTCGTCCACCTCGCTGTTCGGCGGTGAGCAGGCCGGCTTCATCCATCCATCACCGGCTGATGGGGCGCACAGAGGCCCGCTGACAGGCGGCCAAAACCGAGGAAGTGGAGCTGAGGAGGAGGTCGGCTGTGTGTCCGCCTCCGCTGACGCCTCTCAAACACACACACACACACACACACACACACACACACACACAGACAAATCTAGAAATCTGGCTGTGATGTCCACGGAGATCAGAGCAGCCTCTCCCCCGAGATCCTGCCCTCCACACCGGCTCAGTCCGGAACGAGAAACCAAACTAACTGGAAGTTCCTGCTCCTCTGACAGCAGAGGACAAACTACAGCCGACCGGCGAGTCTCAGCACAATATTACAGAATAAAAAGTCACAGGAGAAAAACCGAAAATAAACTAGAGAAAACACTAATTAAGGGGCAAATAAATGCACCGCGTTTCTTAATAATAGTAATAATAACAATAATAAATAGATTCATTGTCAACATTATGATTTTTTGACTCTCATCAACATACTGTCTTTACAGATTATTATATACTGTCGTTTATCGTTATTCAGTCAAATTCATTTGCCATATTTATGCTATTTTACTTTAACACCTAATAAATATTTTTATTTTATAAACTGTAAAAAAGGTTGTTGGATGAAGGTTAAACTCGAGTAACTGCGTCCAACGTCTTTTTGATTTTTCTTTCACAAATATGAAAATCATTATTTTTATAGTCTATAATAATAATAACAATTTATCTTATACATTTGAGTTTATTTAACGTGTTTTTAATCACATATATAAAGGATGCGACGAAACTCAACTGGCCTAAAATAAGAAACAAATCTCTTAAATTTATGACTTTCTTACATAAACCCGAAGCTTCAATAATTTAGAGGCAGGAAGCCTTTTTTGTTTTTTGTTTTTTTTCTTTCAAAATAAAACCTTTTTTCTGTGACAATGACGGCGGCAGCAGTCTGACAGATTTGGGACAGAACTTTTTATTAAACATTATGAAAACAAGATTCTCAACAACGTTTCCACTTTGTAGGTTTTTCACTTGTTGACACGTTAGGACACGTTCATTGAATAAATATAGAAATTATATGTACAGATATACATTAACAGCACTGTGCAGAAGTTTGCTTTCCTTTGTGTTCATCGCAGTCTCCTTTTGGATCAAATTAGGATTTTTAGGCTGTAGTTGCTTCAGGAAAATTATAATTTGAGGTTATATCAAACCCAAAAAAATCGAATTAAAACAAAGAAAGTTACTGAAATGAAATCTTTGATGCATGAATAAAATTAATTTCCAGATGTGTTGCAAGATTATTTTTTATCGGGTTTTTTAGGATAGATCGGGCATTTGGAGAGCAATTAAAAAAAGATTAATCTCACATTTATTTTGCCGTTTATAGTTGTTTTTCTGTGGCATTTTGATGTAAATGTAATAAATTCCAGCCTCTCTTCCTGCAAGCTTTCGCCATCCAACAGGTAGGGCTGAGCCTCGGACACTTCTGCACAATATTGCACATATATCTAGGCAGCAGAAAACACACGAACCAGGGATTTCTTGTTGACAGAATAATGCAAAGAGTTACTCCAAGAACAGTAAGCTCCACCACCACCAGGTCTCCTCTCTTTTCAAACAATCAAGCATCCTCCTATCAGACACAAGATCTTATTAAGACACCGGGCTGCAGAATAAACCCGCAGGCCGTAGAAATGTTCGTCTACAAATATTTAAAGTAAAAAACAAAAGCTAAGTCTTTTTAATCATCAGGTTGGTGCATAGAGTTTTAGCAGCGAATGCAGTCCTTGTCCATCTACTAAGTGAAGCTTTCACCTCACAAATTTATATCCAGGTTTTTAGAGAGTAACAGATCAAAGGTCCTATTAGTAGAAAACAAAACGTTTGTCCAGTTTGATCTCTTCTTAGTGCAGTATAGGCTTGCCTTTGACATTACACATGTTCAGTAGGAGGAGGATACCATAGACGATTTGCATGCTGTAACATACAAACATTTGTATTAAGACATTTTCGAATAATCCAAGCAACAAAAGCAGTTTTCTTTAAAAAGAGAAAAGGTAAAATAACACAGGTAACTGTTTTGTCTCTACACGTTATGTACAGGTGGAAATAAATACAGTCTAAAATCTGGCTCAGTTAATCTCTTTTTGTCGTTTTTCTTTTCTTTTTAAAACAATAGAAAAATTGATTGAAAATAGCAGTTAAAGACGCATCCATTTTTTTTTCGCAGTATAGCAGATTGTTTTGCATTTTTGTCCGCAGTCCTTGCACCTCTCGGGGGTTTTACGGGGGAGACATTTTTGTGGCTTTTGCATAACCCAGGCCTTATTGATGGCAGAGGATGAGGGAGGAGGAAGAGGAGGAGAAGCGTTAGAGGAGGAGAGAACCATGGGCCATGCTTTCCATACACGTGGAAGGATTCTGGGAGATGACTGGAGGTTACCATACATGTCCTGCATGCAGGGTTGCAAATAGGGACGGGAAACTACAGACTTGCAATATTGAAAGGTCTCTTCTCTGCATCACAGACCGCCTCACTTTCACACTTTCAAAAGTCTGTTGAGCTTTTCTGGAGCCAAAAGAGAGGCGGCGTATTGCTTTTCTGCTTCTATTTCAGTCCAATCTGATTTTTTTTCCTTTTTAAAAATCATTCTTTCCCTCAGTTTTAAGACAATATCAACTCTCTCTGTGAATTAAGACAGTCACGTTAAATGTCAGATTGGTTCAATAAGACTTCTGACCAGGTTCTGTTGCACCACAGAAGTCTACAGGCTAAGTGATCCCATGTGCCCACCTGACAGGCTGTAGTGAGCTTACAGAAGTTTAGCCAAAACATCTTTAAGACTCAATGCGCATCTAAAGCTTCTCTGTGGCTGTGGTGTTTTAGTCTTTTCTGTCGGAGGAAATAACTGTAAACAAAATACAAACGCAGAAAAATAGAAAGTAATGTAAAGAGGATTTTTCGGTGGGGGTGTAATTCAGAGTCTATGCTACAAATCGTCAGTCTCTCTCTCACATGAAGAACTCGGTGTTGGCCTGTTTCCCGGACGGATCTCTCGTGTTCGCGGGTCCACCGGCATTGTAGGTCCGGCTGGCCAGCTTCTCGTACTTCTCCTTGTAAAGATCCCTCTCCTTGGCGAGGCGCACCACGTCCTGCTTCAGCTGCTCCACCTGGCTCTGCAGGGTGCACTTCTCGGTCTCCAGCATGTGCCTCTGCTGGACGCGTTTGAAGCGGCAGGACTGCGCGTAGCCGCGGTTCTTCAGGGTGCGTCTCTTCTGCTTCAGGCGGATCACCTCCTCTTTGCTGAAGCCCCGCAGCTGCCGGTTCAGCTCCCGCACCGTCATGCTGACCAGCTGCTCGTCCGAGAAGCGGTCCTCCAGGCGGGCGTGGTGGCCGTGGTGGTGGTGATGGTGGTGGTGATGGGCCTGGTGATGGTGGCCCGCCGAGGCCGTGGACAGGTCCTCCCCGACGTACTGTTGCCCGCGGAAGCCCTCGTAGGCCTGGTGGTGGTGGTGATGGTGGTGCGCGTTACCGATGAGGGCCTCCACCGCGTCCTCCGGGGTCAGATTGAGCGCCTCGGGGTTGATGTGGTGCTGATAACTCGGGATCCAGTACAGGTCCTCCAGCTGAGGCTTGCCCGCGTTGCTGTGATTGTTGTTGCCGCTGCTGTTGTTGCTGCTGCCGCTGCTGTTGACCCCGCTGGTGAGGCTCTGGTTTGGCTGCGCGCCCGGGCTCGGGGCGCAGAAGCTCGGCGAGGAAGGCACGGAGGAGCAGGGTGTGCTGATCGGGGTGGAGGACAGGGAGCCCGACGGGAGGCGGTGGCAGTACCGGTCGGCCTCCGGCGGCTCCTTCTTCACCTCAAACTTCATCAGGTCAAAGTCATTGACGTACTCGATGGCCAGAGGGCTGTTGGGCAGCTCTGCGCTCATGGCGAGGTCGGTGGCCATTTCAGTCCATGCGACGACTCCTGCCCTCACAGCCAAACCGACGGCGGGCAGCCCTCTCGAATACAGATTGCGAGGAGGAATAAAAGCCTGTACGGTGTGTATATATAGACACACGCACACGCCCGGTTGCTTGGAGCTGCTGCAGGGCCGGCGGGTGGGTGGAGGAACTTTTTTAAGGCTGCTCGTCCCTAAGACAACTTCTATATATAGTGGCGTGAATATACGTATGCATGTAAATGAACTTGTACACCTGCCAGTTTGCCTCCGCTCGCTGCTCTTGTTGACAACTTATCCCAGGTCAAATGCACTCTTTAATACCAGGAGCCCCCAGGGCGGTTGAAACTCGAGCCCGGTGAATTTGGAGACACCAACCTGTCTTGTCCTCGCTTCACCTCTGCAGCCCACTTGCCTCCTTGTGATTTACTGTCCTCGGTTCTGCTCGATGAAATAACACGAAAAGGTTTCGTCTCCTCCGCTCGGTGTGTTATAAATATTTTCCAAGCATCCTTCTTCGCCTCCTGCTGTTTACAACTTGATCATGAAGTCCCAGGCAGCGGGCTGAAGTCACTGCAGCATGGCCCGGACAGAAAGTTTCTCACACAATCAGATCAGTGTGTGTGGCGGTCACAGGCGTGCGTAAAGGTGTGCCACAAAAGTCCCGGGAAACAAAAATGGAATGGCATGTGCATAAGTTTTCAAAGTTCTTATGCAGATGAGTCTGACGTTGCAGGTAGTGCTCCTACTTGGAGGGACAGGAAAGTCTGGTCCCTGGTCTCTTGTTGTGGTCAGTCCAGATATTTTATTCAAGCAGCGGATTACTGACAGCTTCGGTCCCCACGGTCCTGTCCCCCCTCACCGGGGCGCGCTGCTGACCTTACGTGTTGACTTGTGTGTGTACTATTATGCAAGAGGTGATAAATTCCAGTTGGTTTTCTATCTAACGGCCCTCAAATTGTTCCTAAGATCTTCACGGTGCAACCACGCAGTGTCACTGAGACGCTGGAAGGCAATCTGCTCTTATAAAGACAGCGTGGCCCCCGACCCTCCCACACAGAGGTGTGACGGGCCAATGGGAGGAGATCGCGGCGGTGCATTTGCATTCGCCTATAGCAAAGCTCTCCACTCTGGCAGCAACCGGCCGAGCAGAGCCGAGCGGAGCCGAGCCGAAGTGAGCGGAGCGCGCAGGGAGAACAGGTGCAGCAGATCCCCCCCTCTAGTGACCGAGCAGATGCTACTGCACGGAGGAGCGCGGAGTAAGACGAGAGCTCCGGCGGTTTCTCAGAGAAAATAACGTTTACTCGGAACAGAGAAACAGTTTTAACCGTTTCAAAACTGCCTGTCAGTTAATGAGGCTGCCAGCATGGGGTTAGATTGCAGAAGGGAACAAAATTACTTCCAGGTTGTTAATGAATGGTATTCATCTGTATCACTTAATAGGGACTTAAAAGTGAATTTAGTAGTTTAGACTCTTAGAACCGTAATGGTCTTGTGCAATTTGAAACCCTTTTAACTTTTTAATCACCACAATATTCTTATTAGGAACTTAAAGGTTTTTATGTTTTTGTGGTCCAGCTTTTCTTTGCAACACTCACGGTATAAACTCATGCAGTATTTACTATCTGTAAGGAAACATTTCAGCGAGATCCATAAATCGGTTTTTGCAGCAATGTTTTCTGGATTATGTGACCAAACCGATTCAATCATATTTACACATCTGACCCCTAAAAAAGGTTAAATTAACTCATAATCAAGCTAATTGGGCAAATATGCTGACACATAAAAGGAATATGACTCTGACACACACACACACACACACGAAGAACAAACGTGCAGTAGGAAAACCAGATAATACAAGATAAAACTGCGGATAAAGTTTTAGAAAATATGAATAAAAATAGATTTTAAAACTTGTGAAAAATTAACAATACAGCTGAAAAAAGAGACACAAAGTATGAACACAGATTAAACTGTTACTGTATCTTATATACAGCCTTGTGTCTGGGTGGTAACAAGCAGAAGCGCAAATTAAACGTAGAACTCTTATTGATATGAACAAATATGGCGGCAAATAAAACACATTCTGCCTTATTAGCTTTATTAAAAACATCTTATTGTGTCCACTTTACTCATTTAGGTCTCTCAAAGGAAGCCCGAGGATCATTCTGACACCACAAACTACCAAATCTATCAATACTGATCGATTTAAGGCCGCGCGCCCCTCTGCCAAAAATCAATGCGCATTTCCGCGAGGCTGTGAAGGAGGCCGCGCTGTGGCTGCGCGCGGGTTAAGTATGATTGGAAAGTCCTGGCGGTGGTCTACAGGGTTTTCATTCGCAATTAACCACAAATTGCATCCCGTCTCATCTCCGCGGATCGACGGATAATTAAGCCCCGCCGCGTGCGTCTCCATTCTGGACACATCGGTCTTTTTTTTTCCTGGAGAGAGGCGTTCAGGGTGGGGGGTGGGGTGGGGTGGGGTGGGGGTAAAGGAACTCAGACCGGAAGGTTGAGCAGGATGTCGATAGTATCATGGGAGCAGGACTTAAACCGGGACACCTCTGCACCTGACCCGTTTAGCCTTTTCAGCAGCGGCCGCCCCCCGGAGTCCCATCTACCCACCAATATGTGATCTGATATATGTGAGTGATATATCTGCAGAATAAAGTGCCTATCTGCGGAAAACAGGTGGCAGTAAGTTTCACTTGGTCAGATGTGACCAGGAAAACCTTGCACAGCTGCTGAGCTTAACTTCCAGTCCGAAATGGCCATGAAATACGCCCCCCAACCCCCCCACCGCGCTTCAAATCTGCTGGCGAGGATGAAAAGAAGAGTATGAGATGAAGGGACGGAAATCATATCAAGGTATTTTAAGTTTAGGTGCGCTAAGTCATTAGGAGAGTTTTTTTTTTTTTTTTTTATCAAATAAGCAGGAGCTGGCCCTCAAACGCCAAGCTAAGCAGTCTGCATTGAAATGGCACATTTAAGAAGATCTGCTGTGGTCCATTCATTGTCAGGGGAAGGGGAGTGTCTGCGGCCGAGGGCTTGAGACATAAATTTTTGAAGTCAGGGTTTTCATTGTGCCTTTGCATATTGGGACTTCGCTGCAAGTGCAGTTCTACCGATTTAAGCAAAACGGACATCAGCAAGGTGGAGGATCGACGGTGGGCTTTGAGCCGGCTGCGAGGCGAGCTTTGAGCCAAGGTAGCCAAGCATCCGGACCAAAAGAGAGCGGCTCCGGGAAGTGGCCCAGGGGTTATCTGAGGCCCTGAGGTTTTTGTCACCACCGTTAAGTCACTAATGCCGCTGTGGAGGAATCAGCTTTAATTGTGCAGGGATGTGACAGGCACGCATGTGCACGGGCAGTGAAGTTAACAGGGAGGCTTACGTTAGAAATCAGGAGCTTCACCACATGTAGGAGGCCTCGCTTGTATAGAAATCATGTCTGTTCACCAGAGTGATGAAAGGTTTTGTGGTCTCAAAGAGGCAGAACATGTGACAACACAGAATATGGACTGAAAGGAGGAAAATCTGAAACTAAACTCTACAACTTCTGTAGTTTTGACTGCCATTTCTTTTGGTGATAACACTTGAAAGACTGGACAAAACCAAACATGATGACTGTTTCCAACAACATCCACGTTTTTAGTCTTGACTGTCAGAAAGGAACTCGCACTGAAAAGTAAATCCAGAGACAACATGTAGGTGATGACCGCAGAAACGTAAAGAACACAGAAACACAAGAGGTCAGTCATCAAAAAGAGTTGCTCATTTCTCCTGCAGTCCACTCAGAAAGAGGAAAGACGCAGAGGAAAAAGGCTAAATATGCAAAAGATGGTGGACGGAAAGATGAGGAAAACATGGACTGTAAACCTCAGAGAGCTGGAGGAGAGACGATGCAGAGAGAGGTGGACTTCAGGTGGACTGTGGCTCTGAAGTAAGACTTGAAGTGTATTAGAAAACAGATACTCTCTCCTCTCTCACTTGCAGTGTAGCAATTTGCTCTTCGTCTTTGGTCACTTTTGGTTGTCCATGTGATGTTAAAGGTCCCATTTCTAGTTGTAAATATCAGAACATGTTTAAAATAATCTTAGTGAGAATAGCAGGCAGCGACAGGAGGAGAGAAGGAGTAGCGGTGTGGTAATCAGGAGGTTTCAGGAGAAATCCCGTTGGGCCGGTACCGATCCGGGCCAATGTGGGTTAACAGCACTCCAACACTGTTGAAGATGAAGAGAAAACATGGAAGGGAAACGGCAACACCAATAAAATACTGATTAAAAATGGAAGATTGTCTTGAGGTTACAGCCAGTGTGACGTTATTTTTTTCAGAAACTAGAAATGTTTCTTTTAGTCGGCGTTCACCTGTCAGTCGATTGTGTTGTTGTTAATCAAATAGAAGGTCGTTTGTGGTCTTGAATCATTTCTCCCAGTGAGCCGCTGTACTCTGTTTACCTCCCGGGCTTAAAGTGAGTCCCACTCTGTCCCTGATGAAGACGAACAAGCAGAATCTTTCAACACTGTATGATTGTATCTCCCAACAGTCAACAGCAACTGACCCAGACTGGAACAACTGGGTCAGATCATAAGGTGTGTCGCCTTCTTAAAACCAAAGTCAGACGAGGAAAGAAACATTAGAAGTCAGATGATCAGACAGGTTGTAAACAAGTCACGGTCAAATCATCTGAACCACTTTATCGGAGGTCAAACTGAGAGCGAAATGTCGCTAATAATCCCTCACTGCACTGAAAAACTGTGCACACGTTTACAGCAAGTACGACAGGTCAAAGTTGAATCACTGAGTCACAATTCACCTTCTTTTTCTTTGGCAGACCTGGGGGTTTGTTTACAACCTGTCTGATAGCGGGTTGACAGACTTCTGAGACACTTTTGTGACGTCACCACGTCCCCAGATCTCAGCCGTAGGTTGCTGTTGGTGCTGGTGTCATGTTCATTTGTTAGGTCAATAAAAACAACTTTTAAATGTTTCCTACCACAGATTTGTGGCCAGTGGATTGTTTTATGCTTACATATGTGACAGGAAAAGGATAAACAAGCTTATTAAAAAAGGCTGGTGCCATAATTAGTTTGACAAGATTGTCGGGGTAAAGACCAGGAGGAAAGTTCAAACTGTCTTTAGTATCTTATAAAGTGTTGATTGGCTGGTCACGGATGCTTAGAAGCTCCACAAAACAAAATGTTAGAAGGACTTTTGTGCGCACAGAAACTTATGAATGACGTGATATTTGCATGTTTTCTGCGATACTGGATGTGTTTTAGACATCTCTTTTAAGGTTTTGTTTCATATGTATTGATTGTTTTGTTGGTCTTGGTCTTCGGTGCATTACGTATGAACGTCTGTTTAGTAACTGATCAACTGTATTTATTATTTACTGGGTTCGTACAGCTTTTTAAGAGTAAAATTCAAGCACTTTTCAAGGTACCTAAACCAAAAATGTACAGACTCTCGAATCCTTTATCATCACATCTAACATGTTACTATATATACCAGGAGACAACAAACTAATTTTAAATATTAAAAGATTTTTGGTTTCCATGAGTGATTGTGTTGATGATGAAACACCAGATTATGTTGAAAATGAAGCATTTTTCAAGGAGGATATTCGAATTCAAGAATATTCCTAAACTTGAAAACATAATGGTTAAAATTAAGCATTTTCCAAACTTTCAAGACTTTTTAAGAACCCTGTATTTTGCTTTTTAACTTAGTGGCTAGTCAGGTTCTTAGCTACACTAATATACTCTTGCTCATACATATATATATATATATATATATACACTCGTGTTAGTTTATGTGTAGTTTGTCATGTCATGTAGTTTGTGCCATCTGTTGTGACCTGTTGGACTTGTTATCTATCTATCTGTCTGTGTAACTATCTAGAAGAGTACAATGTTATATCCAATAGGAATGATGGCAATCACACCAAGTTGTAAGAAACTGGAATTATCCCTCAAAGGAAGTTACGCTCAAAAGGAGAAACCTTTCGAACACATGCATCACACACACTCTCACAAACCAGTTCTTATCAAGTCTGTCCAACACACACACACACGATGAAGAATCACAGTTGACCCTTCTTTTTGTCTCTCCGAGTCTACGTGGACGGATCACTTCTCTCCCTCCGTCTTCTCTCCGTCTTGTGCGCTTTTACTAAAAATTGAAATATTGATCTTAATTAGAGTTTGCCGAGCTCAGCAGCTCGCGTTGAGGGTTTTAGACAAGAGGCAGCAGACATCTGTCTAAGGCACTTACATCTTCAGCGCAGGAGAGGAGCAACGTGGGTGAGGAGGAGGAGGAGGAGGAAGGGGAAAAAAAACGTGTGGTGAGAGGAGAAGAGTGATGGCTCCCTGTCTCCTGCCTTTTCTGAGAAACATGTCGAGCTCTCCATCTCGGCTCGCTGCTGTCAATACATCTGAGAGAAAATCGAGTTGAACCCTCTCACACACGCCAACACACACAGACTGAATTCAAATAACCATCCTGACAAAATGTATTCACCACAGTTTTTAACTTGCAGTTATGTGACAATCTGTACATGAACTAAAGTTTTCCAAGTTGCTGTACAATCATCAACTGTCTTTTGTTTGAGGTCAGGTTCACAATAATGCTGATACATTTGGAAATGCATGCACAAACAATCTTCAAAATCTGCTTTGTAAAAAGCCTGCGAGACTGGATACTTCCAAAAGCAGAGTCCCATACTGTAATGTTAATATTAGTCAGTGGCAGTCACATGTAGGCAGTAGTAGCATTATAAAATGCCAAATTAAACTGCACAACAGCTGCTAGCATAGACAACAAGGTCAGCAAGGCCTGTAATTCATTATACATGTTGAATTAACCGCTGGTAGTCAAGGCTGACGTTTGTTTTATTACGGAAAAGGGTCAAGTGATCGGACCGTGACGAATCAGGGAAGGACACGTCGTGGCTGATAAGACCCAATCAGGAAGTGAATGTGGGTGTCTGCGTCACTGTTTAAAACGTCTCTGTTTTCGTCCGTCCTCACTAAAACACTAGTCCCGCAGATAACAACCAGTGACGGACACGTCGTTAGGCCAAGTCCCTGTTGAAAACATGCAGATTACCACGTTTGTTAATGTGGTGTAACCCAAGATGAAAGCAGTAAACCACTATTTAGTTTTTTGCCAACCTAAAGAGGAGGAAAAAAAGATTTTACAGTTTTCATAATATAGTGTGTATAGTGCCGAACTGCTCAATGCTAAGTATTTGCAAATTGCTATATGCCAATAAGTTAGGCATATAGCAACCCCCCCAAAAATAAAATAGGTTCAACACACCAAAGAGTGTTGAACAAAGCATCAGTTTTAGGAAGTCAAATGACGTCTTCAGCCTGTTTTTTGGTGAACTCACTGGTCCACCTGTAATTTAAATCCCGTCCAGAGTGATGTTCTTGTATTTTGTGTGGAGTTTGTTTCCACATGAAGAGCTTCTTGTCCTTCTACTTTTTTTTTATTTTTTTTTTATTTTTTTTAAATCAGCTCAGTGTGAAATTTGACCTTTGTGTGAAAATGGAGGAAGTCAAAAATGCTTTTTGCTAATCTAATAGACGGAGGCATGTTTAAGCCAACATATAAGCCTATTCGGGAAATCTCCAATCACACACACACACACACACACACACACGCTCACAGCATGGTGACGATGAAGTCACTGTCAACTCATGTGTCTCGTCTCCAGGCTTTAAAAGTGAGGCGCACTGCTGCTTCTGTCACCACCTTCCCAATGAAAACTCTCACAAACATGCTTGGGTCATGTGACGACAGCGCCCCTCCCAAACAGAAACACACTCGCAGCCTATAAACACTCCCACAACACCGACTTCACAAAGACTGTGAAACAAGACGCAGGAGGAGTTGATATTTTATTTTGTCTTTTTTAAAATGTACAAAACCTGTAATGTAAACACCCACATTGACATGTAAAACAGATTTATAGATATAGAAGATAAAACTTTCAGACCCTGAGTGAAGAGACATAGATACACCCGTCAGGACAAACCTGCAGCGCAGAAATCATTGATAAGTGTTTTCACCTCCAGTGCTGCTGGACTCACAGCCGAGGCTTGATCTGCAGCTTCTTCTCTGTGGAAGAAAAACAGGACATTTAAAATGAAAAGAAGAGTATTGGCAGAATTCAAATGACAAAAAGACATGGTGTGTGTGTGTGTGTTCACTCATGTGTAACTGACTCTGATCTACTGTGTGTTGAATCCTGCTGAAATGCTGAGCGATGACATCCCAGCTGATGAGTAAATGAGGAAGAGAACAGGACAACGGGGATGGATGGAGGTGTGTGTACAGGAAGTGTGTGTGTGTGTGTGTGTGTGTGTGTGTGTGTGTGGTCGCAGTCTGGCAGTGATACATTGCGTCTGAGCTAATTTATGCAAAGTGAAGAGGAGCTTGTTTGGCTGAGTTCCACCTTTAATGAGGCTCTGGGCGGTGCGGTGTGTTAGTGAGGGACCAGAGAGTCATTAGTAATACTTAAGAGCACAAACCAACCGGACAGAGAGGGTGGAGGGACGACCAAACGATCACTGCTTCACATGTGTGTGTTCGTGAGTATGTCTCACACACTCTAGGGCTGCAACTAACCATTACTTTCATTAGCCATTCATCTGTTAATTACTTTTTTGTTTAATCGTTAACAAAATGTCAGAAAATAGTGAAACGTGTCCATTACAAGTTCCCAGAGCCCAACGTGGCATCTTCAAATTGCTTGATTGCAAAGTTTTTGTTTTCCGTTTTGTCCGACCGATGGTCCAAAGCGCAAAAATACTCGATTTAGAATTATAAAAAAACAGAGAAAAGCAGCAAATACTCACATTGTGAAAGCTGGAACCAGACACTGTTTGGCATTTTTACTTGACACATGATTTAAATAACTGATCAGTTATCAAACATTGTTTCCTGTTGATCAATGAGTCCATCACAGAGCAAATGCACACTGTATACTGCCAAAAAATTCAAACTATGGCAATTTAGAGCTGAACGATATGCAAAAAAAATCATATTGCGATTATTTTGACAGATATAATAGGTGACTTTAGGTCAAACTTTAGGTCAAAGATTGATGACAGACTGTGGTCATATCATCAGATCTACGGCTGTTTGACCCAGACACTCGGGTGAAGGGAGGAGCAGAGCTGTCCACTGATCACCGACTAGTGTTGAGTTGGATCAGATGGCATGGGAGACTGCTGAACAGACCTGATGAACCCCAAAGTGTAGTGAGGGTGAACTGGGAAGGAAGTCAAACACGATTTTCAGTGGGTGTTGGGCTCAGCCAGGGTTGTCCCTTGTCGCTGACTCGGTTTGTGATTTTCATGGACAGGATCTCCAGGCACAGCCAAGCACAGTGTCCAGTTTGGGAACCTCAGAATTGCTACTCTGCTCTTTGCAGATGATCTGGATCTGTTGACTTCATCCGACCGTGCCCTTAAGTACACAATGGGGTGGTTTGCAGTCAAATGTGAAGCGGCTGGGAGTCTGAGGCCGTGGTTCTCAGCCCAAAAACAGTGGATTGCTCCCTGCGGGTTGGGACTGAGTTGTTGCCCTAAGTAAAGGAGTTCAAGTATCTTGGGTTCTTGTTTATGAATGAGGCAGAAGATGGATGGAAAACCTTACTAAAAAACAAACAAACAAAGAAATGGCTAAAAAGTACAGAAATATAATCGTGAAAAAGTTCTTATTTTAAAAATATTACATTTTGTCGTTTGTCTGTAATTTATTTAGAAGCTGATCAGGTTTGGTATGTTAAGTCAATAATGAAATATAGAACATTATAGTATCATATAACAACATAAGTGGATTTACTCTTAAAAACATCAGTTATGACCAACTGAAACAACTCATTGGCAGAAAATAAAAATCTACTCAAATATCAGAGCAATTACTAATTGCAGATCTTTTAAGAATAAGTAGTTAAGATGGGTTTGATGTCCAGTTTGTCCAGCCAAAGCAGATACAAATCTGTCCTCTCTCAGCAGTTGCAGTCTCTTGGGACATTTTCATTTTGTTCATCAATGAAAAACACCTCTACCATCTCTTTAGCCAAGATAAAGTGCATTCTTACTTTCATGGAAAACAGACTTTAAAGAGCACCCTGAGCCCTGGACCGCAGTTGCAGACAAAACCATATTTATTTAAGGACATTTCAAAACAAAATTAGTTTTAGGGATATCTTAATAGAACAACCAAGGAAAATACTTTCCCAAGCAACTGGTATTACAAATTGATTTATCTCAACTGTTAATCACCAGGCAGTTGAGTATCAGATGAAACAGACAATAAAATACAGTAAAATACCATTTTAAAAAATCAGTCAAAACAGGTTGAACACAGGTCAAAGGGGTTATGTGTTGCTTTGCAGTGCCAGTCAGCATGTGTGTGTGTGTGTGTGTGTGTGTGTGTGTGTGTGTGTGTGTGTGTCCAGCAGGTGGATGTTGGGGCCTGGTGATGGGGGGTGGAGCCTCTCTCCTAATCCTCTATCTGTCAAGTCTATCAACAGAGAGCTCAGCTGTGCCTCTGTCCAGCCCAAAACCTAAATATTATTACCTCTGTGCTCTGAGCATTATTACTCCTCCCCTGAGCATCACTGCCCTCGCTCTTCAACCGGCTCTGATCATCGTTATCTGTCTGCAGCTCAGCCAAACCACCACTCCCCCCGTTCTCATGGACTCAGGAAGGATCTTGTGGCTTTCATGACAAACATGATTCTTCCACAAAACATCTCTGGAGAATATGCCTGAGAGTCAGCACTTTAACTCTAAGTTAAGCACAGCTGATCCCCTTAAGGAACTTTTTTTTTTGATAACCTGGATGTGATTTTCCCAGTTTTTCCCCATAATTCCTATCAATTTAAACTGTTTACTTGCCAAATCTGGAGATGTGGAGTCCAACAAGGGCAGAATTTGGAGCTGTCAGACAATACAGACAAGTTGTAAACAAACCCCAGATTTAACCAGATTGTCTAAACCACTTATTTGGAAGTTAAAGTGGAATTGAAAGCTTTCCTAATGTCAGTTATAATCCCTAATGCACAGAAAATAAGTTTGCGAACAACCATGGTAAGTCTGCAAAATCGAATAGATGTTTAAAACAGACAGATGTTTACTGACAGAACGTACTGTATAAAGATTTTAATTTTTGCTTACGTTTTTTGCTCAAAAAGGAAAACAAAAACTGTGTCACATGACCACTTGACTTATTGTCGGCAACATTTACAAATCAGCAATAAAGTCAGTGAGTAAAATGTAATTCTAATCAATAGGAATGATTGATGAACTCTGAAAATAAGACCCATTTTGTGAAAAAATAATTTTCTTTTGATTGGGAATAACTCACCCAAGTTGGAGTCATTCTGGTGATCTACATGTGAAAAGACGTCTTGCTTAAAACAACTCAATCTGTTTGAAAAGTGAAAGTTCTGAAGATGTCCAAATTTCATATGAACCACTGTTTCAACAGCATGAAGCAGGTCCTAACCACGCAAATTAATACAGTCACTGAAATTCTGTTGAAACAATGTTTATAAGTAATGTACACATTTAAAAATGTTTCACTTTTTAAGCAAATTTGGCCCATTTTCAATCTAGACGTCTTTTGACCTGCACATCACCAAACGAATGCTTCCTGGACTCTTGTACCAGCAGATGTCTCATATGGTTGCAGGCTGTGGTCTTTTCATGTAATATAGTTTTGTTTTGTGTACGCCGTGGGACTCTGAGGTGCTCTAGGCTTGTTGGGTAGCGTATTTTCGTACCTTTGACCTGTGAGATCTCAGCCAGCAGTGTGTCTGGTGTGTCTGCCTCCTCTGGGGAGCTGGAGAGGGAGATGAAGGACGGCAGTGCCAGAGAACCCTCGGTGGGCGTCCCTGGAGCTTCCTGAGAGCCCTGCGGCATGGCGACAGACAGGCGGGGCCTAGGAGAGAGAAAAAACATTAAATGGGCCGTTAAACGATGCTGAATTAGTAAAATGTATTCTTGTCAGTTACAAGTGAGCTCTGTACGATCTGCTTCCCTGACCTCTTGGAGGGCTCCTTGGTTCGGGCTCTCTTCGCTGGGGTGGTGGAGGTGGTGCTGGTGTTTCGTTTGGCTCGTTGGCGGTGCTGCAGCTTACAGCGGGCTCCTCGTGGGCAGGATCCCGTCTTAGAGAAGTCTGGACACACCAGAGTGTGTTTCTTCTTACACTGGGGGTTACAAACACAAACCCACAGGTTTTACTAATAACGGCTAACACAAAGAAATTTGTTGCTGCTACAAAATTCTGGTGTATGGATTTAGTTCTGGTCTCCATTAAAAATCTGTGTTATATGGTACATGTCTTAACCACCAGGCCACCGGACGCCCTGTGTTATATGTATTTTGATGTGTGACAGGCTTTCCACATACAAAAACGTACGGGAGGCAGTCATATTATGTTTCAGCTTAACAGGGTCTGACAACCACAGTTTTGCTTGGTAGGTAACAAAAGGCAACTAAAACAATTTTAAAAGGTTAAAGTTTTCTGTCTTGAGTAGTGCTCCAATGATCTCACCACACAAAGTCTGACAGCATTTCAAGTAAGCAAAGTGAGGATATATGCTGATCAGGTATATTTTGTTCTATTCCATTCTTTTCTAAGTTACTACTGTTAAGAGACACTCTTTCCGTCACCCTCTCCTTTAACATGCAAGTTGAGCAAGTGGGTCACAGTTAGCGTCATTCTGGAGAGCATTGTGCATGAGAGAGCGAGCTTTCACATGCATGTTTGCAACTGAGTGTGTATGACAGTGTAATACGGGTGTAAATTGGTAGCTTCATTCTCCACGAGATCCGATCCCTCCCACCTGTCAGAAAAGCTAATTATATTCACTCTGGGGTGCAGGCTGCAAGGAGTGTGTGTGTCTGTGTGTGTGAAGGGGTGAGGAGTGGGACTGGGAAGCAGATTGGTCCAGAAATAGAGTGTGTATCGGGGTGTGTGTGTGTGGAGGGGAGCAGGAACGCTATGGACTCTTGGTCAACTTTCTCTGGAGCCCAGCAGCGCTGACTCACTGCCACCAGAGCCCCTCTCACCGCCCTCACACCCATGTTCCTGCACCCCTGGGTGCCAGGGCGGCCCAGGGTCAGCTCGCTGTCAAATGTTTCTCTGGATCATCTTATAGGGCTGCGGTTTTGACACCACATTTCGCTCAAGAAATCAGGTCTGCTGCTGGTGTCAGTGACATTCCTCGTTTTATATTTGGTGTCTGACATCACTAATGAACCCGGCGGGTCCAGACAGGGCTGAGAAGTACACTAATATTTATCACTCACTGTTGTTGTAGTTGTGTTGTATGAAAGTTTTCTTAATATTGTGAATTGTAATGCGTGATTTTAGGGATGCAACTTCATATTTTTCTCTCAATTACTGTTTCCATTTATCAGTTAGTGAAAAAAATAGTGAAAAATGTCCATAATGAGCTGACAGTGATATCTTTATCTGCTTGTTTTATCCAAAAAAAGGTAAAACGCCTAAAGGTATTCCATTTACAATTATATAAACCAACAATTGGACATTTCAGAACTTGGAACAGAGAATAGGCATTTTTGCTCGATGAATGACTTAAATGACTAATAAATTGTTGATTAACTTTCTGTTGCTCGATTAACTACTTTACTTTTTTTGAAAGTGACAACTGACTGTGTGATAACTGTGATCCTGACTTTTTCTTCCACTAGCAATAAAACGTTATCTGCTGTGATAATGACACATTACATTTGGAGCGCCTACCGTGGTGCATCAAACTGAGCATTTCCAACAGGTAAACTGCCTGACCAATCACAGACATGTTAAGCACTTTCTGATTACATAGTTGTGGCTGCACAAGGCAACCTGCAAATGTTACTGCATTTTCTATGGAAGGATAAATCCTTTATTTTAGATTGCAAGCTGATGTGGTGTTATTAATATTATCAGATCCACTTTTAGTTATGTGTGGTTTGAAGAAGATACATTGATTTAATGTTAAAAATACGTTTTTCTGTTCATTTAACATGTTTGATTGCATTGTCTCAAAGATGGATGTGTAGCAGTGGATAACGACTGTGATCTCAGTATAGAGAAAAATGTAATATGATAACTATTTTAGCCATAATCATGCAGCCGAAATTACCATGCAGTCAAATGTGAAATCTAACAACTACACAATATTACATGCAACTTTGCAAACCTAAACATATTGTAATATACAGTATGGCAACATCAGGATTGCTTATATTTATTTTTTCCCTCAAGACTACCTCCGAACCTACTGCTATTTGCAAACATAAAACACTTACTTTAATGTATAAAAAACTGCCTTATAAAAATGTGCCATCTCTCACAGAGGTCTGGTCCAGAGACAAGTGTGACGGGATAACAGGAGTTAACAAAGCTGTACTGTACTTTCAGTGTGAGAAACAGAAAGTGTAGGAGAAATTGACTGTAAAAGCTCAGTCCACTTCCCATAGCTCCATACATCCTCATTTTCATAAAAAGACAGAGAGAGAGAGAGAGAGAGAGAGAGAGAGAGAGAGAGCGGAAATGGGAGGAAAAAGCTAAAGTGGACAGAACATCTTTATCCCACACCAAGTTAACAATTTTCCACTTGATTTAAGGAATGCTGGTATGTCTCTGGGGCCTATTAGAGAGCTCTCTGCTGGGCCAAAACCAGGAGGAGTCAGCACATTTACCAAGAGACTGAGAGAATGAGCAAAAGAAGCAAGAAAGAGAGAGGGGGGGGGGGGGGGTGGTGGAAAAGACAGTATAATAAAAAAAAAAGAGGGACATCACATGCATTTACATCTTGGGCATTAAGTCGGCACTCTTATCTAGAGCGACTTACAGTGAGTAGAACAGAACAATAAATGAGCTCAGGTTAGAGTATTAACATGGAGAGGGTAATATTAAGAAAATGAAAGTTCACACTGTCTCTAGATCTTGGGTCGTGTTCAGACTGACATTGGCACTGCTTCAAAAAAAATGCAGCGTCCTCATTCATTTCTGTGAGACCACTGTGATGATGCAGTGGGGATGGGACACAGATGTAACACTGTCAAGCAACTTTTGCTCAACTTTTGCTGCAATGCGAGGCAACGTCAATGGGGAACTTACCTCACGATGGTGCTGGCAGAGGAGAAGCAACAGTGAAGGGAACAAATCTTGCAACATCGCCCCCGCCACTTCTAGCTCGTCGCTGTGAGCACGTCAATGCTCGTAAGCCAGCAAGAGGCTAGCTAATTAGAAAACACTGTAAGCAGCAACCTATGGCTTTAAAGCAGATCTTATTTTTGTCTGTATCTGTAATCATGGAGGGTCATACAAAAGAGGGATCCCAACTGCATCACTTTGTACTCGTCACTTTTTGTTTAGTTTGCACAAAAGTAAGATTTTTCATTTGACCCCTCCCTTTTTTGCAATGCTGGTCAGTCACATGTCGCCTGTTTAGTGTCAAAGAAGGTTACAAAGTTCATCTTTTCAGATGCATTTTCAAACCTTTGACTGAGTTCAAAAGCAACTGCCGACAAAGACTGACTGGTCTGTCGCCTTATGTCTTCTGAACACACGACACAGAACGGAGCTAACTCTCTGCCAACGTGCACATACTCTGTTTTGCATCTGCATGGCAGGAGTAACTGTCAGTGGTTATGTGCATGTGAACATGTGCAGAGACAAACGATGAAAACTAGGCAACCATTTCCACAAGACTTCTCTTGTCATACGCTTGGAATACAAATTGAGAATATATCTTAAAAATGTAGATGGGACTGTAAAGTTTTGCTTTGCACTGGTTGTCTTTTGCTTGTGGAAGAAGAAAATGAAAGTCAGAGGTGAAAAATAAAGAGAAAGTGCATTAAAGGGGTGAAATCACAGATTCATTAGGCTAAACAGCCGATCAGACAGCTCTCTGTTACACTGACATTGTATCGACACGCGGAGTCGGCCGAATGGCCATTGATAACAGCTGATAAGAGAAGACTATAGTAGAAACTATGGATGACAGCTGGCCACAGACGCTCAATGACGCCTGATGGCCGACTGTCGGCTTAACGTGTCAGGAACCTGGGAGACAATGGACCTGATGCAGAAGCCACATTTGACGTCATGAAAAAAAGGGAAATAATTAAAAACAGCTCAAAACTGATGCTGTGGAGTAAAGAAATGAAGAGGGACAATCAGGAAGGCACAGACAGATCCTGCGAGGTGGAGGGTGAGCGTGAGACAAAGCCAGGATGAGGCAGGATGGTGGCAAGTCTGCGAGGAGGAGGAGGGGGGGAGGGGGGGAGGGGTAGGAGGATGGAGGATGGAGGACGGAGGCGAGGAGCAGACTTAACCCCTGAGCTGCTGGAGTGTCTGCCTGCCTGGCCCACATTGCCATCCTCAGCACTTTTCCCATCTATAATTACTGCCTGCTATCCATCATAGAGCCACCAGAGCCTCACAGCGCAGCGCTCCATAAACACACACACACAAACACGCGCGCGCGCGCACACACACACGCGCGCGCGCGCACACACACACACACACACACACACACACACACACACAGGGGGAAAATCACAGACCTAAGCACTTCAGCTAATAGAATAAATATTAATATCCCTTTTGTTTTCTATATCCTCATTTCCCCATGCACTATTTAAATGAGGTCTGACAGTGTGAAAAAGCATCTGTTTCACACTCGACGCTCAAAAACAAGCAGAGAGAGGAGGCGAGGGGGAGAGAGGGGGAGACACAGGGAGGTAAAAACACAGGAGGGGGGAGGAAGGGAGGATGTGTTTGAAGTGGACGTGGGGACAGAGTGTGTGTGGGGGGAGGGGCGGCTCTGGTGTCTCGAGCCATGGGTAGGTGGCTCTCTCTTACCCATCCGGCCTGCAATGTGTCACTCAGACACTACAGTTATTCCATTATGGACCACCACCCCCTGCAGCTGTTCCTGCCTGTGTGTCACTGTGTACATGTGTGTGTGTGTGCGTGCAGGGGGGGATTGGTTACCAAACTACTTGTTAACCTAATCCTCAGTTTAACTTAAGTGGAACTGTATACATGTTGTACAATATAATTATACGTTCAAATGAATAACACAGTTTAGACAAAGAACTTTACAGTCAACTAACGGCGTTATCGCACTGCTAAATAAAGATCTAGTGAGAGCAAAACAATATGAAGTCCAAAAAACACTGATAGTGTATTACCAGAGTCAAAACAGTGACATGTACGGTTTCAATTATTCCATTCAGGCTGACACAGTGATACAGGTTAAATCTGTGTTGACAGTCTATATTAAATGGGTCAACACGCGTCAGCTGACCAGCGTCCAGGACCTGCGCTGAACAAGTGTCTCTACTTTGGGATAGATGATGTTTAAATGTATTTTAACGGACTCCCCGAAGAGAGAGAGACACACACACAGAGTGCGAGAGAAAGAGAGAGTGCAGGACAATCGGACCACGGGCGAGCACAAAACAGTAAGGCAGCAGAGAGAAGTGAAAGTGAAACCTCACTGTATTTGTTGCTTTGTCATTATTTGTAATTCTGTATTTTAGCAGTGAAACTTCTAGATCTACAGTTGCAGATGTGAGTCCTGTGACATGTGTCTCATATGAACGGGTCAAATACTTGTTTATTAAGAAGACCAGTGTCATACGCACTTCTGTAGTCTGAAAGGGGTTTAAAGAAACCCAGACATTGGCAGGAGCTACATGTGTGTTGGTGCCGTGACAGAATATACCATGGCTCTATTTCCCAGCATCAACGCTGGTCAACACTCCACAAAAACAGTCATTCTTTGATTCACTCCCATCACTGGCATATCCTAGGTACTGCACTTTATCTACTTCATCTTGTCTTGCATTTGCATGTCTTTATCTGCGCAGCTAACACAGTTGACAAAGAGGAACTTTTCTTTTTAGGTTTAACAATATCCAGATCTCTACAAGCCACAGTCACTGCCATTCAAAGAAAATGTTAAAAAAGACATGGTGAGCCACAGCTGGAGACGGCATCTCTTCAGGTGAGGAATAATACTCAAATCTGCAGATTCAGAAAATCCAAATAATCCAGATCAGCTCTCCAAATTTACTTTACATTGTATTGCTCATGACTTGAGCCTCAACTATAGCCAATAGTGTAGATGATCAGAAAGAGATAATGTAATGTTACTAACCTACAAACTACAGTCCTATTTATTTATTGGTTTATTTGTTTCTCTCCTATTTCTCTTTGTTCTTGTTGTTCTTTATTTTACTTTAGGTGTTTTTTTGGTTTCGTTGTGGGGTTTTGCTCTGGTTATGTGTGGGGATGGCATGGGTGGGGGGAACAGAGGTATAGGGTACCGCCTTTGCGGACTTCCTGTGCCCAGAGATCCTTTATACCATCCAGTATAGCTCTGTTAAACAAATCCTGGTGATATGTGGTGTGTGTCACTTGCATTTTGTTGTACTTAATTCTTGATTTTTGTTGATGTTGTTGTGGAGCACTTTGTTGTTAAATGTCTGTCTTTAACTGTAATGTCTTTTTTTGTTGTAGTTGTATTTGTCTGACAGTCACCACACACACAAAGAGAATTTCTGAAAGGATAATAAACGAAACTAACTAACGGCATAGTTTTCTGTTTGTTCTTGTGTTCATGTCATTTGCTTTGGCAGGATAAAAGAGTGCTCGTACAGAATAATCATACGGACACACAGAGTCACACTGAAGCACTGCCTCACACTGAATGTGTTTGGTGTGTTTGTGTGGTACCTTTTCTCCCTCAGGACAGTAGCCTTTGACAAAGTCCTCACACACTTCAGCTTTGCGGGACACGTAGACATGACTGTAGGGACAGTCGCTGTTGTTACAGATTCCCTTCAAGAAGTAGGAGCACACCGGCATCTAGAGAGAGTCGGACAAAAACACGTCAGCCATCTGAACCCGAGAAACTGTTCTTAGTACTCGACAAAGACGGGGTAAAAAGAGGTATTATATCACAAATTTACAAATTCTACAAAATGAAACATTTAATCAGAACATAATGAATAGAATCTCCTTTTGTTATGTCAAAATATTATGATTGATCTGAGTTGGAGGGGTTGAAGCTGGGGTAGCAGACTTTCCTCATATGTTCTGGGACTGCCCCAAACTCCCAGATGATTGGCAAAATTTCCCAAAAGAGAATTGATTTGAATTGATTTTAGGTATCAATCTGACTCAGACTGAATCAATCCCTTTGGATGCTTGGCATTCTTCCTAAAAACATATCAGACAATAAGTTGAGGAATTTATTAAAGATTTGCTTCTGATAACAGAAAAAAAAAAGTCAAAGTGCCCTGGTTAAAACTGCAGCCTCCAAATACTGGGCAATGAAAAGAAAGAGTTAAGATGGTTCATGTCGTGGAGAAGATGACGTCAATGCGTTTTGTTTCCCTTACACATTTTATTTTCTATTTATTTTTCTGTTCTCTACCAAGATCATCTCCCCATGAGTTGTACAATAAAAAAAGAAACAAATGTAAATAGAGCGCTGCAGGGATGACGTATTTTTGTAGTCCAACCCGGAAGTTAGCATCGCCCTGGTCCCGTCGACAAAAAGCCAATGGGATTTTTCCATTGGATTTTGGATTATTGCAGAAAATAAACTCTGTGGCAAACAAAAGTATATGATACTTACACGTTTTGTTCAGCAGGATAATCTTCACAAATGAACACCACTTTGATGATTTTTTAAGCTTAAATGCAATCTCCAGAAGAAAAAAGCTAACGTTAGGCTATAAACCACCTACACCACGGTCACATGACTTCAGCGTCTCCACCACTGAGCTTCCAGCACTGACCTCTTCTACAAAAGCCTTTGGGAAAGTTTGAGTTAGAACAGTTTGCAGAATAAACCCAATGAGGCTGTAAAGGCGGACGAGTGAGTAGATGAGTTTAATGTCCCCGACAACCTCTGGAGTCTCATTTAGACTCTTGTTAGCAACCGACTTTTTTAAGACACGGAAAAGCTTCAAAATTCACGAGTGGAGTATTTACTGACAGATTTTATGTTGCAGAACAAAACGTGAAATTCTCTTCAGCTTGTGTTAACCACAGACCTTATTTCAGGCATCAAACCAAAAACCCATTCAAGAAACCCACTGACTTCCAGACGAGAGAACAGGAAGAGCTAACATGCTAACTCACTTCCAGGTTTTAGGACTCGTTCCTGCAGAACTCCATAAAGAAAAGAACAACACAGAGAGAGCAGGGTGGATGACGGAGCGAGATTACATGACATTATATGAGTTTGTAAACAGTTTGTAAACTCTCAATCCACACTGCCGTCATGTACAGTTCAGACGTGTCCCGTGTGCCAAGCAATCTGTCACACTGAGCAGCTAAATGACCTTAATTGCAGTTGATAGCAGCAGAGTGAGAGTGAATGTGCGTCTTGACAGCATGTGTGCAGGGTGTGTATGTGCAGAGAGATCTACTGTTTGGTGCACGTGGGCGAGCCTGGTGGAGGCCGGTCTAAATATACCTCTAAGGGGGTGCGGTGGAGAGAGTTGGGGGGGGGGAGGTCGGGGGAGGCAGAGTGTGAGAGGGACTCCTCCTTGTTGGGATGGGATCAGTTCTACCTAATTAACCGCTACAGAAATATTTATGCAGGCTGCAGCTCATCCAGCTCTCATGATGTGTTTATGTGCTCTGAATGTGTGCGCAGACTGGGCCAGTGGTGGAGGGAGAGGGGAGAAGGGGGGTGGTGTTCCCGGGTGCCAGGGGAGTAGGCTCGGGGGTGTCTGGTTTCGAGGTATTTGAGGTAGTGCGGGGACAGGAGGTGGGGTGCAGGACTCAGGACTGGGGCTCGCCTATCCACACTAGTGCCCGGATTAGGTTCGGAGGGCTGCTGGGTGGATAACCCTGCACCCCCACTCAAATCACCCCCACTTCTCCCCAAGACCCCCATAAAGGGGTCCACATGAAATAAGAGCGGGAGTATCCTGTGGAGGGATGGGCCAAAGGTTTTTTGGGGGGGGGGGGGCTCTCAGTACTTACAGGCAGCAGTGTGACAACCAACACAGGTGCAGGGCATTGTGTGTGTGTGTGTGTGTGTGTGTGTGTGTGTGTGTGGAGGGTGAAGCAGGGCACCTGTTCTCGGGTTGTTTGTCTCAAGGAAAAAAAAAAAGAAAGTAAAAACAGCTCTCCCTTTTTGAGCGGCTACACTTTCCCCTAGACAGGCAAGAGTATTTACTAAAACACACACACACACACAGATCAGCTGGAGGCTTTGGCCAAATGTGGATAAAGCTAACATGTGACATGATGCGATATGAGTTAAAACAACAAATCTGGACTAATACGTCCAAATTATCAATTTGAATTTGGAAGCACAGGTTTTTTTTAAAGCTACATGAAGGAATGATTTCCCTGAATCTGAAGAAAGTCACTGAGTAGGTGAAGTGACAGTGACTTAAAATCTGAATCAAGGAAAATAATCAGATTAACATTGATCACTCAGCCCTGTGACTGACTGGCGACCAGTCCTGGGTGTACCCCGCCTCTCGCCCAGCTGGGATTGGCTCCAGCCCCCCGCAACCCTCTAAGAGGATAAGCGGTATAGAAAATGGATGGATGGATGGACATTGATCACAATATGTTTTTTTCCACATTGTTTTATACCAGTGTGTGTAATTCCTGTTTCATGGTGACTTACTTTTGATACGTTTGTCTTGTTTAATTCGAGTAAAACAAGTTAAAGATACTTGGTTGTTGGCTGACTGGTTGGTTGAACTTGTGGTTACATGAAATTGGTTGTTGTAGCTATTTCAGTTTAAAAACATTTATTAAAACTTGTGATAATGAGTAAATTTAGGTCTGTTCAGAGATTCATACTGTCTGGGTTTACTGTCCAGCCCTTTTCAGACTTTGGTTTACTGGAGTTGAGTTTGGGCTGTTTGGCAACTCAATATTACAAAACCTTCAGCAGAATCACATTGTGAATAAATAATATTCACTGAAAAAAATGACGATTTCAAGAAAATGGTGATTAAAACCAACAAAATGAGCTAGTAAAGTTTTTGTTTTGCACATGTGAAGACTTTTGTCAGATTGAATGCACAACAGGAATACGGATCATTGAAATGACTCACAATTAGATGATTTTAGATGTCATTTTGTAAACATGTCACATTGTGACGTATATTAATATGGAAAAAATATTTCTATTAATATTTTTAGCGCTCCAAATAACAAATATTTGTATTGATAAATCTGACAATTATTTTCTACAGTCACTTTATTGATTAATCATATAGTAATTTGTGAAAAGTCAAGTTGACGGATTCAAAATTGGTAGTTGGAGCTTGCATTCAATGTTGAATGAGATTGACTGAGTTGCTCCCGAGCAGGACACCTGTGCTAAACTCACATATTTGAAAGAAAAAATCAGTCATAATAAAATGTTTCTGTGTTGTTTTGTTTCTTTCAGCAGTAACCCCCCCCCAAATACGATCCACGATGACTGTACCCAATAGTTTGTCATCTTATACCTACACACTAAGCCCAACCCTGGCCTTCGCAATGAAAACCCATAAAACAAAAATGTTGTCCATAATTTAGGCCGTGTACGGGTGTGTGTGTGGGTCTGTTACCTTCTCCTTCGCCACCTTATGGGAGAATGGGCAGGTCCCGTCAGCCTGCTTGCATGTCCCTCGCAGAAACCTGCACATAAACAACGGAAACAAGCCTGAGAACGCAGAAGCTGATAGAGCTGCACGGTGGGAGGAGCTGTTGGTTCTGGAAGTGGTTTTGTTCACTGTAACGTGCCATTTCTTTTAATGATATCCTCAGTGTACCTCAGCAGAGAAACAAAGGAATCTCATGTATAATGTAACTGTAGGTTTATGTTATGGCCACCGATTCTGTTCCTAAAAAATCAGCTTGGAACGGTAAATGGCTTTAAACACTCCTACACCCATGAGCCCACCAGAGGCACTGATCAGAGCTGTACCCAATTCAGACACTTTGTTGTTGCAACTAGGAACAACACACTGTGTCATAATGTGTTTTCGGACAGGAGGAACTTTTTCATAGTTCCAAGAACAGTTAGAGGACCGCTCCCCCTTTTTATTGTGTTCACACTGCAAGAAGTGGGAACGATCGTAGTTGTTAGAACGCCGTTTTGAGGGACTTTTTAGCTCGAATTTCAGAGTAGGTACTCTCCCAGCACAAGAGGAACCTTGACTGACGTAAGTGTACGTTGATTAGTCAACACAGCTTGTAACAGTAGCCTTAAAAAAATGGACGGAAACATGGACAAATGGACCGACAGTGAAGTCCAGGCTTTATTGAACGTATATGCAACGGGAGAAATCCAACGCAATTTTGACTCATCAAAGCAAAAATATCAAATCTTGTGTGTGACGTTGCTATTCCAACAGCTGTCCGGCTTACGTCACTTCAGCATTCCTGTTGGCAGTGCGAATGCAAACAGAAAAAAAGCCCTTGAAGGTATGTAGTTCTCGGGGGAGTTCCCCTGTGGGCATTCCTCTCAGGGAGTCCCCAGAACTGTCTGGTCCAAAAATGCCTCATGTTGCTGAATTTATACACAATGGATTCATTATCTGAAAGTGAACTGATTTGAACTGCTTAATATATTTTTGTGTATCAAGTGTAATCTAGTAGCTTTGATTTGATGTTTGCAGCGCACGCAACAGAACTTTCAGCTTAGTGATTGGATGTTTTGTTCATTTCTATACCTTTATTAGAAAGCGACAGTTGAGAGGTGACAGGACATTAGGGGGGAGAGAGATGTGGGATGACATGCAACAAAAAGCCCCAGAAAATCAGGGGACATTACAGCTCATGGTTGATGATGTCCATAGAAGCCCTGAAGCGCTCAAAATGTTACCCAACACTGAACATTAGAAGATGAACAAGACATGTACTTCCTGAACTCTTGACACCGGAAATAACTCCTAACACTTCGCAACTCTATTGGGTGTACACCGGGTACAGCAGCAATGAAAGAAGATCCATCTTTACTGAGGAACAACACTGATCTCCCAACCCTGTGCTGTTCACCAGCCTGAGCCTTCACGTATGTTCTTGTGTGTTTGTGTTACCTGGTGCAGACGGCAACCTTGTCTGGGTCGTGGATGTAGGGACAGCTGTTGCCGCGGTTACACTTGCCAAAGCGGTTGTAGTACATGCAGTACTGCTTCTGCGGTTTCTTCTGACGAGCGTGTCTGATTATGGCGAGGCTCCGCTGGACCGCACGGCTTGTTTCACAAAAACACAGACAAACCACAGGTATCCACAAATCAATACTACGCAGCTTGTCTTGACTGAAGAGGACAACTTATGCCAGGATTACAGTTTCAAATCTTTGGGTAAATGTATCCACCATATGCTAATTTTAATTTTAAAACTACTCCTGGCTTTACAGCCCTCAGTTCACAGTGATGAAAGGCAGTTAATATTGGGGTAGGGACAGAGGAGGATCAAATGCAAAAGTCTTGGCAGGATTTGATTTCATGATGGTGCAGTTGCATGAAGAGAGCTAGCAAGATGAGAAGAGATAAAACAGGTTGGTGGTGTGAAAAGCTTACCTGGCTAAATGACGAGTACTGGAGGGTCGGTGGAAAGCAGGACTAATGGATGAGACCTGGGCGCTGCTGAAAGATCTTCCTAAATGTGGAGAAGAGGAACACATGAGCTGTTTAAATGACGTTTTAAGGCATCCTGTGTTCAGTTTCCTGTTGAATCTCACAAACAATCTCCACAGTAATTCAACAGCAGGCTGGGTTTGTTGTTTTTGTCCCAAAGATGCAGCAAAATGTATTATTTCTTACAAAATAAGTAAACTTTCTCTCCAATCGCTGCAGTCCCTGCTACCTCATGTAAAGGTCCAGATTAAATAAAGAATTGTGGAGGATTTATTCCTACATTCCATATTTCATTTTTATCCTTGATATTAACATTAATAATGATCATATTTTGTCCTTGTTTTGGTTTATTGACATTACAAATAGATAATAAAGACAAGTTTAATATGATTATGTTATTGGAGTGGCACTGGTTCAGCATAATGTGCTTATTCCCACTTGAATCACATACCTGTTGGGGGTAGTTACTGAAGCGTATCCTAATAAGTTGCCCATAAGTGTTAACAATATGTAGGAGCTTATTTTTGACATTTCTATATAAAAACACAATCATATTAACAACGTTTTGAATACATGTATTCTTCTTGTGCCGATAAGCGTGCAAGAACTGACAACTTTGTCTACGAGAACACACCACACGTTTCCTTCCAACATCTGCGGACTGCAAATGTGTGTGTGCAGAGGAGGTGGAAGTATAAAGTGAAGTATGAAGTATTTGAAGTATAATCAAGCATTTATACAGCTTAACTAACGCTGATCTGCAGCTGTTAGTGTTTTTCACTGTTACACTTTGCTTATGTTACCAGTACCGATTTGTGCTACAGTCCTACAATGATTTAACTCCTCCTAACTGACTTATGTTGTGAAATTTTACCACAATATTACAAGCAATTACTTTTACATGGTGATGAAGACATGGATACATATTTGAAAGGAGAGCGGAGGTCGTTTTTAGTCTTTATTTTGAGTTATTCACCATTTTCTCAAATGCATGCATCTTGCCGTGTCCTGATGACGTTGTTTTACACGAGTCTTATCTAAAATAGAACATTAATACTTTTTTATAACTATTCCCATTAGATACGACAGAACCGAAGCTGTCTGAGTGTGTGTTTGTGCAGCCAGATGCAATAACAACCTGATATGTTCCCAGTTATTTATACTGTGGTGGTTTGACACATTGGTGCCAAAGCCAAACATGACGTCCAGGGCTGTCTGAGAACATCATAAACACTATGCAGTTGATCTTATTCAGACCTCTAACTTTCAAGCTTTTTTTTGGCTATTAAGGCTCTCACCAAGTGTGCACTCTGGTGTGAATTAAGCAGCGCAGAATTACCGGACAGTGGCTCTAGACCAAGAACAAAATTACAATCTCGCTGGGGGAAGATGTGGAATCATAACTCCTGCTGCAAAGACACCTGAGGCGTGTTTCTGGAGGACGCAGGAATGTGTGCGTTGGGATGCCGGTCACGAGTGTAACAGAATGGAGCTCTTCAATTTCACCTGCTGGTGTTGTCGCTACAGAGTGTGTATAAGAGAGAAGTGTGAAGGAGGTGGAGGCAGATCCGGGCTTTAATCTGCACCGTCCAGTTCTCCAGACCCTCCCCTTCGCTGCTCTGACAGATGACAACTTTATTATTTCAGATGGCAAATCCAGCCAGCTCCCGTAAGTCTATTAGAGAGCATGTGGACAGAGCTGCAGCCACAAACATGAATAAACACTCCTTTATCACCTCGGGGTGCACACAGACTTACTGCCATGTACTCGCAATCCATGTCCTGAATAGGGCTGGGTATCAAACCTCAGTACATTTTTGGTACCGACTGAAATGTGTCTGTAGCACTATAGAATACTAAGTATCAAATGCTAGTATTAAATAACTGGTCAGATTCTTATTTCTTGACAGTTCCTGATTTAGATTTAGAGATTTTGCCAATTTGGACCGTGTTCTAGTGAGGCAAAGTTCTTGTACAGCTGCTTGTATGTAGACAACATTTAAGAAGTTTTGTTAAATAAAATAAGGATTTTGTAGAAAAACGTATTGAAAGAAGGACAAGTTTTTGTATCGTATCGGGAATCATATTGGCAATAGTGTCAAACCATTTCATATGATACCCAGCCACAGTCTTGGATGTACAAACTTGTAATGTATGTGTGTGCACCACCCAATGTGCTTTTACTGCCAGGTTCAAATTCAAAACAGATTGGTCTCATTTACCTATTCACACACACGGCGACAGAGCTGCCATTCAAGGTGCTGCCCTCCATCAGGAGAAACTTAGGGTTCAGTGTCTTGTCCAGGGACACTGGGGATCGAACCGCCAACCCTGGGATTAATCGGTCGACCTGCTCTACCTCCTGAATCACAGCCGCCCAATACCAACTAAAGCACAGCCATGGCTACGGCCACAAGCGCAGCAACTGCTACTATATCATAACACAGCTCAGGCTTTCTCTATGGATCAGAGTGAATGCAAGTAAGTAGACATAACACAAAAAAATCTCAGAAAAGAAAATCCCACCGTGACCTTTTGGGGGCATCGTACAAACTAATTATTTCAATTTAAAATTTCCACGTCTTTGCTGTGATGTATCACTATCCTGTAATTGTCATCTTTGTTTGAGAAAGAACTAGATGTAATTGCCACAAATCAACTGTGGACAAATCTGGACAGTATGTTGTTCGAGTTGTCAGAGACCATCACACTGACGGTCAGAGTACCTGTTCGGTTGATCGACATGTTGGACGCCACAGTGCGGGACAGCTTATTGGCTGACACCCGGTACAGGGAACCACGAATCCAGCACATGCTGCTTCCTCTCCAGTGCTGAGTGGATGACGGGTGTCTGTCGTGGGGAGCTCGCAGGCGGCTCTGAAGGAAACTCCTAAGAGGAAGAGGGACAGAGAAAGAAAAACAGATGGAGACAGATGGATGAAATAAGGGATAAGAAAACATCCAAGTTATATATTCACTTAAAGGATAATTTCCAGTTTATTACAACTTGGAATGATTCTAATTATCTGTTAAGCTCAGTTTACAAACTGTGTTAAATTGTCAGTCATGCCATTCTTTGAGCTGGAATGTTATTATCTGCTCATCCCCTCCCTCAGTTCCATCCCTCTTTTGCCTGTCTCCCCTCAAGCTCTTCCACTATATCTCCCCTCCTCACTTTATGTTTCCCATCCTCTAGTCTCCCCTCCTCCCTCCCTCCCTCCCTCCCTCCCATGTCACAGCACTCTGTTAAATTGCTCCTCTAATGGAAAGGACGGCAGTGTGGAAATGGAGAGAATTGAAAAGAGGAGAGGAGGAAATCAATGAGATAATAGGCAGGGCAGGGGGCCAGGGCAGCAGGGTTGGCCCCTACACTGGAGCGTAGAGACCACACACACACACACACACAGAGTATCACGCGCTCCTGCTACAGATGTACAGTACACACAACCACAGGCCTCTACACACACACATGCTCACCATTCAGAAGTCACTCAGTAGACTTGTGTATGTGTACGCCAGCTGTATGTGCGAGCCTGCGGTGTGTATGGGGCTGCTGGGTGGTGGTGGGGCGGTGCAGGGGTTATGGCGATAAATTGCGCTGTCCTGTCACTTCTATTTGGGGCGGATTGGGGCTGGTGTGCAGGGTGCCGCTGGAGGTAATTTGCTGCCGTATTTCAGATGGGCTGGAAATGGGTTTAGAGCGAGAGTTCATGCCTCCCATTACAGAGAAAAGAGAGGGTTACCCCGAATGCACGCCGCGCACAAAACAACTGACACAGACGCTTAACATGCTGCAGCCGGCCGAGAGCTGCTGCACTGCTGCAAATAAGGAAAAAACGGAGCAAATATCAGCCATCAGCTGCGTTCATGTACACGGTCTACCTGACTGCACGCCATAACTCAGCAGCACAGACACTCAGTTTCACTGATACAAGATCAGTGGCTGCCCTACACAGGGCAACTGCAGCCAGGGGAGCTGTAATGGAGGCTAATGTTGGAGCGCTGACTGCCACCCAGGGAGGCTTAAACAAGGACCGAGCGGCCTGGGGAGCCACAATGGAGGTTAATGGGGATATGACATGAACAGTTAACACAGACGGCAGTTAACCCTGACACAGGGCTGCAGTCAGGGGGGGTACCTGGGGGTGTAACACCCAGTCTGTAGGGTGTTTTCTCACTAGGTTCGTATGTTTGTGTCCGAACCTCAGAGCGCTAGACTCACACATTTCTGTTTGTTTCAGTGTGTGGTATATTTACATGTTTTCCTCATAAAAAGACAGATGTTCATTGCTGCGAGGAAATGTTGAGGGCAGTTTTTTATGTTACTGTTTGACAAGTTTGCAATGAATTATACCTCTGAGAAGGTACTTGTAAACATCTCTGATGCATCTTCAGATGTACACAAACAAGAGTTTTATAGGTAACGGTGAGTCACAGAGGCTTGAAGAGGAGCCAACACAAACAAGTTGACTGGTTAATCTAACTTCATGTTGGATTTGTACAAGTATAAAAGAAAACACCCATGCTGAAGGAGAAGCATGTTCCTGTACGCTTCTCAGACCACTAGGCCATTGCAACACCTCATCTTTTGGAAAGGTTATGGTGTAAGCAAGTAAAAGGCACAACAACAAGGGGAACAAATGAATCTGTGTAATGTAATATATCTTAAGGTATTCATAACTACCCCTTCCTTTTAATTCTATTTATTGCCCATATATATATGCACATACTCTGCACTTTACTGCTAAACTGCATTTCATTGTCGCAGTACTTGTACTCTGTGTAATGACAATAAAATTTAATCTAGACTAAAAATATCTAATCTAATTTAATACATCAGTGAGGTATTTTATCTCGTTTTCTTGCAAACAAAGCAAAAATCTCACTAACGATGTCATCATGACATGGAGACACGAACTTTCTTCCTGTTTGGGGTACGGATTTCGTTAGACCACCTGGTTAAGGTGGAACACCTAGGTTCGAAAAGGGTGTTCGTATTACCAGATTTCTTGCCAGACTGAAACTAGATGAAGGCTAAGCTGCCTTTGTCAAAGCACTGTTAACATTAGGGTTGGGTGATATGACGGTATATACCGACTACAATTTGATGTGTGTTTTTACTTGAGTTTTATTTGTCTTGAACATGTTCTTATCAAGACTTTTTATACGTGTTAAATGTCTTGTTTTATATGTTTGTTTGTGTTTTGTTGTGTGTGGACCCCAGGAAGAGCAGCTGCTAGCTTAGTGCCAACTAATGAGTATCCAAATAAAGAATAAAGAATACCGTGCGTCGGCAGAAATGTGTCCACCAGTAGAGATTTGGCAATACCGTTTCCACCTTAGTGTCTCTGCTATATATTTCAGACAGGGTACTGAGCAAATGAGGGCTTCTCGCGTGATCTCGTGAGAATCCATAATTGAGCTTCTCAGACTTTCGTGCGACTGTACACACACTACATAATGTGAATGAGTTTCACCCTCAGGCTGAACACCATTAGTGAAAACAGCCTCTGCAGATTACCTTTGCAATGAGAGAGGGGGAGAGGAAGGAAGAACAGAAGCAAGTTAGTGTAAACAACATGAGAATCAAACCATCAAAAAAGACATCATCTAAAAAGGAGGAGGTGTTTCTTCTCTCTGTCTCCAGACTCTCCTTGGCCTGGTCCCAGTGACGCCCTTGACCTCCAGAGAGATATCTGTTATCAGAGACCCTCCAGGCCCATCTGATGCACAAATCCTGTTGCTGGACAACCAAGTTCTTTTCAGGGGGAAGATACTGTACACCACTGCCTTCCTTTCTGCTACAAGGCCTGAGGGACACATTCACATAGGGCTGGGCGATATAGCAGAAAAAATGATCATGATAGAAAAAAGGTTGAATTTAACCACTTTATTTTGAATTTAACCACCTTACTTTGAATTTGCTATATTGGTGACCTGACCTGTCCTTTTTTATTAACATTTTATTAATGGAGCTGATGGGGACCAAACCAGAGCTAAAAAGGAGAGAGAATATATTGTTAGCATTATCAAATGGTGATATTATTTCAGAGGTGTTTGTTTTTCAGGTTGTTGTGGAGTTCTTGAGCCCCCCAAAAAAGACGCCAGTAGCATATAAAATGAAATTTAGAGTGAAAACAATGAAAATGTACAGGGCTGTCTCAACAACAACACACAGTCTGGAGTACTAGAGTACAGAGCCACAAACAATGTGCCACTGTCTAAAAGCTTTCTATATTTCTTAATTCTTTATTTTTTAGCAGGACAAACAGAAAAGTAACATTAAAAGGAAAAAACAAACAAACTTGTTGTCAGTAAAAATTGTTTCAGCCCTGAAGTTAGTTTTGTTGTAAAAATATGAAGACAATGACTGGAGGTCACAGCAGAAGAACATTAACTCCACAAAAAGAAAGGCAGAAATATGTCGAGAAAAAGAAGAAATGAAGGAGGGGGCAAGGGCATGCACAAACTCCCCTGTGACTAGTCTGCATGCGTATGCACGTACGTGTGTGTGTGTGTGTGTATACACAGGCAGGTGTGTGTGCGTGCACTGCTCTGACCATGCGATGCACAGATAAAGGAGAGCGCGATTCAGCACTACCGCCGCCGTTGATGAATGATCCGACTTTTGTTTTAGTGACAGGGAAGAATTTGGAGGGTCGCGCGACTGCTCAGAATAATGCTGCTCTTGTCTATTTGTCTGCAACCCAAGCATTAGCCAGCTCATATTGGGAAACAGTTACCCTTGAAACAGAGCACAGCAAAAACAGTCATCTGGCTAACTCCAACAGTAAGGACTGCTGCTCTTCTTTGGGCACTTAAAGGAAACCAAAGCAGTGTCATTACGCATCACAATCCCATCAAATCCAACTTAAAGGAATCCAACTGTAATGAACAAAATCCTCTTTTAGGAGGAGAGCATTTGTGTAGAAAACAGTGTGAACATCAGCAGAAGAGGATCATAACACACGACTGTAGGTGACGGGTAGATGACTAATGTGATAAGTAATGAGTAAATGAATGAATTGGGGTATAAAAGCAGATGAATGGGGGAGAGAATGCGGGAAAAGGAGGAGAGAAGTGAAGAAGAGGGAGCGCTGCTTCACTTTATTGCCCAGTCTCTTACATCCTGTACTGATCGATACTGAAGCACTAAAGGAGATGAGCGCCTGGGCCGAGTGTGTGTGAGTGTGTGTCTACGTGTGTGTGTGTGTGTGTGTGGATGTATACACTCAAAAATAGTATTCTTATTTGGGTCCCGCCGTATTAGAGGCTTTAACATTTATGTCAGAAATAAGTTAGAAAAAGAGAGATGCAATAAATTAGGGTAAGAATTACATGAAGCAAATATTCTGTTTACTTCATATTGTGAACTTTTGCACGCTCCCTGATCAATATTTTGCATAAAACTGTACAGCTCTTTCATTTAAATAAGTTATATTGTACATATTTTTGACTTTTATTGTCAGTTTAATATTTATGCTTCTTGACTTGCAGTACTTGTGTTATCTTTCTTTATATTTTTTTTACTTACTATGTTTATTGTTATGCACCAACATCCCAAGGCAAATTCCATCTTTGTGAAAACCTGCTTTTCAATAATCTTGATTCTGATGATTCTTAATTAATATATGTATATATATTTTAATACAAAAATTATTAAATAGAAAGGGAGAAAACAAAAGAAAGAACAGCAAGAGAGCAAATGCATGCATATAGAAAATTAAAGAAGGGCCAGCGGAGAGAAAAACAGGGAGGGTGTGAGCGAGATGAAGGGAGGGTTGGGCTGTAATTTATCCTCCAGTGTGAATGCTTTACGGCTTTCTTAATTCAACTCCTGCTACTATTAATGGAGTTAATGTTGAGATTATATCTATTTTCTAGTGGCGGGGGTTGAAATACTGCAGCCGATTCCACCGCCCCTTCAAACTGCCGCCCAACACTATATCAGCCACCACGCTCGTTATGGCTGAAAACAGGCAAGAGCACGGCATGCTGGGTAGGGGGGAACCTCTCTCTTCCCGTGGGCCTGGGAGCAGGAAATGTCTGGGACTAGCTGATTGAGAGGGTTTAGACTGACGTTTCAGTAAGTGTGGTGTATAAATGTACAACTGATTTTATTTTCCTCTTCAGTGTTAGATTGATTTAATCGATCATTATCGCCGTCTTTAAATTTGTTTTTAAATGTTGTTCTAGTGCATTTTCTTATACAGCAGTTTAAATTGCCTCACACTATACAAATATAGTTGCCTTTCCTAATCAGACAGATACTGACAACAGACTGGTGTAAATCTCAGTAGAAAATGTGAGGGCCCTGTGTGTTCTTCTTGCTCTGTCCACTGAGCTTGACTTGTAGTGGAAGAGGAGTTCTGGGTTAATACTCCATGGAGTTTACCTGCCATCAAAAACTGCTCTCTTCAATAGCTGCAAAACCGATGCAACATAGAACATCTTTGTCGATTTCTATAGTATAAAAAAAAAAGGCTGTGTCCATGTTTCATTTCATAATGAGCGCCTGTCTAAATGAAGAAATCAAAGCACAAAAATGCCCCCCACAGCATCTGAGATGTTTCTGATCATCCTAAAAGAACAGTTTGATTTCTACTTAACTTTAATAAATGATATTTACCCTAAAGTCCTACTTTAAACGTCATAACAATGCCACTGAGAATCCATACTACCCGGTGCTTGAAGACAATGGGAACCTCTGAGCCACCTTGCAAAGCTGGCTCTGGGAGTTTTCCTTTTAGACGCATTGCCCTGAGTGAGGGGTTCAGCTATAAGCAGGCACAGAGATAAGAGCAGAGAACATATGAGGACAGGGATCAGTGGGTCTGATAGGCCAAAGATGAAGAGCAGCACTCAGTAGTTAAGAGCAGAGAATATGAGCTCATGCTCCACTCAATAGCTTCAAACTGATAAAAGTGGAGGGTCTTTGGAGTTAAACAGATAGATAAGCATGAGAAAGGAGTGCATGGGCGGATGAAGGGGGTGATCCACTATCCCTGGGGACCCGACCTGTCCCCCTCCCTCCCTATCTCTTTCTTCACTTCTACACACTTGGTGATATTTCACAAGATGCCACGGGGCTCAAATTGAAAATCCCTTGATGAATCAATATTTACTGCAGCAGCTAAATGAATAGTAATAAGTCACCAGAGGCTGAGTCCAGCCACAGTCCAGCCCCCCCACACACACCAAATCTGGATTACACAAATGAACCCCTCCATCACCAACACATATACACAAAACAGAAATGCACATAAGCACAAACATGTTTAATTATGAAGAGATGCCCCAACATACCCAACCAAAAGACAACGACTAAGTTCACACAAATGATAAAAAAGACATTTTTGCACTCAGCACTGCAGATAGTTTCATTGTTATGTGCTCAGGTTTTATGATATCTGCCTCTGAGATTTTTGATGACACTCCAAGTTCATGGCATTGCATGGAATTTGTTGTTCAGAATAATGCCGGGAATCTTTGGGGATCTCAGGATTTGATTTAATTTAGATTTTTGTGTGTCATGATTTGATTAGGAGCCTATTATCTTAATTCTTGATTAAATAAACAGAGAAGGGGTCACTGTTTTCAGGCTCTTACTCCAGTGCATGGTGTCCAAACCATGTAATCCTGTTTTAAGTCCACTAAGTACAATATGAAACATGAGTTAAGCTAACTGGTCTTTATGAAGATTTCTGTCTGATTGAACACAAAGAGCAGAGAAATGCAGTTTTGTTATTTGAAAGTTAAATGTCCTTGTCACTCTGGATAATCCACAGTCCTCACTGTAAACAATCTTCACTCAAACTACTGTCTACCAAAACATAGTTCCTATAAAATCTGTTCAGTGAGCTCTGTAAATTTTGGCAAATACAAGGAACATCTGGAGAGACATACTACTGATTTTCTCAAGTGTTATTCTGTAATTTTTCAATGCTTTAAGAAGCACTGTACTGGGCTGGCAACACAAGTTTCAGGGGTGGAGATCTTTGAATATAAACTGGTCGTCCGCCACACCAACTGTGATGTCAATGACACAGTGACACAGTTAAAATAAATGGAGTTAAGATAAATTACAATTAAAATAAATGGAGGATTTCCAATGATTTCCATGTTAAAGTTTTCAGGATTAAAATTTTATATCAAAATATTTACATTACTTTCCATTTTCCACAACTTTGAATACTGATTAATATAAAGTTTTAAGTTTGCCAAACATTCACTGGTTCCAGTTTCTCAAATATGAAGATTTGTCATCATAAATTGAATATCTTTGGGTTAGCAGTTTGAATATTTCACCTTGGGGTGTAGGATCCTGCTACAAACCTTTTTCACACAATTTTCTGACATTTCATACACTATCAATTGATTACTGAAAATCATCTACTGATTTATTGATAATGAAATGACTTATTTGTTGCAGCCATACATAGCTCTTACATACCTACATACCTAGAATAGGCAGAGGTACATTCATGCCACTTTCAACCGTGTGTGTGTGTGTGTGTGTGTGTGTGTGTGTGTGTGTGAGAGTGTGAGAGAGAGAGAGAGAGAGAGAGACTCATACCACAGTCCGTTTCCAGGAAGAGCATCCTGTTAATTCTCTGCACATTAGCAGATCATCAGAACCAACCACAACAACCTGTCCAGAGCTTTCAGTCACAGTTTGTAACCACTGCAGGGAAAAAAAGCTCCACACCACTTTGTTAATAATTCTCATTGTAGTGTGTCTTTTCTTTAGTGATAAAGCCATGAATAAGGCATTAACTTAATGTCCGTCACCCAATGATGACCTCCTCATAAACATTAATTAACTCTCTACCCTCAGAGATGACCTCACTACCACAACCAGTCAGAATCTTCTCGGCTCTGCATGTTATAGGGCTAAATATATATATTTTTATGAACATGTAAGTCCCATAAGATTCTTTATTTACAGACTGGCGCTGAAATGATTTGTCGATTAATTGATGGTTGATCACAGTAAAACAATTTTGACAATTGACAACTAATCATTTCACTCATTTATCAAGCAAACAGCCTGAACATGCTCTGGTTCCAGCTTCTCTAATGTGGGGATCTGCTGCTTTTCTCCGTTTTTCATCTTTGTAAAGTGAATTTATTTGAAATGTTCGACTATTTGTCAGACAAAACAAGCAGTTTGAAGATGTCATTTTGGGCTTTTGGAAATTGTGATGGACATTTCACTATTTTATGACAATTTAAAGAGTAAATTTGTCAACAATAAAACAATTCAGAGATTAACCAATAATTAAATGAATCATTGGTTGCAGCCCTGTTTCAGATACTTTATTCACTGAATAATCAAGACTCATTGACTATTAACCTCAAGTGAGAATGAGAGAATGATAGAGAAATGAGTGGTGAGACAGAGGGGATGAAAGTTAGATAAATGAAGGAGGTGAAAAAAAGAAGAGATGGGAGGCGTAACATTAAGAAACAGACTCTGTATCTGACCTGGGTGAGACGCTTTCCCTGCTGGTGTGAATTAATGTGAGGAGCACAGTGGTGTAAATGGTTTATTCTCTGGGTTATCTACTGTGTAAAAATGAGCACCATAAATTCCCGACCTCTTCCACTCATGCTGCACATGACAGTGACATAAAAGACAGGCCGCCGCTCTGCACTGAAGGATATTAGCCATTGAGACACATTAAACCCAGACCTGCAGGAGGTGTGCGTGTGTGTGTGTGTATTTGTCTTTGTTATTGTGGATTACCTGGCAGACTGGATCCTCTTGGCTCTCCAAGAGAGGGCGGGGTTGTAGTGCAGTGTGTGTGCGGTGCTGGTGCCCGGGCGGGTCACCATCTTGTAGCGTGTCCTGAACACCCGCTGAGAGGCAGGGCTACGGTGGGAGGAGGAGGCGGGACCTGAGGGCAGAAAAGCTGACAGATCAGTTTGAAAACCTGCAAATGAAAATCTGATCACACACAGAAACAGAGGCAATAGTTAAACATCCAGTCGGTATGTGAACAAATGCACATATACACATCATTTTGAATGCCTAAAATTGTGCATACACACACACACGTTTGTCTGAGGACTCTGGCAGGTGTGCTCTTTAATAAGCTTCACATATAAAAATGAGAGGGAATAACAAAGGCAGAATTTTTATGAGCCTAATAAATCATATCCTCTGTCTCTTTCCTCGCTGCCTTCATCCCTCCTGCCTGCTCTCCCTCCCTCCTTCTCACTTTAAGTCTCATTCGTTATATCATTTTACAGATCCATCAGAGAAGAGACGCAAGAGTAGAGAGATCGGAATAGAAAAAATAGAGGACTAAGTGTTTTTATTTATTTATTTATTTGGCTGTGTATCCATCATGTTGTTTTATGATGGCCTATGCTCGCTGACGTACTCGCACAAAGAATAGAATTTGCATTGTGGTTCGTCTAAGTCTCCGTTCACATCAGTTTATTGAGATCAAAGACTACATGGGCCAGGAGCCTCTCTACTGAGGGCAGAGATGCAGGAACACTGTGAATAACCGTAGAGGTTTGTGTCAAATACAACTCTTTAAGAAACAGTAAAACAAAAATGTTCTAATCCTGTGAACCTGCATGAGTTGGTCAGTTATTTCTTGGGACATGGCAAAATTCTTTTATTTTTGACTGTTTTAATATCAAAATCCCTCTCTTTTCTTATCCTGTAAAACATTACGACTAGCTAACTCCACCCATCATATAAAACTGCACTTGACTGTTAGCTAGCAGAGCAGTAACGTAGTAGGAGGTTTGGATGTCACTTGGCAAAACTTTCATCCATCCATTTACTTCCACTTATCCGGGGCCGGGTTGTGGTGGCAGCAGGCTAAGCAGGATTTTATTTACATTTCCAAAGAATGTGGTTGAGGTCAAACTTATTAATTTGTCCCTTATTATGCACCTCCTGATCCAACAACGTGGGTGAGGGAGGTGTGGGTGGAGGCCAACAGTCCTCTGTAGCTCTATATTGCTGAGATCTGAGATCATCGCTAAAAAGAAGTCCAACATGGCAAAAACCACGAGCAGACAAGTTGAAGCGGGAAGTGTGTAAACTGTGAGATGTTTTCAAGAGACCTTTTTGTTTCTCTTCCAAATGAAGTTGAGAGGAAGTTCAATCCAACTTAGTTTAGCTGACCGAGGGCATTCACACTTTTCACTTCACCCGATCAGAATTTGCCACGACCTCTGTGAGCAATATTCCTACACGGCTCAGGGCGTCACAACCCCCGTAAAATTATGAAATCACGATGGCGTCTAATGGCCAAAGACTCCTAACGTATCCACATCTCTCTTCAACTTTTCCTATTGTGCACACCATATTTTTTAATAACTCTTTGAGCCCTTCTTTCACAGCCTGTCTGACTGCTTGTGTTTGTGTGCTTGTGTTGTGACTTCTTTATAGTGATGTCACCATGTTTCCAGATAAGATCCGAGACGTAGTAAACCGGAAGCATCCTTATCACCAAGCGTTCACAGACATGGATTAAAAGCTTTGTGGAAAAATGACATTTTTTATGAATTAATTTGCCACAAGCTGCATGGTACTTCATGAAGGTAAAACTGATCTACTACTACGGCCTGAGAAGCAAGATTTAATGCAACATGAATCAGTTGCTCACCGTATTCATTTAAATTATTCCACCCCCCCAAAAAAAGCCCTCTTGCATGTCATTATCTGCACTACCTCTTCCCCTTCTACCAATCATTCAGTGTGGTGGTCAGTGACAGCAATCTGTCTTCCTAATGAGTAAAAAAGACAGAGTGAAGAGAGGTGTGAAAGAGGGATAACAAATTAGTTTATACACCCGGTGAGGAGCTCATTTCCTATCACCTCTTTCACAAGTCTTTAATTGCCAATTGTCAGGATTGTTGCCGTTTTAATTAGCGTCCAATAACAAACCGTGACCACGAGGACCATGGTGACAAACAATAAAATGATTTGATTTCCACTTCTACACATTCCAGCTTCTCTCTCCAACCAACCCCCTCCACCCCCCCCCCACACACACACACACACTCTTCCTCCCCCCCAGGCTCTGGTTTCATTTGTCAGCCGGGATGCAGCTCTGGATCAGCTGGAGAATTCATCTCAGACAAACATTTACTGTTGAACAAATCACTGCGAGCTGGGGGGCTGCCGAAATACTGACTGTATGTTTAGGACACACACACACACACACACACACACACACACACACACACACACACACACACAGAGTGCCTTGTACATGTACACTCACATGTAGGTATAAAGGTTCTATATAGGGTTATTTTTCTATATTATACCATTGTGATTGTCTGGCAAGTGTCAATTAAAACTGTAACAGAAACCTGAAACAAAGACCCAGTTAACAGATTAATCACTGTCCTGTGTGACAGCGTAAGGTATGTTAAACTACACGTAACCAAAGTAACAACACGTCTGCTTAATGCTCCATTAGGAGATGATAACTAACTGACTTAATCTTGAGTAAAACTGACTACAAACAAACTTTGAACAATGGATTATGATTTGAACATCCTGATAGGCAATAATAATGGACTTGGTGGAGGGAAATGCCCCCCAACTTTGTATCTTTGCCTTCACGGTGTCCATTATTTTTCTATCACAGGACATCTCATCCTGTATTACCCCTTACTTATGATTTATTCATGATATGATCACATTGTGTTATTGTTTAAAACATGTTTGTGTTGTCCAAATTAAAGTGTATTTTGTGTTTATTACAATTTGGGTCTCATGTTCGAAGGTTTGGTCATGGATTGTTTGGTGTATGGTAACATTTAACTCACCAATTTACTCAGCATAATCGCTAAAAAGAAGTCTGACAGGGCAAGAAACACGAGCAGTCAGACGATCAGATGTGTTTTTAACAAACCTCCAGGTTAACTAAACTTATGGATTGGAAGAGAAAACGAAGGCGGACGGTACAATTGCTGTCCAGACTTGTTTTAAACATCCATCATAGTTTACAGGACGTCATCCTGGTCCAACTTTGACCTGTCATACTTTGTCGTCATTGTGCACTCAGAGGTTTCATGTGGAATTAGGGTTTATTGCCAACATTTCATGTGCCCTCACTTTCTATTTCACCTCCAAATAAAATGTTTTATATAATCTCGCTAAACTGTTTGCTTGTTTAAAGCCTGTCTGATCATCTTACTGCTCATGTTTCTTATCCTGTTTGATCCTTTGTTGTTAGTGCGTTCCCAGATCTCAGCACCTACTTTAGTGAGTACAATGTTTTAAGAACTGAGCGAATTAAGAGCCAAAACTATGAAAATAAGACCCACTTTCAGATAAACTGGAATTATCCTTTGATGAACCCAGGTCAATAGTTATTTCAAAAATAAAAAATATAGTTATTAATATAGTGATACTTATTTTAACCATATTGCTAGTTTTGTGGGTGAAAAAGGTGTGTGTTGGGTTATGAAAGAAAGACCTAGGGAGAGGCAGCGCAAGAGAGAGCAGGAGAGTACATGGGTGGAGGTGGAGAGGGGTTTGTACAGGATTAGTTGCCTGGCTTGTAGTCACTTTTTTTCCCACAATCCATCCGTATTGCAGTCAGAGCTATTTGGGCGTCCTGGCAGATGACAAATAGGACTTGTCAAAGGTGCTGCCACGATTCCCACCCTGCAGCCTCGCACACCCCCCTCACACCCTCCACCCCCAGCATCCCTGGCCTGCACCTCAATCTGCTTCTAAACCCTCGTTCCAACATCATGACACCCGCCGTGTCCATGACGCTGTCACACAGCTGTTCCACCTTGGCTACTGTTTAATGACATCTATAGTGAGCTGTACTGTGTGTGTGTGTGTGTGTGTTTGTATGTGTGTGTCAGCAGGGATGGATGGACGATGTTGCGCCGATTGTAAACCACTGCAGGTTGTGTTGGTTGAGTGGCTCTGGGAGCAATGGGGTCTCAATCTTCCACTATAGGACCATGACCAATGAGCATGTGAACACACACACTCACACACACTTACTCACACATATACACCTGGGGTCTCAATCTTCCCTTAATAGACCTTTGACAGTGGCCTGCCTTGCAATGTGGGGGGAGTGAGCAAAGTGGGGCCCTGTGCTGTGAAGACACCGTTTGCAGACGCATGCAGCTCGCACGCCGTCCATCCATCTCCCGCTGACTCGCTGCTGTGAATCTGCAGATAATCTACTCTAGTAGCCGCACACTGCTCACATCGCTCCCTCTGCTAGTAGCCTACCTTCCAGCCACAGAGCCACATTAAAGGGTTGGTTCAACGTATTTTCTCACTCTAGTAGAATCTATCCGAGCAGATAGTTTTGGCTTTACTCGCTCAGGTTTTGAGATATCCGATCGTTTCTGAGATTTGTGTCTCCACTCCAATATAATACGGGTGAGAGGAATTTTTTGCTATGCTCACTTGTATGGGATGCACCGCTCCGATCTGCCGGATCAGTATCAGCACCTGATAAAGCAAATAGGGTATCAGCCACTTCTGATCCACATCAAACTGTTTCTTTCAGGGCTGCAACTAATGATTATTTTCATTATTGATAAATCAGCCAATTGTTTTCTTGATTCCTATCACCGTTTCCCAAAGACCAGCATGACATCTTCAAATTGCTTGTTATGTTTGACCAACGATCTCAGATATTCACTTTACTATTGTGAAAGACCAGGAAACAAGCAAATATTTACATTTGAGAAAGTACAACCAGTGAACTGTGGCATTTTTGCTTTTAAAAAATGACTGAAACGATGACTTAATTAATCGATTATTTTCTGCTGATCGACTTATCTTTCAATCAATCAATCTACTAATTGTGTCCACTCATGTTTCTTTGTTCCTATGTTTCATTAACAGTTATCTGTCAATGTCATTACAAAATCAGGTGTTTCCACTGTCAGTTGCATTCAGTCACACCGAGTTCTACGCAATGAGGTGTCTACAGATTTTAATGATAAGAGAGCACTGGTATTGGATTGCTGCTCAGTATCGGCAGATATCAAAAGGGAAACAGCTGAACTGGTGCATCCACTCCCAGCATTGAAAAATTACATTTAAAAATGTATACAGCAACATCTCTTTCTAGAATACGTGTCTTTGTCCTAGATAATTCACAGACCTCAATGCAAACAGACATCAGTGGAAACTGAACACGTGTCTTATTTGCATAGGTTTGGGGATCATTTCTATTTGTAAAAAGTGAATTGCTGGGATCTGGAAACGCAGTGACTTTGCTACAGAGAAGTCCAATGAGGCAAGAAACACAAGGAGATGATAAGACTTAATTTGAGAATAAAAAAAGGCAAACATTAAAATTATTCCCCAAACTGTCACCTGTAAACATCCATCATAGTTCAACTTTCACCTAACGTACTGCCTGGAGTAATGAGTGCACACAGTTTCCTGTGCAATAAGGGTTTTTTACTGACATTTCAGGTGTACTGAATTTTGGCTTTCCCTCCAAATTAAATGGTTTAGATAATTTGGATAAAATGTTGAATTGTTTGTCTGATTGTCTCATTGCTTGTGTTTCTTGCCCCTTTGGTCTTCTTTTAAGCAATGTCACCATTTTCCCAGATCTCAGAGATTACTCTGGTGAGTACAATTACAGAGCTGTTAAAAATGATCGCCAACGCTATGAAAATGAGACCTGAGTTGTAATAAACCGTAATTATCCTTTAAATGTCATTTTTCCAAACAAAATGTAATTCCAGCCCATTGTGAAAAGGTGGAGCCAGAGACCACTGGTGAACCAAACCTTCAAGACAAAATCAAAGGTTATTTTTTTCCTTGTTTATCCTTTCTATGATATAACAGGTCTGATCCTCTTCTGTTAGTCCAACTGAGGAATCCACTCAAAACTCGTGACAAATCGCTAATGTAGATGCTGCTTTATCAACATAAAGAGGCAGATGTACCATCACGTAAGTGGATCTGGGAGTGTTGAACTAGAGTCACATCCCTAAGATGACTGAGCCTCATCTAAGCGGCGTGGACTAGACTTTGAGAAAAGTTGTCTGCTACTTCAGAGCTTTGGTACTTCCATGCTCTCCATCTCTCTATCCTCAGCCCTCTGACTGGGGCTACTGACAGGCCACTGCACCGCACCTCCCATCCTCCATCCTCTTAGGGATCCCCCCAGTGATCCCCCCTCCATACCTGACGGCTAATTCCAGGCAACAGCGGTCTCTGTCTTCCCCCTCCCTGGGACGACCTGATGGATAATTAATCTTATTATTGACAGTGCCTGTTCCCTCTGCCATCCCATGTTCCCGTCCCCTGGGGCTCATCTTCTGACTCCCACTGCTCCAGCGCTCTTACAGAAGACAGCGGCGCCATGCTAACATCAGACTTAACAAGGGAGTTACCACAATTTAATAACCCGCTGTAAGCCAGCGTGGTTATGATAGTATGATCTTGGCATGTCTGACAACCAGTGATACTTTTTGACAGACTACCCGGAGATGTCAACAGAGTTTGATGCCCCACCCTGTCAACAGAGAACTGCGTTCCATGGTCTTAAAAATACTGCATCCTGTAACTCATCTGAGTATATCATGTACTGCTAGAGTACGACTAGAATGTGAGCTTTGCAGGCGATGCTGCATGTGAACAAGTTCAACATCATGTTGTAGGAAAATTAAGGAGGACAGAGGAGATCATAAAATGTTCGTACACTTCCATGTACCACTCCTCAATGCTAGAACCATCTCTGTCTGTAAAGTCTCACAGTGGACCTTGTTTTTCCAAAATGATAGACAAGGTAATTGGGTTCACTGCTGCAGGATGTGGATCCCTTTATAATTCCTGACCTGCTGTCAGGGTCCAGATGTGTGTTTAATGTAGTGCCTTGATAGATATGCAACTAACGTATATATGGACAATTTAACACTGCAATAGGAAATAAACACATTTGTCAACATTTATATCAGCCGATTTTAGCTTATATTGGTTTCAATGTCTGTGTTGATCGAGAAATTGCAGCACAAAAAAGTCAAACATCTGTATGAGGTAGTTGAGAAACACTACGACATTACAACGTTCATCCACCAGAGAGCACTGACAAATGTAAAATGTCCCACTCAGTATATCTCACTCACAATTCTTAAAAGGATGAATTAAAAGGGATCCTTATCAAAAATGATTGGATATGTTACATGTTTATCCCAAAAATAAACATATATGTAACATATAACGGCAAATGTATAGTTATGAGATATTAAAAACTCAAACACTGATGTCGGTATTGGCCTCAAAAGGACCTGCCAGACTACACTGTATTGTACCGTTTCGTCACATGGTTGCAAAAAATACTGTAGATCCGTTTTGTGATTACCATGAGTAGACTACGTCTGTGATGTGCTGATAACTTGCATTTTTAATTTGTGCCTCAGTCAATCAAAAAACCTCAGACCCATTTAAAATGTGGTGATGTGAAATGTCCTATACCATGGACGGTGTTGTCACAACAAGTGCCAGTTATGCATCCAAGCGTGCCATTTGTCTATGGGGCCATTAAAGCAGCATTTATTGCCTTTTTCACCACTAAGGGGCAGAGAATCTCCAAAACAATCTGACAGCCACATATACGAAGTTGTTATGGCTAACGTGTTAGCAAAAACCTGCCTATTTAAACATCCAGCAGACACAGTGTTGATGGCAGCGATGAGACTAAACCATACAGTAAATGTGCTTTTCAACCAAAACTAAGGGCTAAAAGAGGCTGAAAAACTCCACAGAGCTGAAGAGATAATTCTGTGGGTTCACTACAAGTGACACCTTTCACATTACACTCATTTGATTTAGTACATGTTTGATTTCTCTGAACCCTTTAAGTAATTCTCCATATGACTGTGATTCATTCCTGCAGACTAAAAACAGAACCGCCTTCAGAGAACCAGTGTTACTGTAAGTGTGATGACAGACAGATGGCTTAACATTAATCAATTGCTCTTCAGTTCTGTACAGTGCCATGACCAAATTAACACTTGCCTGCAAGTCAGACACCAGAGAATAAACAGTATTATATTTAAGAAAGTATTTCTGTACGATGGACCTGCTACACTCTTTTAGAGGAGTACTCAGGGGCTCCATTAGTGTGTATGTGGATGGAGAGTTGACACGGACTGACAGGCTGATGGCTGTGTGGGGCCACATACTGACACAGGAGGCCCCTGGTGCGTGCCATCAGCTGTCAGCCAGTGTGGTGGTGATGTCACCGCAGAGAGGCGTGTTCAGGGGGAAGAGTGTGTTTTGGGAAGGAGGGTGGTGGTGGTAGTGATGTTGGGGTGGGGTGGGGGGGCTACTGGCTTGTGGCCTCGTCCATCATCACAGTGGAGCCATCAGCTGTAACATATACCAGCTGACCCGGGGAACCTCAGGCTAACCCGGGGAGGGGGAATTCTTCCACCCAGCCTCACACAGGCAAATGCTAACACAAATGCATGCTGGTAGGTTGTTGCTATGGCTATGCTATATGGTGTTAATGATTTGTATAGCTTTTTAAAAATGATTATATTATTAAAAATGAAAAGATCATATAAACAAAAAAATTAAAATAGAAAAAGAAAGATCCCATAAGACAACAGTCCACAAAAAAATGTTTTAAGAAATAATTTGAGCTAGTGTGCAGAAGGGCTGGTTATCGTTCGAAATTCTTCATACTAGTGCCAAAGTGAGAACTGAGTTTTGGAAATAGTTACTACACCTAACCCTGAAGAAAACCCCAAACTCTGATTTTTACTTTTCTATTTGTGTATTTGTGTACATACTAAACAAATGGCATACAACATGTTAGTTGATGAGCTTCAGAGATGTTAGTAGTGGTAATTTTGAATTTTGGACAGAGATGTCTAACCGTTTCCCTCTGCTTCCAGTCTTTATGCTAAGCTAATCAGCTCCTGCCTTTAGCTTCATACTTAACTCAGAAACATGAGAGAGATATTGATCTTCTCATCTACCTCCTGGGAATAAAGTGAAAAGGCATATTTCCCAAAATGTCCAATGTTATTTTAACAATTTTCCTGACTGTCCTGCATTCAGCATTAACTTATATATTTTCAAAAACTATATCATCTTAAATCAAAAGATAAAACAATGTCCACACGTTAAGAGCAGAATCAATGTCTAAGTATTTTTCCAATTGTTGAATGATATGCAAGGAGACTTGACAACATCCTTGATGAATAATTAAATGATAATAGCCCTTATGTGTGCTTTTCCAGAGTAGCCATATGCTCCTGTAGCCATAAAGTACATCAATAACGTAAATAAGACATGATGAAAACACGCATTTCCTGTGAACTCAACCTTGACCCTGACCCCAACCCTGAGACCTGACAAAATCTTTAGTGGTGATCAGGACTCCGTCAGGTTGTGTGTCCCATGACGTTTGTGTCACACGCACAGTGTCGTGTTGGGTCAAAGGGATGACTGTGGCTGTCAATCAGCAGATCCCATTAGACACATCAAGATGAAGAGCCTGAGGCTTTGTCCACTTAAGGACTAACATTATTACATACGTTATATGTGCATCTGTGTGCGAGTATAGAGAGTGTAGGTGTGTATGTGTGAGTGTTTGTGAGAGAGTGAAAAGCTTGGGGGGTAAGCGTGTCTCATAAAACCTTTAAAGTCTGACTAGGGCACTTGAAGGTTAAGTGAGTGCATCCCTAAAAGGCAACACGAGATTCCACAAGGGATGTGAACCTCTGCCCTGAACAATACACGTCAAGACCCCCAAGCAAGTGAGTAAACAATATTGGCTAATATATCGTTATCAGATTATTGTTTTAAATTCTCAAATATCGACATCAGTATCACCCTTAAAAATCCAGTTTCGGTCGAGCTCTAGTGTGTGTCCTGGTTCCACCTGCCATCCGACTTGTACTCCTGTGAACTGTGTTATTAGTTGTTGTAACACCCAGAAATAGCTTGTGCCTTGGATGTCTTGGCTGACAACATTCTTGCACTGGAATAAAGTAATATTGAGGAAAACAATAGTTGGAGTGTGGAGCTACAGTATGTTGGCTGACTTTGTTTCATCATATTGAGTGATGGGTTGAAGACACATGCAGGGCACTGAAGTACTGTATGTCACTACACACACACATAGGGAGCGGAGGTGGCTCAGTGGTGTAGATTTAAACCAGGACTGAGGTTCTGGTTGCAAATGCCAGCGTGGTGCACATCCATCATGCTGCTGATTCTTTTGGGCCAGTGAGTGATGGACCCCAGTCAGCCGGTCGGACACCGGCCCTCAACTTCTGTTTCAGCCATGGAGTGAGAGACAAGGAGGTGATGTACAAGCCCGCCAGGAGACACACAAGCATCACAAATGTGTCAGAGTGTTAAGAGAGAAGCGGGGGCCGAGCATATGTCGAGGAGAGGGGGGACAGTGCTGCTGCAGTACTTAGGCAGTCTTTACACTCTGTAAGCAGAGGCACATCTTTCAGGAGATAAAGGTCAGGCTTAGATACCGCTGCACTCCTTCAAGGTCAGGGAAGGAAAACACTGGCAACAGTTCGCCACTTGGCTCTTACACTGCCAGGCCATCAACACCAAGAAAATAAACCGTCAATCAATTAATCGTTTGTCAATTTTCAAGCAAAAACACTGAACCTGGTGGTTCCAGTTTCTCCTTTCTCAGTCCTTGCATTTCAGATGTCTGTATTCTCTTATGCTTCACATTACTCACTGAGGCGCTCCAATCAGCTCCTTTTTATTGGTCCCTACAGCCTATAAGGAAATTGGAAAAAAAAGAGCTTTTATGTTTACGGCTTCTTTTGATTGGAATAATCTACCTGTACATAGTCGATCACTGTCCTCATTTGGTTTATTTAAGAAAGTTGTTTTCTTATCTTATCTGTTTTCTTATATGCAATCGCTTTTATTTCTTGTGGGTTTTTTTTTGTTTTTTGTGGCTCTCCTGTGATTGTAACTGTTCAGTCTAAGTTGTTTGTTTTATGCAGTTTGATTGATTTTGTGTTGATTGCTGGTTGGTCTATTCAAATTGGCGGTATTATGCTATTGTTGTTTATGTTGTATTTTTCTTTTCCTGATTTTATGGGACGCCCTTGAAAATGAGATGTTACATCTACAGGGATTTATCCTGACATATATAATACAAATACAATAACTTACTGTTTATTTTTTTCATCATAGTCAAAAAGCAGTTACAAATTTCTCATGCTGATCCTTACTTTGTTAAGACCTTTTCACTCTTAGACTCTTAATTTAGACTCTGTCATATGTATAATGACAGCATTAAGAAAGCTGCCTCCTTGAGTAAGTGTAAAAGTTTGCTTGTCCAATAATATATAGAGTATAGATTTACAAATGACCCTTGGCAATGACACTAATATTTGACCTTTGAGTCTTGATGTAATTAAGAGGGCCTGCTGGAGTAACTACAGAACTTGTGTCTAAAGGTTCACTCTGGCCCCAGACCATGGCCAGCTCAGTAACATGGGGGCCTGGCTCTTGACATGGCACTGCATTTACCAGGGGAAAAGTGAGGGTTCCGGGGCTAAAGGTCAAGAGGGAGAAAGGGGGACAATGGCGGGATGAGGGACAGTCAAGTCTCTTGTCGGCTTGGGTGCTAATTTGGTGACGGCAGGGGGCCAAGGGGCTTCCACTCCACCCTTTCTGATCCTTTAGAAGACCGACAGGTGCTCTGAAGAAGACAGGATCCAAATAAACAAACTGCCCCTTCAACTACTTTCCTCTTCTTCATCAACTGCTCTCCAGTAACTGGTCTCTTTCTGCTCACACCAAACTATCCTTTCTTTAGTAGTGGGCCTTTTAACTCAAGAGTTGTTACTCTCCACGTCTACATATGTGTCCTTAGCTCTATCTGCCCTTCTCTTGTGCTGCATCCTCACCCACCCACAGCCCCCTCAGTCCGTGGTGGCATTCTGGGTGCAGCTGCCAGGGCCTAATTGGTCCCTTTGGGCAGAGAAGGAGCTGGCAGCATCCCGCTAAAATGCTGATCACAACCAGGAGGAGCGGGCATCTGCTCGGAGCGGACACCGCTGCTGAACCGCTGGCATAGTCGGCTCACAAACAAATACACAGAGGCATACAGTATGTACTAATAAAGGTCCTTCAAAGTCACAGCAGCTGAAAGCCTTAGTTCAATAATGTTAAGATTATATTAACAACAGTCAAGTCTTCTTCTAGGTATATTACAGATTACTGATGTGAAAAAGTAGGAAAAAACAAAAATGTTACTTGCCTGCTTGGTGGTATCATATCATTAGCCAGTAGGTACAAACTTAGATAGATACATAGATACAGGTAGTCTGAATGAGTCATACACCGCTGTGTGTGTTGCCCAACAGCATACCGAACTGCTCCCCATAACTACAACATTCAGAAAACCTATTGATCAGCTTTCAAACTAGGGGTGGAGGAAAAAAAAATATTGTTATTAGAATCCCGATTCTTATCCTCTATGATTCTGAATCGATTCACGGATGCTAAAAATATATTTCTTTTGTTAAGTTATGTTGACAGACCGAAAAAAGCAGAACTCAGTGCAGCATGCAGACGATGTATAGCGTTAGTTCTTCAAAAAAGTCAAGCTTTTGAGCCCATTTTGGATTTAATAACTTCATAATTAGCGTTGCATGACTAAAGTGAAGGATTTCATGGATACCCCATCACCCAGAGACTAGCTTACGTTAGTAGAGTGGAGCACCGAACTCCAGCACTAACAAACGAGACCTGACCAACTCACACTGCACTACTTCACAAAACTCCCAACCAACTCAAAAATGTGACAAAAATAACTCGATCCATAGTGGGTTTCATTTCAAAAGACCTGCGCCCGTACAGCGTTTTGGATAACAATACAACAACACATTGCATTTCAGTGGAGTAATAGCCTGAAATGAGTTCACCCCTATTTTATTTATTCAATCGAGAATCGGGTTTTGAATTGAGAATCAATTCTGAATCGAATCATGACACCAAGAATCAGAATTAACGGATCATAGGTTTCCCAAAGATTCCTACCTCTATTTTAAACAGTAAGCTGAATAAATAAATAAAAACTCCTGAAAAGACAGTTTCTGTTGATCACTCAGAGCCAGTGCATTAGTTACACAATCCCCATCATTGTGGTAATTCAACACATGTTTCTCCGAACTGGAAATTTAAATGTACAAACTCATTAAAGCAAGAATGCACTGAAAGACAAGCCTCAAAGTGAGAGAGATAAGTGAGGAAATAGCAGTATAGTAATCCTCTCGAAAATAGACCAGGGGTCATGAACCTAAAGTACACAAGCTAAACTGTAAGAGAGCAGACATGCTATAAAGTATCACATGCACAGATGCATACATGCAGGCATAGGATGAGCTGCTGTAAACAGGAGGTGTTAGCAGGAGGCAGAGATCTAATGTTTCTGTGCAAGAACAGGAGACAGAAACAGGATGGAAGTATGTGACCTGACCTTTCAGTTTAATCACAGTAATCTAAGTCATGGAGTATAAACCCGACATAAAAACTTGAGACTTGATAGCTTTTGCGTCACTTATGGCACGTTGTAGAATATTAGCTTACCTGGACATCTCCAATGCCTCCACCCTCCTCTCTTAAAAACATGATTTTCTTCATTAAATTAGTGAAAAATCTAATTTTCTTTTAAAAGGCCTTATCAGATGAGTTCTGTTTAAGATGGCAAACTAAATAAGTCTCACACTTGTTTTATTCATGTATTTAGATGTCATATATATATATATATATATATATATATATATATATATATATATATATATATATATATATATATATATATATATATATATATGACTCCAGTATTTAGATTAGGGTTTAAATTGTTAATGGCAGCTATTTGGCAATCAGTCCAGCATTACTGTCATCGAACAAGATGGTCAATGATATCAGTGTGTGTCTCCACAGAGACAGAGTGAAGTATTTAACAGCTAAGCCCCCCAAAGACAGGACACAAATTAACCACACACCACAGGCATACACACATGTGGTGCATACACACATACACACACACACACACACACACACACACACACACACACACACACAGAGAGAGAAGCCCCCTGGACAGGAGACAAATTAACCACTTCCCACAGAGCAATTCACAAGGGAGCCGGGGACAGTAAACGGCAAATGATCAATATCGCTTTCTTCAGGAGCGCCCACACAATATTAGCCCCACACGTAGATACATTTAACACAAGTGCAAACTCATAAACATACACAAACATGTGTCCAGGGGACAGTATATCAATCCTGTGCATTAACAGAATATTTTAGACCTGAATGAGGACAGTTTGATCCTGGTGTTCCTGTGTGACTGAGGAAGTCTTTGTGGTCGTGATGCTCTTGTCCCCGTTAGACAAGTGGCTTTCTTCCCCCACCTCTCTTTTTTTTTTTACTCCTCTTTAACTCTGAAGCTACAATGACAGGAGACAAACTAGCTATTTCCCCCAGAGCAACTCACCGGGGACAGCAGAAAATGAACTGCCCCAGATCAATACTGTACTCTCTCTCACAGTTACTCCCTGCTCTCCTCTGCAGATGCACAAACCCATTAAGGTTCGAGTCAGAATTTCAGAAACAGAAACAAGAATGAGTGTGTTTGCATGCATTATCTTGCAAAGTGTTACTGAAAAAGGTTTGTGTGTGCGCAAATATTTTAGACCACAGGTGAGAATCATGGGACACTGATGAAGATGCAGGTATCCCATGTAAGACTATTCCTGTATGTTTACATTCATGATGCAGCCTGGCTATTTGTCATACTCTGGTTAAGGTCAACCTGCTTAAATGCAGCTTTAATACACTGCAACTCAATATCCCTGCTTACATGAATAAACCAATTTACCTGGAGCAACATGCCCACAGATAAAAAAAATCCACCCACAGAAGTATAGAAGTACAAAAACGAGTCATCTCTGAGCAGCAGTGCCTGACTTTAACACAGGAGATGATCAATGATGATCCTGCAGTTATACACAATGCTGCTCCTCAACATGATAATACTAAATATCTACATCTTGTTCTGCCCATTTATTACGTTTCTCAAATTTGCCAGTTATATATGATACGTAATACTGTCAAGCTCCTATGTTACATAAAGGTGTTTTGTCTTGTGTTGCTTTCCTTTGTTTGCTGTATGTAATTTATATGTATGCTGCTTCTTGTATTTGCCTTTTATCACTATTGTTTAACCTTGTCTGTGTTTGTAATTCTGTTGTAACATTTCAATATGTTTTTGCGTGCCTGCTATGTCTATTATGCTTGCTTTAAATATGCTGTTGTGCTAATGCATGTGCTTTGCCGTACGCTGTTTGCTCTGCTAGTATATACTGTATCTCTTTACTTTTTGACACATTGTCAATTAATGTGTATTGTTCCTGATAAAAGGGCAATATGTTTATTGCAACAGTAATTTGTTCAATATTGGTATAAAGTTAACCTGTGTGACCTGTGACGTGCTTTAGCTGAGAGTTAAGGTTTTAAAGTCATCTTTCTAATCAAATCTAACACTTTATTGTTTTGAGATAGGCAGTGAGTTCCATCTTGTTTGTCGGTGAGGAACTCAAAAATTAGACTACAAATCAGTGACTAAAACATTACTGCTGGAAACAGAACCAGCAGAACGGCAGGAAAGCATTAGTTTTAACTGCTGGCAAAAGAATCTGCATTTACATTGCCTTGAAATAATGTTCCTTGGTCATCACCTTCCAAAAATTAATCAGTCACACTGAATTCTGAAAAAAGTGTTGCCAATGGTTTTAGATGCCGACACAAAAGCACATCTCTGGAAATATGTGCATGCATACGTGTCAAATAAAGCTCAGTCTGAGTTTTGTGACGGGCTGCTGTAACTCTGATGTGAACAGGGGCAGGAGTTCAAACAGTTGCTCAGGTTGCTGAGCCAGCAGTGAACATGTGCAGAGCCCCCTCTGCAGCTCACTGGCAGGAATGCAGCAGCAAGATCTGCTGGTGCACACAAGCATATGAGTTCATGTGCAAGTGCGTGTTGAAGTGTGTGAGTCCTGAATCTGGCTGTACACCCTGACCCACTCACAGGTGAGTATAAATAGTACTGACCCCCGGTTCTGGGTTTTCCTGCCAAGTCTCTGCTGGCCCAAGAAGATGTGATGGAATCAAGACCAGCTGCCCTCTGACCAGTCAGTGCTGCTGCCTGCTGCAGTCTACTGACGGCCAATGTGGGATCACAGTCAAACCATTATCACTGCCAGCAGACTCTAACCTGCTGATAACCAACCACCAGCCAGACTTTAAATTAGGAACAGGCCAACGAATCATCAAGACATAATCAAATTATTATATTCACTGATATGCATTTGTTTTGTTCAGCTATGTAGTGCTGAAACAATTAGCTGATTAAAGCGGATCAGAAAATCTGATATACATGATCAGAAAATTAATCACCAACAACTTCAATAATAGATTGTCATTTGTCATTTAAAATTCTATGTTTGAGCATATGCTGTTTTTCTCTGACTTATATCATTGTAAATTCAATATCTTTGGGTGTTGGACAGTTGGCCAGACAAAAACAAGTAATGTGAAAATGTCACCTTGGATACTGGGAAATTGTGAAGGGCATTTTTCACCATTTTCTCACATTTTACAGAACAAACAATTACTTAAAAACTGATGTGTGCAAGTCAAACCCTTGGATTTCCACATTTACTAGAGAAAAATAAGGTTCTGAACTATAAAAAAAAACTTATGTCCCAAACTTATGTCCCAGCAGATCACTGGGACTCCCGGAACATTCAGCATTAATCCATTCGATCAGAATGCAGGGTCAAAGTGTTGACCCTCAATTACATCACCAAAGGTCAACAAACCCTTCAGCATTGTTTTGGCCTGTAGTACCAGTTATTGATATCACAACCAGAGCTCATAGTCTGAGCTCTCAACCTATCACTGCTAACCCCGCTCTGCCCTCCATGCCAACCCCGCTGGCATGACGGCTGCTGAAAACAACCACAGCTTCCAGCGCCGGAGTTGCCATACCAAAACGGTTACACCTCCGCCACCACAAATGCCAACGGCGCCAACACCAACTCACTGACGGTCACGTCGAAGCCACAGTGCTACTGTAAATCATACGAGCTGTTTCAACTCAGGGTGCAGGAGGAAGTGAGTCATTTAATGCCGCGATCACGGTACATGCGACGGATACACACAGATAAACACAAACACACTTCCCCCAACCACACACTGAGTTGAGGACTCAATTACTCTGCTTCTGTTCAGAGCAAATCTCACTAATTAAATAGGTTAAGCATTAATTATTCAACCAGAGAGAGAGAGAGAGACCCTCGACGAGGGGGGAGGCGAGGGAGAGGGTACTGAAGGAGCATTGGGAGGGGCTGATGGAGGGGGATGCATCGTTCTTCTCGGGCTATAAAACAATCCACACCCAGCACTGCTAATCAATACAGCCCTGCTGGAATTAGCAGTTATCTTAAAGCCCTTTAACAAGAGCGTGCTGACTGACAAACACAAACAATCATCCATTATTAAAGACCAAAACACACCCGAGGAAGAGGAGGGGAGGTGGGAGGGTATGAGTGGTGTGGGGGTGGGGGGCTGAACGGAGGCGGAGTTGGGTGAGATTGAGGAACAGGAAGAAACAGATGAATGAAATAGAGAAAGAAGGACAAATTAAAGGATAATTCCACTTTATCACAACCTGGGTCATATTTTCATAGGGCTGGGGTTTCTTTTACTTCTATTATTGTACTTACCTAAGTAGTTGTTGAGATCTGGGAACACAAATAAAGTTCAACGACCAGAGAGTTTGTGTACAAGCATTCAGTTTTTCCACTTCATCTAAAACCGCTTTATTTGGAGTCAAAACTCAAACTAAACTCACCCAAAATGTGGGTAACGATCCTTCATGGCATAACTTGGGTAAGTACAGTAGAACAAAGACAGTTTGGGCTACCATTTTACTGTTGACACCATCTTTGTTTTCTCTTTCAAATAAGTTTGGTTAACCTGGGGATTTGTTTAAAAACCTGTGTGGTCGTCTGATTGCTTGTGTAGGGAGCTCCTCAAATATTTGAGTAGCTAGCCAGATGGGAAAAGTAGCCTTCTAAGATATTTTTACGGTTGCAAGACAAATTCTTCCGATGAGGCCATTTTTACCAAATTAATAAATGTCTGAACTTTGAGTGAAACACTGCTTTTTCAACAAACTAATGCTGACAGTGTGAGAGCGTTCACTACCTTCTTTAACCAAATAAAAAAACTAAGTTCACACATTATGAAGACATGACTATTGCAATAGCATAGAGCCAAAACGATTAGTTGATTAACTGATTAGTCTATTAACTATTTTGATAAGCGATTAATGGTTTAACTAACTTTTCAAACAAAAATGCCAAACATTATCTGGGTTCCAACATCACTACTTTCTAATATTTTTCAGACTAAACTAATAATAGTATGGATAAACATGTTACAAAAAGGTCAAAGCTCAATAAATACAAATATATCCAGAAGAGTATAACCCTACTACAACAAACAAAGCTTCTAGCATCCATCCCAGAAATAACAAGTGCCCTGTTGATGGCCCTGTATCTTCTGGTTCTGTTGATGTACCTGGCTTCATCTCCTCACTCTCATCAGGTAAACTGTTCAGTTTTATACATTAACCCTTATTACAGTTTCCCCTCAGCATATTAGACCAAAGACAGAATGAATCCTGCAGTGAGACTGTATGAGAGTTTATCTTAATATGATTTAACTATTTAAACAAAATAATTACAATATCAACTCCATTATGTGTTATGTTTATACTGTAACAATAAAATGTATTTGTGTGCTTGTTGCAACAAAACATAATGTACATCTTGTTGGCTATAAACTATAAAAATAAAACCCAAGTTGTAATAAACTGAAATTATCCTTTAAAGAGAGGTAGAAAAGAGAGTGGCTGACAAGACCACTCTATCATTCAGTTTACACCTGTCCATCATGTTTCTGCTGAAGAATCCGCTCCACATTTGTTCCCAACATTGACAACATTATTCCTAATGGTTTAAATCTGGGGGACACCTGTAGGGAAGGTTATTGTGGGCTTAAGAAGCCTACCCTCTGCCTGCCTGCAAGCAGGGAGGTCAGGGACGTTAGGGAAAGTCGGGGCATTGAGCTCAGAGGTTTGCATGCCAATCATGGCTGTAGGCACACAGTCAAATACCCGGGGGGCACGAGAGAGTGGACAAAACTTAACTTTCCCCATGGGAGGGACAAAGACGCAAAGGAGAGAAAGTAAAGGAGGGGACGAGGAAGAAGAGTAGCAGGGATCGGTGGGGGAGATAGTAGAGGGTCACTGAATAACTCAACAAGACCAGAATAGACTTGGGGGGTTCGGGTGTCCAGGCCGGTATGACTAAAATGGAAAGTTGGAATGGTGGAAAAAAAAAAAAAAACGTCAAGAAGGGGTCGGGTTTCTCCTCAGCCTGGGGCCTCGACCTGGAGCCTGGCTCTGGGGTTTGGATGGAGAGCCAGGTGGGGCAGGCGGGATGGGGAGGGCATAAGACTGAAAAGGGGGACAGAGAGATGGAGACAGACAGAAAGACTGAGATAAAAAAGATAAGAGTCATACAGAATTCACTAACATTACAGGGATATGGGTCTTGGCCCCTTCCTTGGCTCCACCAGCCTTCTGAAACTTGCAGCCAAGACATTAATTAGGGGAATACGTTTAATCCCGGTGGACAGGGCGGAGGTAGAGAAATAGAGTGATGGTGTGCGGGTGAGCAATCACACAATGTGACTGCAGATGGAAGACCAGAAAGAGGAATAGTTTAGAGAGAAAAGTGGAAAGTATTGAAAATAGCTTGTGCACTGTGGGTGTACGCACTGATCCCAAAAGGCGGTCGACAAAGGAGGAGGACAATCACACTAGATGCAGTTTTGGCTGAGAAAGTATAGCTGGATGATGCATCTACATAACACTCTATCATGTTACACACACAGCTAGCTTAAAAGAGGCTCTTTATCTACCCGACTGAAAACAGGGGGAACTTTATTCCAGCAGACCTGTTGTGATTGTGAACAGGTAAAATGTTTCTGCAGGGCTGAGAGAGAATGATGAAGAGCATCAGGCATGGAAAATGGCAACTGATATTGGCTATATGATTGTGTTTTTCATTTCAAGGTCTTTGAAACAGTGGTTTCAGATATTTAAGTGTTTCTCTATAACATTAAACATTCATGACTAAATAATCAAAACACATTCTTAGTTAAGACACTCAAACTAAAAAAATAATCTGCTTCATCAGGATGGTGTGGGTGTGGTTTCATAAGATTTGATTGACAGTGGCAACAAAAGCAAACAACCGCACATTTGTGATTTTGATTCAAATGTTGCTCAACTTTTTAGTGGTGCACGGAAACAGATGACATCACCTTTTTCCCCAGCTGAGCCCTGCCCACCAGGACAAAAACAGTTATACACAAAACTCCCACGTGAAACAACCAAAAGTGAACCCATCGCTCAGAGTAAGACTCAAAGTGAGAGAATTCATTAGTTAACTGATAGTTTTTCAGGGCCTTTGAGTTATCTACCATGAGTCTAAAAAGGTGTCCCTGATTAGACAGCTAGAATGAAACCATCTACCAAAAAGGGAAAACAAGGAGTAGTCTGGACCAAAGGAACTGGAATTTCTGATGCTGGTTTTAATGGAATCAACAGTTTAACTGTGGCTCTGTAAAGCTAATATAGAGGTCCCAGAGTCAACCCTTAAAAAGAAGATTGCATTACGTGATTAAATTGTACAGTACAATTTATAAACCTTCTAGAAATCCCCAACAAGACCTGCAGTCATAAACCACCCCCCATGTCAACAGCCATACCCAGTGCACAGATAACCTTGCCTTGGCCATAATGACCAACCAGTGACTCGACTCCCCCCCCCCAAATCCCCATCAGTCACACAATCCCTGCTCTACCATGTGTCCATGCCTGTGTGTGTGTGTGTGTGTGTGTGTGTATGTGGGACATAATTAACATGCCGAGCGCTCCTCAGACTCTTTGCTCGTCTTCCCACGTAAACGGCAAACCCGCAATGATTATTATGGTAACAAGTCAGTGTGTGCAGACATATGGAGGAGAGCTGGGGGAGATAGGGTTACTGTCATAGGGTCGGGGGTCCAGCAGGGTGAGGGGCTGGGCAGCTATACCAGCATGCTCTCCAGCTGACAAAAAGTGAAGATTTATGGAGCAGCTCCTCACAGCCCCTGACTTTCCCCTCCCCGTTACCAGAAGAGACGTGCTAACACAACAAGAGGAACAAACAGAGTTTAGATTTTGCTGCATGACTGTTGAGTTCAGTGTATTTTTAACATTGGAGACATATTATAAAGGTAATTGTCAAAACACCATTCCAGTGATTTTGCAGGTTTTTGCCCATTTACTATGATAAACAATCATTAACACTTTACATTACTACTGACTATGCAAATCATCAATCAATCATTCAATCAATCATCATTATTTTCCTTCCTTTCAGGCAGTCATTGGTTTACACTCACATAGTACTTTACTGTCAAAGTTACAGTATGTTATTATTGTGAGGTAATGCTGTACAAACTTCTCTCAAATCTGCACTTAATCTGCATCATTAGTAATAATAACAATAAGTCCCTGATTTACTCCAAATGGACGCAGACACAGACAGCAGACACACACACAGTTCAGTGACAAACTAAATCCAGAGGTTTGCGCGGATTTTATAGTGAAGGAGCCCCATCTTGCCGAAAATAAAGAGTGCCTTAGCCAATGTCAGAAGAAACTATGACATTTTTATGAAATATAATATTGGGCTTATTACATTTACCCCCTCCACCTATCAATTTCATCAGTGAAACTCTGACATTGTGTTTCTGTGTACATGGACGGGATCTAAACATGTGCACTTGGTGTGATTGCAGGCATGTGCAGTTCAGTTTTGGCAGGGAGTCCCTGACACTAAAGGCATTTTAATTGTTTAAAAGAGACTGCCTTGGAGTTTTCTGTGATTTTTGAGTCACTGAGAAAATACTGTTTGGTGTCTGTACCACAGCTCAGGTATTGGCACTAGTACTGAAAAATGTGTAAGATAAAGCATACATGATTTTCAGTTTATGAGATAACAGTGGTATAGTTATTTCAAAAAAATCAAAAACAACAGTCAAATAGTTAAAAAAAAAAGAAACAGCAAATCATTACTCGAACTGAATAAATGATTCACCACAGACTGTAGGCAGAAGACAACCTCATGAAGAATTGGACATGTGTCTGTTTAAGCACTGGAAAGTTAGATTATCATCAGGATTCATAACCCTATAGCTAAAGACAGCTACACCCCAACCCCAGCCAAGCCATTTACCAATAAATGACACCGGCGTTGCCTTCCATGTGTTCTCAAATAATTAGTAGGGCTCTGCGTCCTGTTAGGTTTCTGATTTATTCAGACAGCCTGGCACATCGGCCACTCCTGGATACCAAGAAAACATTTACCTCCTTAACTGGGAAGGAGTCACAGTCATCTCAGGCTAAAGTTTCTGGACTCAATAGTATTGATTACACATTTCAACACATGCCGCTCACCCCCCCACCCCCTGTACATACGTAGGATAAAAGCACCCCCCCCCCCCCACACACACACACACACACACACACACACACACGCATAACGGCAAACAGCACTCTGAGCTCATCTTGGAGTTCAGTCAAAAAAACACTGAAGACTGTTGGGACATCTAGAACATGCCAAGAGACTGATATTTCTTAAGGAAAATACGTCAAACCTGCTGAGCAATATGAAACTTTTTCAACAAAAGTCATCCAGTCATTTGACCAGGCTACTGTTCAAATGTTCACTACTCTGTGTGTGTAGTCAAGGCCAGCGAGCTCCATCTGCATGTCGATCTCAAATGAGTCAGAACTTTAAATTATGGCCAGTTGACAGTTTGATGAGAGTCCGTGGAAGGAGGAGGGGTCTTACAACATAGATGGGGAGGAGTTCCTCATGTGGACATATTGTAGGTACATGGGGTCTGTTCACTGGCACGCACTGCTCCCTGAGTCCTGAGAGGTTAATCAAAATGCCAAATGTCACTGTGCACCATGGCAGACAGCTATACTGAGCCCGTCCTGCACAAGACACCATCTTACATGAGAAACTGAATCATTCACGCAACCGAATAGCAATACTGTTTATATATAGGCACGAAGATAAATGCATGCAGAGGTTCAAGCTACATTTTCCTGCTAAATGCTACAACATACAGGGAAATCAAACTAAAACCTTTGTAGCTCTGCTTCTCTGCAATGGCAACAGCAGTTTCTGCCTAAATCATTAAGGCAATGCAACAATTCTGGATGTGGGATTTGTTTGCATGTGTGTGGGCGCACATGTCTCATAGGGCACGTGTGAGTGACACAAATCATGGCAGATATAAAAAGAAAAGGAAGAGAAAGAAAGCCACAGACAGAGAGACAGGCAGACAGACAGAAAGAGAAGGCAGAGGTCCACCTGTTTGACACAGAGAGCCTGAGAAAGTGCAGAGGAATGAGCAGAATGCCAGTGTGTGTGAGGTTGTGTGTGTGCGTGTGTGTGTGTGCGCGTGTGTGTGTGCATTAGGTTGAGGTCTGCACAGTGCTAATGTGTGTTTGTAGTCCAACTGATAATACTATGGGAGCACTGGGGAATGGCATTCAGAGAACGGTATGTAGAAAAGCAGCTGATGGGAGAATCAGACACACCAACACACACACACACACACACACACACACACACACACACACACACACACTCAAAAACAAACTATTAAAATCATTCGACCAATAAAAGGTTCTGAGAAAGATCAGGATACGCACACATTAGATATAGAGTGACGCTTCCAGTATGAACATAGCAACACCAGCTGTGTGCTGTAATGTCCAAACAAACAGTGAGTTAATGTCCTCTATAAGCTGCCTGTGTGTGTGTGTGTGTGTGTGTATACATGTGGGGAGTGAGTCAGTGAGAGGAGAGTGCAGGACAAGTGGCTGCAGTGTGAAGGAAAAGTGGGAGAAACTGGAGCAAGTGTGAACCAGAGAGTGATGCAAATAAACAAACAGAAATAAACAAACGTGTGTCCTGCTAAGCTGAAGTCACAAACAGGACAGACTGGGCTTTAGGCCTTGTTCAGACTGCCTGCCCAAATCCGTTTTTTGGCATATCCTTATAGTATCCAGAGTAATTTAGAAAGTCTGGACAGCAGACTTTTGTTGCTTGGATCCGGATTTTGCAAATTGGATCCAAGCCACATTCGGAGGCTGTTTGAAATGCGTTTGCAATCGGATTTCTACAGACATGTCTCAGTCCGGACACTGAAAAATCGGAAAAAGCTGAAAATCTTCAGATCAGAAAATCTTCAGATGGTCATTTTATTTAAGGAATATTCAGATCATGGAGAGTAAACTTCCACTGTAATTCACTGTTAAACATCCAAGAGCAGCCCTATCAGACTGATAATGGACTCACTTCTGCGAAAATGGTTTCTGACTCCTCAAAATTATTATACAGCATGGTAAAGCCCCTGTTTGTCTGTGTGTTTGCATGTGTCCATACATACAGTGGTGCGTAGTCTGTGTACATACATATCACTGCAAAAGTGGAAAATGTCAGTGAGAGCAGCACACACGATTTATGGGCAGATCACTGCAGGCACTGTAAAAGGATCCTTGGCGGGGGGGGGGGGGGTCTTTTGTGGTGGTAATGGGCTTCATGGTATCACAGGGTGGAGGGTGGATAGGGGTGGAGGGGCAGCACGTTGGTAAGCTGATGCTGAGAGAGCAAAGGTGGCAGCACTGGCACTGTAAGAGATCCACTTCTGCTACAACACACAAACAACAATCCGACCCCTGTGTGTGTGTGTGTGTGTGTGTGTGTGTGTGTGTGTGTGTGTGTGTGTGTGTTGGCGACCAGCTGAGAAGTAAAACTAGAGAAGCCAATGGATGTATTAAATGGATGTATCCACTTCTAAATCTTAACTCAGAGTATTAAGAGAGAGTTAGAGTGAAAACAGCTCTGCATTAAAGAAGCAGGATGGTCTGCACTGGTGATGGCGACGTGTTGCTACAGGTACCTGTGAGAAGGTCCAAGTCCTGTCTGAGTAACTCATTCATGAGTTTTAAAATGTATGAGACACCAAACCAGAGACAGGATTTTACAACTCTACAAAGTTTCCACAGCGACAAGCATCTCATCCTGCGTCTTGACAGCCGCAATGTCAACAGTTAAATTAAGCCGTTCATGTTACAACGTTATCTACCAGGAAAGTTCACTTGCACATATTTGATTAATTAAGCTCAATACGACCATCATCTTTAACATAAGCCACTTATGTGGACATGAAAACAAAGACGAATTTAAAATTTATTTCCAAAACCTGTCAGTTGTAAAAATTGCAGAGCTACTTCCTCGTTCTACTCTGACTTCAGTACTGAACAGTATCTACTCCAGGTGCATGTGTTCTTCTGACATTTCATTTTCACTTACAATGCCATCTAACATAAGTACTGAACTTCCATAAGAATGCTCACCCAACTTCTGGCACATTTCACTCTGTATTGATAACTATAAAACCTGTCTGAACGTCCGTATAACTTTGCTCGGTTGAAGACAGCTGTAAATCTGTGGCTACTGGTGTTGTCATATTCCTAGATCTCCAGAGTGAGTGAAGAGTGTTGAGTAAAATGTTAGAATGATGGTCAAAACAACAAAAACACTCACTCACTCACTCCCTGCAATCAAATAAATGAATACATGCTGTATAAACACTTTGATTAACAGTGTACAGAACAGTGTTTCTAATTAATTTCCAACAATATGTAAAGTCTGTTTCATGTTCAAGAGTCTTTTGAAAATAGGTGCAGTTCTGCCTTCAGCTGTCACTGATCCGTGCAGAGTTGATTAATATATTGACAGCAAATTAATCAGCAGTTTTACCCTACATACTGTGAGCAAACCTTCCTTAGCTCTAGCTTCTCAAATGTCAAGATTTACTGCTTTTCTTTGTCTTATGTGATGGTTAACTCAACAACTTTAGGTCACCTTGCGCTTTAGGAAATTGTAACAGGCATAAAGATATTTTATAGACCAAAAGAATATTGAGAAAGTAACCAGTAGACTAACCAATGATGAAAATAATCGTTATTTGCAAGAGTTACAACATGCCGCACTGTGACACGTCAATATCTTGTTAAAAATAAAATTGACACCCATCCTACATTAGCTCTTTATGTTGTATTTTTCAGAAAGTGATTTACAAATTTAGATGAACGTTCGTGGCATTAAAGTTCAGACCTAGAATAAGATTATACAGAAAATGGCTGCAGTCTGCAAAGTGATATACAGTACTGGGCTTTAAAAAAGTCACAAGGCGTATTGGCAGAGCAGTGGAGACAGCTACAGAGAGGAAAAAGACTGAGCGGGACTGGATGAGAGATGGTGAGGGGAGGAAAGAAACCAGAGTGAGATAGAGACCTAAAACGCTCCAGAAGCCTGTCACATGGGGCTCGAAGCCGCACGGCTCAGCACTCTTCCTTTCCATGTTCTGTCCGTTCCTGACATTTATCTGCTTTATTAGATTATCTGGGCTACTTGGCTGTCTCCGGGCACATGCAAGCACACACACACACACACACACATATAGATATATATATTTAAACACACACACTCACACGCACGCACACACACACACACCTTGATTCATTACAGTCCTAACTGCTTACTTAGGTTTATGCCCTCTTTAAATTAAGCCACAGATAAGCGAGCACCTCAGAAAACACGCGGCCCCTATGAGAGGAGAGGCTAAAGCTGGCCATTGAAGAGGAAATTAAGACACATTGTTTGTGAGTGTATTATCATGCGTGTGTGAGTGGTCACAAGGTTGTTTTTTAACGGGCTCATCTAGAGGGACTCTTCCCATCATTAGTAATTCAATTTGCTCTTTATTAGCAGCTCTTATCGCAGGCACAGACGGCTACGGGCAGCCTTCCTCACTCCATCTTCCTCTGCTCCACCTTTCCTGCGTCTCCAATTCTGGATCCCCATCTTTAATTAGAGATGCATGTGTTTTCTGCTGTGGGCCACTCAGGTTCTCCACGTGACATAAAATGCATGAAGGAAATGGGGAAGTGGAAAGGAAGGGGGAAAGGATGTAGGAGGTGTGAGGAAGGACACAAAGTTAAAGAATCAGAAAAAGAGAAGCGTGGACGCAGAGCCATAGGGACGAATAAAGCCTAATGTTAATAGTGATGGCTTTTCTAATGTCTTCTGACTCCATTGAGTATGGGAGATTACACCAAGATGGGCATGAGGCGTGTAGGGTACACGCAGAATGACCGGAGGGCTGGAGGGGCAAGAGGAGGGAGGGAGGGGGAGAGAGGGGGAGGGAGGGGGCTGTAAAAACAATGATTGCTTTCCATCAGGTTAGGCCTATATTCTACAGTTCGTTAAAACAATCCAATTTGCAAAAGGATAATTATGCATTAGCTCCTTTTTATCTACTGGAGGGAGAGCGGTGCCAGGGCTTGATAGCAGTGGCGCTGCCTGCCTCCACCTCTGCAAATTACCCGCTATCGGCACTTGTTCGCCATCACGGCTGAATTGGGCAATCAATTAACCTCCCCCCTCCTCCTCTTATAGCCTGCCTGTAAGCCTCTCCAGTGACAGCCAGCAACACAAAGCCCCTACAAGGACTACATGGATGTGAGCTGCTGCCCTCTACTGGAGATGGCTGTAATAGCTGCTGGCAGAGCCACAACTGAAGGGCCTATTACTCCTAAGCTTTGTCCCAATTCCACACTACATGAGAATTTTTAAGAATACAGTATACTCTAGAAATGAATAAAAAAAAATTCAGGATGCAGAAAAAAGTGCTTGATTTGTGAGTGTGCTATTCACACACTATTGTCCCACAACTAAAATTAATCTCACTCCTTTGTTGCTTCTTTCTGACGTCCAGTGGAAGGCAGATCTGCGACAGGCCACTGTTGCCCCACCTGTCACTGCCGCAGAGGTACTCGGACCTCCAGCCTTCCAGCGGTAACGGCTACTCGGTGAGGAGTTGGCAGAGGAACCTGCAAATCCCCTTTTCATCTTAGCAGAGGGAGCGGAGGCTGCCCTCAGCTTCTTGGTGGCCTCTCCCTTCTCCAGAGCTCTCTGGGAAAGAGGCAGGGCTTTGGGCGATAGTGATTTTCGAGATATTCTTACTTGGGCTCCGGCAGAGGAGGAGACCCATTTGTACTTGGAGGTCTTGGGGGCTACAGTGACCGGGCTTAGCTTTCGAGCTAACTTCTTGGCAGGGGTTCTCTCTTACTCTGGAGGTAAAAACAGCTCTCGGAAGATCTTTAGAAAATCTTTGCTTTCTCTTTGTGAATTACAATAAGCATTGTCATTTTAAAATTGCAGGTTGTTAGAACCCCCAGCACATGTACTACATAATTTCCTATTGCACAAAATGGTAAAACACAGTGATTTCTTGTGAACTAACTGCAAAAACAATGTAATTAGTATACACAGCACTGTATTCTACTAGTATGTAGTTGGCAGTAGTCTGAGAACACTGGTATAGGTAGTGCAGAATTGACACAAATGCTGAAGGGAGACATGGTGTCAAAGTAGAAAGAAATATAAGTCAACAAAAAGCAATAAACTCTGACGCAAAGAAGAAGGAAGGAGGAAGTGAGAATTGACAGAAAATCTTTGAGCATGTTCAACTCCCTGGTAGTAAAACCACAATCTAGATGAAAGTGATTGCTTAAAAGACTCTTTGTTTGAGTCAAAGATCTCTCTGATGGCACATCAACCACCAACTGCATGTTTGAAATTTTCTGTGCTGACTTTGACGCATAAAACACAGTGAGACATGGTGATGTTTTGGGGTGAGGCTGGCAGATAGAAGAGGTTGACTCAGAGAGTGTTGCAGCAAAGAAATGTAACATCAATCTAATAAAAATATGGAACAAGTTGTGCATATGATCCTGTCATCTGGAAGAGGCAAAATAAAGACCTCCCTCTCTCCCAGACAGCAATACTGTTCCCTCTGAGGGTGGCTTCTATGTGTGAGGATGCCAAGACTGATCAATGACTGTGTTTTCTTTGCTTTTTAAGAGCTAAATGCTGAATCACACACAAACAGATTTTTAAAAATTAGTAGAGCAGAGCTCAAAACATAAACTCTACCCAGAGGTTGTGTTTCTAGAGCACACAGAAAGAGAAGACAGCATCACTTTGATTGGATTTGTGCCATATTTGTTGTGGCAAATCTAGTGAACATAGTGGATGTGTGAATTATTAGAAAGATGTAAACAGCAGCATACAAAATATAAGTCAAAGCACCTGAAATTCAAAACTAATCACTAGACTAACTGTGACTAATATGGTCCCACTTTGGTGGAAATGTCAGGAGATCCTGCAGGACATGAGAACTGTATGTATATATGGGGATATAAGGTTTTTGAATGCTTGATGGACAGTTGGTGAGTTACTGGCTAAAACAAGTTGTCATAGCGCCACCAAATGGCCATAGGGTGTAATTCTTATTATCTTAGTAGGGGGTGAGAATTCAAACCTATCTAGAAAAGTTTAGCTACTGTAGGTCTTACTGTGGGGGAGAGGAGAAGGAATATTAAAAATGATTAATCAAAAATAACTACATGGCTCCAGCATTTCTACTGTAAGACCACAGACAACACAGTAGTACTATAACTAGCCAGATTACATGTTCCCTCTTAACCGTGTAATGTTATTTTCCATGGATGAGCCTTTGGCTGACAGCTCATTAGAGTAATTAGTCATGGTAAACAGTGTAGGATAAATGCTCTTAATGAAACTGAAAGGAACAAAACTTAACAACAATAATCGTATACGATAGTCTGTAGTGTGTGCTCCTTACTTGTCCTTGATAAGGTGGGGGAGAGCCGCCTCAGCTTGTGTCTACCAAAAGACACAAGCTCCCTGGAGGGTGTCCTCCTAACTCCTATGGGAGTCCTGGTCGAGCTGTGGATCCGGCTCCGCGGGGAGTACTTCACTGCTGGTGGGCTGGTCCCCTTCTCTGAGCCACCTCCACTGTGGTCGCAGGACAGAGGGCAAAAGAGAACAGTGTAATCAGTCATACACTAGAGGCTACTATTAATAACATTTGGAATGACTTGAAACTCAAAGAATGAATCTCGTTAAATGCTTTTAAATCCAAAATGAAAGAATCAGAGGCAGACTCCAGGATGTTAATGTTTTTAATTTACCTGGTTTTGAAATGTGAGTTCCTATGCTTGTTTATTATCTTTTGTCTCCTTTTGTGTTTTCTGTCTGTAACTGTGTTTTTATTTATGCTGCTGACTGGCTTGGCCAGGTCTCCCTTATAAAAGAGATTCTTAATCTCAATGGGACTCTCCTGGTTAAATAAAATTTTTAAAATTAAGCAAATGATATTGAAAAAAATCAGCTTCATGCATTTCAGCAGTCTGCCATACTTTGCTGCCACCTTCTGGCAAAAGACAGTTACACAAAAGAAAAATTGAAAAGAAAATAATTCGAGAAGGCCTCAGAGCAGAAATAAACCCAGACGAAAGTAAATCAGATCATGTTTCCATTACTTACCTACTAGCAGACTTCCTAATGATTTTCATCCTGCTGCGGAGCTTGAACCCACCCGGGGAGGAGGAGGGCGGAAGGGAGGTCCGTTGGGTTACAGATGGGGAAGCAACAAACCCTCCTCTCACTCCTTTGTTGCTTCTTTCTGACGTCCAGTGGAAGGCAGATCTGCGACGGGCCACTGTTGCCCCACCTGTCACTGCCGCAGAGGTACTCGGACCTCCAGCCTTCCAGCGGTAACGGCTACTCGGTGAGGAGTTGGCAGAGGAACCTGCAAATCCCCTTTTCATCTTAGCAGAGGGAGCGGAGGCTGCCCTCAGCTTCTTGGTGGCCTCTCCCTTCTCCAGAGCTCTCTGGGAAAGAGGCAGGGCTTTGGGCGATAGTGATTTTCGAGATATTCTTACTTGGGCTCCGGCAGAGGAGGAGACCCATTTGTACTTGGAGGTCTTGGGGGCTACAGTGACCGGGCTTAGCTTTCGAGCTAACTTCTTGGCAGGGGTTCTCTTACCGATTGAGAATAAGGGGGGGCTTCCACTGGCAACTCCAGCTTTTGAGACTGACACAGCAACAGTCCCAGCTTTGCCTGTGGGTGACGAAGAGGAGCTAGCCTGTTTAGGCTCCACTCCTCCCATGTTCTGGCTCTTTACCCAAGTGAACTTGGACTTTTTTAAGTAAGGCGCACTGACTTGGCCCTGGCTGGTGTGAGGTGTGGGGTTAACAGAGGGTTGTTTGGATACTTTAGACAGAGCAGAGAGTGGTGCTATGGGATTACCAGTCGTGAGAATAGCTGCAGTTGTCTCAGTGCTGGTTTTGCTTGTCAGGGCACCTTTGATCTGTACTTGAGGGACGCTCTGCAAACTGGCCAAGGTGTCGGCTGTGACTGAAGAAGGCGCTTCTGAAGAGCCACTAACTTTCTTTTCTGGCAGGACTACAGGTCTGCTTTCAGCCCTCTGTCTGTGAAACGTTTCATGTTGCATACTAGGGCTTGTTGAGCTTGAACCTCCTTTTCCGTCTTCATGCTGAGACACAGCTGCCCCTGTCTTTCTAAGATCATCTGTGGGTTTTTTCTCTGTTGCAGCTCCCCTAATCCCTGTGATGCTGTTTATATATCCCTCTCTCTCCTCTTGAGGGATCCCTGACGAGAAAGCTGTAGCTGTGCCTCCGTCTCTCTCCTCTCCTCTGCTGTGGCTGGGCAGTGAGGTGCTGTGAGATGCACTGTGGGAGCTACACTGATCAACAGAGGAGGAGGTAGAGGCTGAGGGAGGTCCAGCAGAGGACTGGGGGTTCTTGTTTCTCAGCGAGTACGTTTTCCTCCAACTTCCACGGCTCTGAGGAGCAAATAGCCTCCCTCTGGAGCTGTGAGGATTGGTGTCAGATGTACTATGACCACTGCCTCTGGCTGATGTTGGAGCTTCTGGGTGCCTCTGCTCAACTCTTGCAAATGGGGCGTCGCCATGGACGCTCTTATGCTTATTGATGAGATCTGGGAATTTGAAAATAGGAGTTATTTAGTTGTACAGTCACTTTCAGACTGATAAAACAATAATAAGAAAACAGACACCATGTAAAAGAGTTGGTTTACCCAAAAAAGCACATGTCTCACTTTCCTTTAGTGGTATTTAGTCACGTAGATAAGTTTGGTTTAGTTTGAAGGTGAAAGAAATTTTGTTTACCGTGCTCACAACATTAAAAAATCCTATAACAAACTCAACAGCAACATCTTTTTTCGAATCAGTGTCCCCATTACTCCAGATAATCTTCACAGCATGCTGTCAACAGATTTAGTGGGACAGAAGAGAGGTGGAAAATTAAAAAGGAAAAACCTGAATAAGTGAGTGGAGATATCTAGCAAATTCAGATACTTCAGGTTTCTACCTGTTAAAAGGGAGTTTTTCCTTGCCACCGTCTCCTAGTGCTGCTCATGGTGGGAACTGTTGGGTCGGTCTAAACCTGCTCTATATGAAAAAGTGCCCTGAGATAACTTTGTTATGATATGGCGCTATATAAATAAAACTGAATTGAACTGAACTTCCATACACACTTAGATTAACTGAAATGACACCTACTCTGGGGAGGTAAAATCCCCGTCCCAATGAAAGCAAATTAACTCGCAGCAAGTTTAATTTGCTTCCATCAGGTCGGAGGCTTTATCTTCTTAGAGGAGGCACTAACAGATATATACGAGATCTTTTAATCAGCTAATGGCTTTTTAAACAGAATGTATTGTAGCCTGTTACAAGTTGTTCATGTACTTCTGTACGTTTTTTGTGTTTATTATTGTCTGGATTAATGCCACACCTTTATACTTCTATGTGTCATTCAAGCAAAACTGCCCCTCTGGGACGTTAAAGTTCTACTCTACACCTGTGGGAGACCTTCTAGCGACATGTGAAACTGCGTCCTTCACAATCATCACCAAATGCGGGAATATCTTTCGGGGGAATGTTGTTCATCTCTCCAGCTCCAGAGTCTTGCAGAATCTCTCACGCTAAAAAGCACTGAAGCTAGCAACCTCTTACACTTTGTGTTGGATTTTCCCTTCATTTGTCACCCAGGAGTACAGCGTCCTCGATACCGGGGCACGGCGCTAAAATAAAATACTGCCAGATGTAAGTGAATAACTTTGGGTTTTTCTGTAAGAGCAGGCTTAAGACTTTCCTCTTTGACAAAGCGTATAGTCGGGCTGACTCAGGTGACCCCTGAGCCCCCCCTTAGTTATGCTGCTGCTCCT
>SEMN01000852.1:0-176833 GCA_005408345.1 Macquaria australasica | reverse complement strand
ACATTATCTAAAGATATAGTTTCTCTAGATGGCATTGCCCTGGCCTCCAGCGAAACCGTAAGGAATCTTGGAGTTATCTTTGATCAGGATATGTCTTTTAACTCCCACATAAAACAAACTTCAAGAACTGCCTTTTTTCATTTACGTAACATTGCAAAAATCAGGCACATCCTATCTCAAAAAGATGCAGAAAAACTAGTCCATGCATTTGTTACGTTTAGGCTGGACTATTGCAACTCTCTATTATCAGGCTGCCCCAATAAATCCCTTAAGACTCTCCAGCTGATTCAGAATGCTGCAGCACGTTTACTGACAAGAACCAGAAAAAGAGATCATATTTCTCCAATATTAGCTTCTCTACACTGGCTCCCTGTAAAATCCAGAATAGAATTTTAAAATCCTTCTCCTCACCTTCAAAGCCCTTAATGGTCAGGCACCATCATATATTAAAGAGATCATAGTACCCTATTACCCCACTAGAGCACTGCGCTCCCAGAATGCAGGGTTCCTTGTGGTTCCTAGAGTCTCTAAAAGTAGAATGGGAGCCAGAGCCTTCAGCTATCAAGCTCCTCTCCTGTGGAACCAGATCCCAGTTTGTGTGCGGGAGGCGGACAACCTCCTCACATTTAAGAGTAGGCTTAAGACTTTCCTCTTTGATAAAGCTTATAGTAGGGCTGACTCAGGTGACCCCTGAGCCCCCCCTTAGTTATGTTGCTATAGGCCTAGACTGCCGGGGGACTTCCTATGATGCACTGAGCTCCTTTCTCCTCCTCTTCCTCTCCATCTGTACGCCCTCTTATCCCATCAATGCTTGTTATTAATTCAACTTCTTCCCGTAGTTGTGTGCTTTCTCTCCTCTCTCTCTCTCCCTCCCCTTCTGTTGCTTTCTGCAGGTGTTTCTGCCTCCGGAGCTGTAGAGTCTGGGTCTGTGGTTGCTGCCGCCTGCTGCCCCGTGCTCCTGCTCTGCACCCGCTGCTGCTATTGCTGTTGTTGCTCTTGTTATTAGTATTGCTATTATAGTGTTGCTCTTAGTGTTGTTTCTGTTGGTGTTGACATCAATTCCATTACCATATCTATTGCCTTACATCCCTATGTGGAACTGTATTGTGCTGCTGTATGTTCTCTTTCCTCCTGCTCTCTCTCTCCCGCTCCCCCCCTCCCCCTTCAACCCAACCGGTCGAGGCAGATGACCGCCCACCTTGAGCCTGGTTCTGCTCAAGGTTTCTACCTGTTAAAAGGGAGTTTTTCCTTGCCACTGTCGCATAGTGCTTGCTCATGGTGGGAACTGTTGGGTCTCCGTAAATATAAAGAGTCGGTCTGGACTTGCTCTATTCGAAAAAGTGCCCTGAGATAACGTTGTTATGATATGGCGCTATATAAATAAAACTGAATTGAATTGAATTGAATACTGTTATCCCACATCCCAACTGAATATCACCAGAATCAGGACACCATACATACCGGATGTGTTTCTGTTAGAGAAATCATGGAAATCATAGTACATGCATTAGACTATATACAGCAAACTAATTTACATCAAGGTTTAGCAAACAAATAACCCAGGTTCCCAAGGCTCCTTCTTTGAGTCCTTTTGAAATAATATGGTTCATACATTTCATTCAATAAACAACTTTTAGATAACTCTCACATAGCAGTTTAAATGTGGGGCTGCAGGCTATTCTGTAGTTTGTTTTAATCCATGAGATTAGGGCAGATCACTGCAGTTCATTGGCTACCACACCTTGGTTTATCTCACTTTACTACTGACCATGTATAAAAGGAAAATCCTTCCTGCCTATCTGCTTGGCTGCCTGCCTGTCCGCCTTCCCGTGTGCCTGGATACCTTGTAGAACTCAGTCCACATGAGTTGCAGTGTGGGAACCATTTAATATATCTCTAAAACACCAGATTCATTTTCTCTTTCATTTCAGTGCTCTAAACTCACTCTTCTGACAAAACATGTTGGTAGTAAATGAAGCCTACGCAGCAGACTGTTTTGAGCATAACTGTACAAATGTGACATTTGAATTTCTAGTGTTAATAACAAGCAAGTCACTTTAGAATGTTAAAGTCCGAAAGCTATTGCAAGAGTATCTAAGTAAATGTCTCGACCAAAGGATGAGGACTTGGTGGTGGGGTCCACTTGGTGCTGTAGTGCAGCAAGTCTTTCATCTGACAGGGGGCATTGGATTTCTGGCACAATAACTCCATGCTCAGTGTCACTTGATCCGGAGAGGGTTGCTCCTCAGCTTGCTGGATCTGGAATGGCCAATAAAAGCCATTCATACATCAGACATTGATTACTGGCAAGTAGAATGATCATCTTCTACACACCTATAACACAAACAGTCTACAGGCCCTGTTTATATTAAGATGCTATGTTTTCATTTAAGTTTTGCTTCCCCCATCTAACCCTTTTTGCAGGTTAGTCTCATACGACTTTATACATACCTCTGCCAAGTCTGGCTCTGACACAGGTGCTTGCAGCATCCCAATCATCCACAGCTGATTCGGTGTCAGATTTCCCTGTGTGTGCAAGGGGTGACAATTCCAGCTCTCCGTGAAATGCTGCAAATCAGATCTTAGTCGTGGTATGAAGACATAGCCCACACAGAAGAGGTGGACAGAATTGGTCAATAAAGCCCTCTTCCTCCAAACTGTGGAGCACATTGTAATACTGACACATTACACTCCACACACTCCATAGGTGTTCCACTCTAAAAACGAGTGAGGGGATACAGAGCAGACAAGACCGTGTAAGGCTTTCACTACATTGAATTAAAACCAGCAAACATATTACAATCAACTGGGATTTAATATTAACATTCATACTTTTTACCCAAAGGGCTGGTTATATGCATTCTAATATTTTCTGAAACAGCTGAGCTCTGGTATTCAATTACCAGACGCTTATGGACGCTTTTTCCAGCAATAAAGCTGCCACGACCTGTTCCTCGCACAGTAAACATGCATCTAGCGATGTCTACATTTTCACTGAAATAACTGTAGCTGACTGCAGGTCAGTCCCAAAATGTCATTCAATTGAAGCAGAGTAGTGATCTAACATTCACTACCAGTCACCCCAGCTGTTGGGAACATGAATTGCTATTTTGTTTGTTTTTAAATGACTGATTTCACTTTATTTCTAAAATTGTTTGTTGACATTTTATTGTCATCTTTCTTCTGAACACTAATGTAATGCGCTTGCCTTGATGGCCATCCATTTTTCCGGACTCCATCCATGAAGAATCCAAAAGCCATCTCTGCTTTGTTATTCCCAGCTGTGTCCAAGTAAAAGATCTGTAACAAAGTGGGACATTTGTGTAATAGTTAACAAGATAAAATAGTGAATGAGGGATTGAAAGAAAAAGATTACCTTCCTTGAAAAGCCATCAATTGCTCCCAAAACCACAATGTTGTACCTAAAAATAATTAAAAAAAGGGTAATTGTTAGACAGCACTGATATCATTGAGTGACATAAAATCTTTAATGATTAGAAATAAGACATTAAGACAAATAACACCTTATTAACTTGTGGTTTGTGTCGATGTGGACAAGAGACAAGGCAGCGGGAACGGAGTATGTTTGTCTTGCAAGACAGCTGCACCATCCTGGAAAGTATTCCTGCACCATCCACATGCTGCAATGACATCTTTACTCTTCTCCACAAAATCCGATGCCCCATTGCATGTAGAGATCCTTTCACTAGCCTGTAGCCAGCATTCTTGCCTTTATAGACCTAACCTTCTGATCTAGCAAATCATCTGTGTCAGAAAAGCATATTCTGACAGAGAGGTTCTGCTCTTGCATCTGTCTGTATACAGTAGGTCAGCCAAAGAAGTCAGTGGTAACCCGGTACTGAGTAGATTCAGGAGAGTTTGCCTTTCTATGTTTAGCCGGGGTCGCCCTACACTCCCACTCAATTCAACCACAGCTACATCATCCAGTTGTGGGGGGACAATACTCTGCGAGAGATAAGTGCTGACAACTTCAGAAAGCTGTTGTAGACTGTCTACCACACACTGAGGAATGTCAATATAAGCTGCCCCAGCTCGAACAAACTGCAACTCCTGAGAGCAAACAAAGTGCAAGTATTCAAAGTCAATGGGTTGCCTGTTGATGACAGAAGTCAGTCTATCCCTGACTCTCTGCAGGAGCTGCAATGGCAAGGTAAAAAAAAATATATAGCATAAAAGTAAGATAACAAAAAGAGAGAAGCATGCACTTTAAAGTATAAATTTGAGTTGACAGCAAAAAATTTCATCTATCATTTTTAAAATCATCAAGTACTTATATTAAGGTGCATAACATTGTAATGTGATCGTGCAGAGCAAAGCATAAATGTTATTAACAATTGATTTGGGTCATGCACTAGCTGTACAATACCACAGGACAATACTGGAAAACAAGTGATATTTTGTGCATAATAATAGCAGCCTACCTGGGCCTGTGTGGTTCTGCCAGGTTGGTTATCCATTCTGCCATGTAGTCAAGGGGATATATCATCATTGAGTGGAAAAGGCCATAAAACTTCACGTTAGCTATGTATTTAACCCATTTTCACCACCAGTAACATCAATAATACCGTGCCACTACACTTTAAACTGGCTACAAGCTGATACAATAATACAACACATCACAAATATAAGAAACTCAGGTTAGATCGTTGAACACAAATAGTCCTGTTAACTATTAGCTACAAGCACGGCACCATGTGCTAGTGACTAGCTAATTGAGCTAAGCAAGCAGCTACAGGCTGACAAAATAATATGTATTTGTTTAACCCATTACAACAGCACAGATCGTTAAATAAAAGCAATCTACATGCACCGGCTCAAACATAACATTATTGCTTTCACTAAGACGGAAGTTATGTGTAAAGAAACATAAATGCGTATTGAGTTTCTCTGGTCTTCTTCTCCATGAGTTCAAAACACCCTCTCTCTGTTAACTGACTGCAGATGTTGCCAAGCTGTCACTCTGATTGAGACTGGCCAATAGAAACGTGTCTTGCATCAGCAACAAAACTTTTGGATTCGCATTAATACACGTTTTCATCACACATTTATTTTATTTGCAATAAACCATTTTTTGATTGCAGTGTGTAAAGTTTTGCTCTCAAACCTGTTCTGGTTGACTGCATAAAAAAGACACAAATGTTCCTCCATATCTCTGCTGTTCGTGACAATAATCCCTGATGTGACTGCAGAGCCTCATTCAGCTCAAAACATTGTGAATTTGAGGAGCTCAGTGGGACAGAGAGTGGACTGGTTATATTATGCTTTGAGAATTAACGAGCTGTTCAGACAGGTGAGGACAACACCACTCACTCTTCAGATGAAAACGCCAACAACCACTGCATTGCCTAGCAACATAGCGTTGTGTGTGCACTACACCATTTAAAAATGTAACGCAGTAACGTTTACTCAGAGTAGATTTTAACTGACCTACTCTTTACTTTTATCTAATATCTAACAATATTCTATTACTCTTTCCATCCCTGCTCATTTGAAGCATAATATATGGATGTCTTGTATAGCAAGAGGTGTTATGTCTAAGCAATATACCATTATGGGAAAATAACAAGAAAATGTCTTCAGACAAACAACAATCCAGACAAAGGTTTGGATTTTGTGGGCCGTGTATGCAACATTAATGTCCTTTGCCAGTCACATGCCTGTTTAAGTGATGAACTGCACTAGTTGTGGTTGTTTTTAGAGATGGTAACAGACATTTTATACTCGTGCTACAATTTTGTGGCCGGTGCTACAAACTTTCAACCTCTGTAGCACCAGTGAAAAAATAGTTAACGTACAGCCCTGGCTTGTGACAAAATCTCTATTCAGTTTGACCATGGTCTTGACTCAAACTCAACTAGACTGGTCTTGGCTTTTGACATGGACTCAACCTCAGTCATCTTGACAACACCTCAGCCAAGGTCAAACTCAAACCCACATGTAATCAAAGAGCCACTCTGCCTTCCTGACAGTCTGATCTTGTTCTGCAGAGCTTTATGAAAGCTGCTGCTGAGGCCTACTGTTACATCAAGACATCTGAGTGAGCCTGAGTTCTCTCTGAGGTAACTAACCACTTACTGTGGTACTCAGGGAGCTGATATGCATGGCTGGCCCTGTTAGCACCCTGACAGTGATGTACCACCATGTGTCACTGACTGCCAGTGTCAGGCAAAATGCACTGGAGCTCAGTGGACATGGTGGGTGGGAGAAACTGACACACTCCTTTCCACACTTCAACAACGTTAATTTTGGCCAGTGAGGCTGAATAGAATGGCTCTTCAGCTCTGTTCGGTCTTTTGTTCTTTTACCTTGATAAAGTGGAGGCGTTTGTTCAGTCTCAGCTGACTGTCTGTCTACCCACAATCCATCTGTGGGCCTCTACACTCTTCACAGGTTAATGTTTACAGCTGAGATCTCAACCACCTCTCACTGAAGTTTCTATTTCAACATCAACATGAGTTCTGCCTTCAACATGAATCAGACCATCAGACTGTTAAAGGCCAGTTGTGGCTTATGAGGTAGAGTGGGTTGTCCACTAATCGTAGGGTGGGCGGTTAAATCCCCAGCTCCTCCTGGCAAGACACTGAACCCCAAATTGCTCCTGATGATCAGGCCAGCAGAATGGATGAATGAGAGGCAATAATAGAGCACTTTGGATACAAGCGTGCTATAAATGCATCCATTTACCATTTACTTGTTCTGCAAATATGAATGTTCAGAGGAGTAAGAGTCATTCCAACTGAGTGTTCATTTCATCAACAAATGGTGGACTTTTGGTTTTGTTGCCTAAACATATCCATAAAAAAGTTTCATAATGCAGTACTCACTACAAGCAGATATTGTATTGCCATTGTATTGTATCTGATATTTTGGCGGAAACCACGAGATAAGTTGTCAGTGAACATTTTACTGATATGCAACAGTTTTGCAACTTGTCAGATACGTTAATTAACAACATTAACTCATTATGTTAATAGAAAATGCAAAATGGCAGCATTTCCTACGAAACGTATTTGCTGTTGCAAATTAGTTGTATATACACATCATTATTGCGAGGGTTGTAGTAAAGAGTGTCACAGTTCAGTTTATAACTGTGCATTCACATACTAGACAAAATGTCAGGCTACAAAAGTTCCTGCTTCCTTCAATAATTTACTGTTAACAACAGTTCCATTTAACACCTTCATTTCATTGTTGAAAAAAGTGTGACAAACATAAAAATTGATAAGTTGAGGTATGAACACTTTAAATGTGGTGTGAAGATCCAGCTTTTTTTGGTACCCTCTCCAAAAGGACATCCCATATAACCTGCAGGAAGAATTTCACTGTGTCATCTTTTTGTATATCTTTTCTATCATATTCAGACAAAATGTGTCATAAACATGTTTACTTCACCAAAACACAGTATAAATTGGGACTATGTATATATTAGAAAGTAGCTCAAATCAAAACTGTTCACAGGTAAGTCACTGGATTATACAGAGAAACATTTTTTCTCAAAAGACTGTCAGTTCTTTGAGCAGCACAAACAAAATTCAATTCACCTCCACTGTATTTGTCTCAGCAGAAGTCCTAAAACCTGGACAAAAAAATCATGCCTAGCTTTATAACATGATGTTTATCCACCGTGGAGCTTAAATGTGTTGATATATTTTGTGCAAAACTGACTTTTTTGTCTTGAGGGTGGCGCTCAAGGAAAGCTCATAGAGGGACGAAAGTGGAAAGGGTTCATCCTCTAGGACAGCACGAATGTGCTACATGAATGTTAAATGTATATTTCAGGGGAATCTGCACATTAAAAGTTTGAGATTTCCTGAGAAAATGTTGGCCTGAGGATTGTGAGGTCAAACACATTAGGATATCCACCAGTACTAGAGGAAAAGAGGAAAAGATGATGGCACTAGAGAAAAGGTAGGAATTATTTTGAAGTTATTATTCCTACAATAATCTAGCTACTAATTAGTGTTGGACATATAGACAGACCAACCCACTGATGGACATCACATTGTTAAAACTATGCTGTGAGCAAGATTTTAAAGCTTGAGCGTGGGACTTTTATATATAAATGAACGTCTGTTACATTCAAGCCGTTGCCAGACGAGTTCACACAGTGCTGATTAAGCCAATCATCACCAGGTAAATCTCTCTGTATTTCTCAGTATACCGGAGTTTTTAAATCTGGTGTGTGTGGTGACATTCCTGTGCTGGAGCACCGGTAGTAAAACCAGAGCCATGTAGAGAGAGAGAGTCGCATCAACAGAAGTTTAAAATGCTTGATGGTCATATGATTCACGTAGACTTCAGATAGTTCTCTCTACATGGCTCTGATTTGCTAGAGTTGAGGGGAGCAACCGTAGTAGCTACAGCAACTAGGAGTATGGAGGAAAACCCTAAGAAGCTTCAAGAAAAGTTTCTGATGTTCCAGATGAAAAAGAAACAAGAAACAAACACAGATAACCACTGGTGCAGCTTTTCTTGGTTGGAGAGGCTGAAAGAAAGAAGAACAGGGACTGAGGGCAGACAGGATGTGGTGTTACTGCTCTTGGACAGGTTGGTCTTTGTAAAATATTTGAAGTAGCTATGTAGCTATTACATTCACTCTACCTATATAATGGATTATTGTCTTTGAATTGTGGAAATTTGAGCGAGCTCCCTGTAGGCATACGTCATGAGCACACATCAACAGTGTTTGTGTAATTACTCTCACTGCCAGAAGGAGGAGACAAGTTCCGCACTCCAGCTTTAACCAAAACATGTAGGTCAGTGATTGTACAGCAGCAATAATATATATTGTGAGCATCCATGTTCACATCAGTTAGAACTGTATGTTTCTCTGGCATGCATTTGAATTGGATTAGGGATTTAGCTTTGTGCTGATGCATAAATTGCTACCTATAAATATCCTCACATGAAAATAAGCCTTCCAGCTATTTTTTTAACCCTAACCCGCAGCAACTTGAGTCACAGCTAGAGGCTCTTAAATCTTTTGGACAGATTTTACATGGTCCTTTTAAGTTTATACATTAGCCTTTTGGCAGATGGCAATGAGAAGTCAACTGAGTCCTCCATTCCAAGAGGATGGATGCTGTAATAAATTAAATATAAGAACATTTATATTAATTTCTATAAATTAGAATTAAGTGTATATAAGTACCATATTTCATGAACTGAGAAATGTTTCAACTTGAGTGTATCGTACAGAGGCAAGATGAAAAAGGAGAGACTGTAGTGCTGGGTCTGTCTTCTAATAAGAATACCAAATAACTGAATGTATATATTTCAACAGAACAAAAGCTGAGCATTACAAGCTTCACAAATGTAGAGTAGTGGGCTTGCTTTGTTTCCAACCTTCTGATCATTTGATGTTTCCTGCTCTGTGGGAGTTTGTTGTACATTCCTAGAGCTCTGCAATAACTTTGGTGAGTACAATGTTATCATGGACCTAAGTTGTAATAAACTAGAATTATGTTTGAAGGTGAACAGAAATAAGTCAAGTTTCTGTTTGTTAGTTTTTTTTAACTCTATTCCAAATACATTTTCAAGAACAAAACTCATAAATAACGTGAATAATGATGGCACAGCTGTGTTAATGTGAAAAATAATGTTATTTCTGTAATGTCACGCAGCCTTGGAAAATGTACCATAACAATGTGCACATATCTCTCAAATATTACAGCCATCCCCCCTAATATTTGAAATACATTTTTAAAAAATACGCTATATATGAGACCCTATTAAATTTTACCTGTTGTAATTAAGGTGAGATATCCTTCATCATGCTGGTGACATAGTCCGTTCTCAGTGAGGACCCTCATCGTCTCATCATGCTCATTATGAGGCGCATAAGGGCGATCAAAGTTTGATTTATGACTTCTGAAGTTGTTGGCTCTGACAGATTAATCACTGTTGCACAGCTGCATTTTCCCTGTTCCAAAAAAGTGAAGGTTGGAGAAGACATCATTTGTTCTCCTGTGTACCCTGCACAAAGTCAGCTGTAAAAATGATTGTTTTTGTCAAAATGATCTTTTTATAAACTTAACATCATTATGCATTCCCCAAACAACGCTCCTCTTGTGAATATCTCGGCCTAAATGCCATCTCCTGCAGCTCCTAACAGGTTAGATCCCCTCTTCAGCTCTCCTAAATTTTGGCCAAGGTAGGAGTTATTTCCTAATTTAGGAAAGTCCTAAATCCTAGTCCTAAAAGTAGGACCAAAAATGCCTCACTATGAGAATTTTGAGTTGAGTGATTCCATACTCTGAGACACTTGATACATATGAGCCCAGTAGCCATTAGAAGGTCAGTACCATATCTAGGCCATCACATGAACCTTAGGAGAATGGAGAAATGAGGTAACAGGACATACGCTGCTGCTTCCCAGCCTCAACAAGTGGAAGCACTTTATACAAAGCTTGTTCACACTCAATTTTCCAAATCACCGAGTCATAATGTTCATTGTTACAGTTGTTAAAGAAGCAGCCAGTGGCTATGAGCCCCCACATGATGAAAACAACATCCAATCTGTTTTTTAACGTGTTTGCATACACTTCAAATAATGAACATGTAGACAGATTTATTTGTCTCATTAGCTCTCTGTTTGATTGCCCTGAGACTGAATGCCTCCTCAGGCTTCAGAATTGCTTGAACTGAAAGTCAGCTGGTAAATCAACTTAATGATTTCAATTGTCCTCACTTCCATTTATTAATTTTATATTTACTGATTTAGTGAAATGCCAACACAGATGAAATGCAGTTATGATTCTATGTGTAAAGCACCAAACTGAGACACAAGTGCAAGGATCACACAAAACAATGGTAAAGTTCCAAAAAGAGGCTTTTACTGGCAAACACAGTTTGAAAGAATTCAACCTGAGATCGAGACAATGGTACAGTGAAGGAGCAGGCAAAAACAGGTCAAAAATACAAGCAAAGTTCCAAACCATCAAGGCAAGAATTCCAATCAGACGTGGGGCAGGCAGAGGTAATGGTCCAAATACAGGCAAAGGTCAAAAACTATAAATGACTAGACATGAAGGTAATGCGAGAAAGCTTGACTGGTGAGTACAAAGACAATCTGGCAACTAGACAGAGGAATGACCGGACTATATGAACAGGCAGACTGATGAGGGACAGGTGAGTAATGGAACACAGGTGAACCTAATCAAAACTGGCAGGAAAAGAACAATGACAGGAAGTAAATCATAATCTAGTAAGCAGTGAATAGTCTTTTTCAAAATAAAACCGGAAATAAACAAGAGACTTGACGAGGCGTGACACTATGTGCTTGGCTAAGTGCAAATTTTTGCGCTGCCGGCAGTGGGTTTAAAGATGTCAGTTCACAGGTCAGTCAGTCTGTCCCTTCAAGAGCGTTATTAGCAGTATTACTGCCATGACTGTCCTGACATGTGGTGTGAACATTCATGTTCCCCAGAGGAAGATTCCTAATGGTTATAGTTTTCATCAGTTCTTGTCAGCAATAAGTTCTGCCCTTGGTTCTGCCCCCAAGCAGTGATTGGACAGTTTTTCATTTTGGCATCTATGATGCACCTCCTTTTCAAAAAGGATAAACCCTTGCACCTCCTCATGTAAACTAATGACAGTGCTTTGCATTTAGTATTGGCAGATTTATACCGCCGTCTCCTGGACAACACTGAAATGTGATACGCTTCTTCCCTTTGTTTTCTGTGTAGTGATTTAATTTTAATATGGCATGGACAATTGATGTCACAATGAAAAACAATTCACTGTTATTACAGACAAAAGGCTAAATCATTGTAATTTAATATGTAACAGTAAATGCATACATGAAAGGAAAAAGGTGTTTTACATTATACTTCATTTCTTTGTCTGATTTGTTTTTACTTAGGCATATTAAATCTTCCATACACTGTCCAAACCTGCCAGCAACTGGGAAATTGGAAGGTATAATGGCCTACTCACACACCAAAATAAGGTACTTTATTTAGGTGGGTTAGTTTAAACTCTCTTTATTCATTCACTACTTAATTAACCACCAAATCTAAATATGGGGGTGTCACATTTTGTCATGTGTCATATTTGTATGAAAAAGACTTAGAGTCTGTGAGGCTGTACTTAGGTACAGCATGCTTTGAGCTAAACGCTAACATCAGCATGCTTACATGCTCACAATGACAATGCTAACATTCTGATGTTTAGCAGGTATAATGTTTACCATGTTCACCATCTTAGTTTAGCATGTTATAATGTTTTGCTATTTGATAATTAGCACTAAACACAAAGTACATCTGAGGCTGATGGGAATATCATTAGTTTTACAGGTATTTAACATTAGACAAATTACATTTTTCACCTGATGGTGGTGCTAGGTGAAAAGTCAGAGGATCACCAAAGTTATTATAATTCATCCTGAGCGGAACACAGATGTCTGTACAAAGTTTCATGGCAATCCATAAAATAGTTGCTGTGATATTTCAGTTTGGACCAAAGTGGTGACTGACCGACAAACTGACTGACGGACTGACATTGCCATACCTGTAGCCATACCGCAGCATAAATTACAATTAGTAATGTGTCCTACAAAGGGCAAGACCAAGGTTTGTAATGTCTTTTAAAGCTAAACATAAGACTCCATGGTGAGAGCTTTGTATTCAGCACAGAGGAGGCAGGTTGCTTTACTTCACAGATTGTATAAGTGCTGTGAATAAACAAACTTTATGGTTTCTCCTCACTACTCAAGCCAGATCACACACGTGTATTACTCATGTTGTGGGGACATAAATCTGTTTACACAGTCACGTTGTGAGGACTTCGTTGCATTTTGGGGACAAAACGCAAGTCCACTGAAGTGATGGAAACACAACAGTGTGTTTGTGAGTGTGTGTGTGCGTGTGTGTGCGTGTGTGTGTGTGTGTGTGTGTGTGTGTGTGTGTGTGTGTGTGTGTGTGTGTGTGTGTGTGTGTGAGCACAAGTAACTCACTGAGCACTTTCACTTTTTCACATTTGTTTACATGATTACCAGTAACATGCTTACCCTGAGAGTCCTACCTCAGTCCAGGAGATGATGAGTGCACCTCTCCTGTCTGAAAGCCTAACAGCACACATTGAACTGCCACAGTAAACACACAGGGCTAAGGTACTTTACTGCTCTGAGTCTGCCTGCATTTTCTTCTGTTTTTCACTGACTGACTGCTGTTGAGGGAGAAGGAGATTTAACTCAACACAGTTACTACAGTATTATCTTAGACAAATATAGCCCTCAGTAATTAACTGTTTATACTGCATTTAAGAAAGTCTGTACCATCTGAAATCTCAGCTTCTTTTCTCAACATACTGTAGTTACTGTGAGAGGCTTTCAGTGTGAGGTTTTAGAACATTATAGAACATCATTTCTGTCACAGTTCTTTTAGGTCTTCATGATACCCTGAGCATAAGTGGTGGAGAGCCATCAAACTCTGGCCCCTACCCCGTGAAAGGATTACTGTATTAGTGTATTTCATAATAAAAGACATTCACAAGACTTATCAAACTCAGTTTATCTGACATCCTCAGTAACATGATGACAAGATGGTGGTGGACCTGCAGCTGATCCACTCTTTGTGGCTGCTTCTCAAACTGAAGCCAATGCTTCTAACTATTATAATATTTTCTAGCTAGCTACATTACACCTGCTTTCCCTCTTATGGTTTTCTTTCTCCCTCCAGTTTTTCTTTTCTCTTTTGGTGGCCCATTTTTACCTTTTCGCAATGGCATAATTGCTTCAAAGTTCACCTGAAGTCCTCATCAGCACAATTACCTGTTTGGAGATGGACTATTTTTGTCCACCCACTGCACTAGGTGCACCTTGTGTGAGTGGGGAGGGCCCCTGAGAGGCCCAAATATAAATTGTAGATATATATCATTGCAGACCTTCACATCACTCACATGCCAGAGACCATCTTTGAACAGAGACAGAGGTTATCATCTCCCCCCAAATACAACCACCTGTGATCATGTGAGCAAAGTTCCATATTTAGGTCACATGATGACAACTGAGCAAACTCTATCTCCTGGTAAAGACGATGATGCATTTGAATGCTCTGGATAAAGAAGTTTTGTCAAACACAAATCCTAGAGACCAATAAATCATACTGTATTGATCGATTCACATGACACAATATACACACCAACACATTTTTGGTGTTTTGTATCAAGCACAGAACTTTATAATGACAAAAAAAACATATTTGAGGTGGAACAAAACCTTAAATAAAAACCTTCCAGAAAGAAGGAAATTCAAGTCAACAGCTGATGTGCCTTTTTACATGTGTGGCTGTGAACCTGCACAGATGGGGGGAGGTGTACTGACTTTCACACTGACAGCCTGGAGTTGTGTATGAATCATTCCTGTGAGATGGACATGTTTTATAGTAAATGGAGAGGCAAGGGGAAAGACATTGTATCAGTGAGACAATAAATCACTCACCTGTTTTCTCTTTGATTTCACAGAGGACGCTGAAGAGTGCAGGCTTCATCCTGTGACAGTTCAAGCCATGTTTCCTACCAAAAAAGATCAGAGAGCATAAACTAAAGGGCAATGACTGAACATTAACTGACATAATAGATTTATTCTCATAACGCCTCTCGCTCATAACGCCTATAAGCTTGGGGAAGAATGCAGAAGGAATGCATACATAATAAATCAGTTTAAAGGGTAAAACAGCTGGATGGGATCTCAAACAGACCAAAGTTAAGTCTAAATGTTATTTATGCTTCTCAGTCTGCTGATACACCTTCAGACTCAGTGTCTGTTATAATGGACATCAAATATGTATTTGTCTCAACCAATGAAAATACATTGTCTAAAAATTTGACTTCTGTCTGGTAACTAAGTAGACTCTAACTAAACGTTACATGTCAAGTTTTGACATTTCACTTGCCAGGTGACAGAGTACAGCATGACACAAGACTAGCCTGGCAGACAGGCCAAAGAAGATGTGTAGGACACTTTTTCTTGAACTGGGTATAATGTCATCATATATAACTCATCATATTAAAAGCTAATTTGAAGATTGTTTTCAGTGTGGGGAACACAGGATTTTTTCACAATTAAAGATTTAACCCATTGGACATCAGGTCTGAAGTGATTTCAATCATAAAACATGTTGATGAAAAAGGGTAAAAAGTTAATTCCATCCATCATCTTTTAGAGCATGCAGCTACAGAGGTTATTGAGCTTCTTGTTAATGAAGAACTTCCAGAAAGTGAGTACTAGGATTTGGGAAATGATGAGGATACTGTCAGGACAGTTCATTTTAAATTTAGACATTAGGAAAGTATGTTCGGCAAAGCCTGTCAGCAATAACTCTTTTTTCACTGTCTTCAGGGAAAGTGGCAAGGTTCTTTTTATGGTAGAGGCTAAGGTTACATTAGCAGACGATGACATGCAAGACAGAAGAGATGGAGAAACATGAAGAACAGGAGGCAGGAAAATAATTTTTACACCATGTATTCTACATTTGAGATGCTTCAGATGCAGTCATTCAACCTCCGATCCCATAAGAATGATATGTAATGGTTACTGAGAAGTTTGACCCGATGGCAGACATGACCAACTTATCTGATCTGTGGGTTTCAATACAGTCTGGTTGGAATATGAAAACTAACTAGTCTTAAAACAGCTGTAAAATGAAGCACAAATACCGGGATGGAACTGCTGAAATGACTCCTCCAGTTTTTTTGATATTTCAAAATAACAGCATTGGGTTAAAACAACAAAATAGCAGCTCTGCTAATGTTTATAGTTAAGACATAAATGGGTAAGAATAAATTAAAAATGAGAAAATAAAAAAGTGATTCATCCTCGTTTTTACTCGAAGAAGGGTAAGAATTTAAAAAAAAAAAAATCCATTCTGAAGTGGTAATGATTAAGAGCCGTAATAACTTAATTTTAATGTTTATGTAGCAGCCTGCCCCACATTTGCTTATATGTAAAGTTTATCTGGATATCTTATGGGAAGGCTACTCGTCTCCCAGTAGTAGAGTTTGGCATTGGTTTACCACCTAATCAAACTGTTATATCACTAAATCCACCTGTAATTTCCCCTCATCATTTCTCAGTGCTATTGTTGTAGTTTGTACTTTGTTTCATTTTTTTCTTTGTCAAACAAAAACTCGAATCCTAAGTTTAAAAATAATAATAAAATGTAAGACGCAAGATGTTATGCACAAACCCGGATTTCACTGATAGGAACTAACTACTGCAGATTCTGCGGATTTAGTCCAATTCCAACTAGGCAACATCGTAATCGCCAGAAATGGTGAACGCAGGATATCTTGTCACTGAAACCTGTAACTTCAGAGGGTAAAATTCATATTTCTCATTAATGCATAATAATGTAGCCTAGCACTATCATCTACTGGTTTCCTAGGGTTGTAGTTTAACATTGTTTGGCTAAAGCCCGAATAAAGGTCTGACTGTGTTTAACTGAACTATTTGCATCCATTCACTTATAAACATATGAAAAGCAGGACGAACTTTGCTTGCGCTTCATCCAGACTCTGGTCAGTGATGGTCATGATCTCATGTAGAATACTCCCGATGTCCTGCTTCCTTCCGGACCCGTCGGCACCGTCGTGGATGTGAGGCAGTTGCAGTCCGGCGGCTCCCTGCACCGAGTGTCCGGTCAGAGTCATACCGCTCAGAGCCTGCATCATCCGGCCCTCCATGTCTGCCGCAGCACAATCGATGCGAGAGAAAAACAAATATTGGATTTTCAAAGGTGCAGTTATATCCAACAGAGGGGGACCAGGTGGAACTAGGACAGAAATTTACTGTACAGATGGTAGAACGGGGTTGAGGCTGACTCCACATGTGCAAAATATTCTCCAGGGGGTGTGTTCTGTTATTTGCGCTTATCAACTTGCGCACACACAATGAGGCTGCTGGCTGTTTTCCTCCTCTCTCCACACTATGCACAGCCCCGCTGGTGAGCGGCGCTCAGACTGCTCCTCGCTGCGTTTCATCCACGGAACGGCTATGAGCCCGATGAGCGCGGTGTATCCCCGCTCTGACCGGCTGCAAACTTCCAGGGTCCTACCATCAGTGTTGGTGTTAATGCTGGCAGCAGCCAACTGCCGCTTGCAAACCTGTAATAGGCTACAGTCAGCCGATGATATTGTGTACCAACCAGTATACGACTCTCCAAAGTTTTAATAATGGCTTACAATAGAAACATTATCATTATGATTCCAGCAGCAAAATTAGCCTGTAGCCTAGGATTTCTATATTTTGCATCACACTCCAGTCTGACAGTATGAGCTGTCAGGGGGCTCAGTTTGAAGTGACTGCTGTGATTTCCTGTTGGAAAGTCAATCAAATGACCACAGAGAGATGCAAAACTCCTCCAGTCTGGGGGTCCATTGTCTCATAATCCATCCATAAATGTAAAGACAGGCTTGTACACACACTGGAATACTACTGTGCCCAAGGTTTGCTGTGTGTCTGGTGCACATCTTAAAGTGTAAGAAATCTCATATGCATTATCAATACAAAGCAGGTGTCACACAAAATGGGAGAAAGCAAAGAAAATCCCCAAATCTCAATGTGTTTGGAATGAAATGTGATGAAGATATTAATGGATCCTGATTAATCTCTTTTATTGCTGGTAATTAACATTACAGCATCTGGATGATCACAGCAGTGCTTCAGACTTTCAGTCCTATTTTTATTATTTTCCCAAGACCCTTTCTTCTCAATGTATTTGCAATGTGATTAATAATAATTATGGAAACTCGGTGTTTACTATGAAATAAATAACCACATTTTAAATATTTCTTTCGAACTCAGCCCATTCTTATGAAATGTAACCCTAACCCTGCTTTTATTTGCAATAACAGAGTTTATTGCAGTCATTCATATTTCATCCCATTGATTTAATTCGCTGGTGGTTGTTTTAATGATGTTTTGATTGACAAAGATAGACTTTGTTGTGAAAAGTGGAGGTAAAATGGCATTATGAAAAAAAATGTTTGTACAAATGACATTGTGAAATAAAAACTACTGGATTGAAAATAAAACACATGTCATTGTGAAAAGAAGTTTAATGAAATTACATTTCATGATATTATACTGAGTTTTAAAAATGTGTTGGATTATTTCAGAAATGTCATGGTTGTATATTTTGTCTGTTTACCTGTATTTATTTCATAATGTCTTACTTATTTATTGAGCACTTTGGGTCTTCCTAATATGTAACATTAGACAACCGGTCGAGGCAGATGACCGCCCACCTAGAGCCTGGTTCTGCTCGAGGTTTCTACCTGTTAAAGGGAGTTTTTCCTTGCCACTGTCGCATAGTGCTTGCTCATGGTGGGAACTGTTGGGTCTCTGTAAATATAAAGAGTCGGTCTAGACCTGCTCTACTCGAAAAAGTGCCCTGAGATAACTTTGTTATGATATGGCGCTATATAAATAAAACTGAATTGAATTGAATTGAATTACAATCAAAGGGTGGTCAACTCTATTCTAAAGTGGGTAAACTGAGATTAGGTATCTCAGTCTGTTGAGGTAACTAAATAATTCACAGCACCTAATGTTTTATTGTTCTATGTTCTTTACATACACTATATACAAACAGTTGTAACTATACTGTACAGTAGTAGTAATTGTAGTAGTACAATTTTATGTATTGGATGACTGTAACAGGTAATGTCTAAAAATCAAACTGTCAGATGTGACTCCTCAAAGTCTTAAACTGTATAAGACATATGTTGACAGCTGAACATTGCAGCCGTAGTTGAACATGTAATCACCATGAGAATTAATTTGCTGCTATAACAGCCTCCGCTCTCCTGGTTTCAGTCTTTCCACCAGATTTTCAAACCTGGCTGTAGGAATTTTCTCCCATTTGGCAGTAGTTCAGATATATTATTTGACACAGGGAATTATTTGAACAAGTATAAATCGAATGGTTGGTAAAGTTTTGTATTAAATCTATATATGCCTTATTTGCTTAATACTTAAGTTTTTGTGAAGGAGTAAAGTTTGTCTGAATCCTGTAGATACTAATATAAGATAATGCATTCAGTCTTAATAAATCCAGAAGGTTTTTACTTGTACTTGCTAACTGTCTTGACATGTTTTTGTGCATTAACAATCAAACATAATGCATACAACGTTCACTTCAGTCTCAGTTGTACTGTATGGCCAATTTTGAGGACCTACTGTGTTTTTTAAAACACTTGATTTGTACATACAAGGCTGGATTACCAACCAGTCAAAGCCACAATATAAACTGAAATGACTGAGACCTTAAAGTGACACCTGCATTATTACACGAGGTCCTGTCTTGTAGAGGGTTCCTAAATTCAAATTTACATTTAAAGCCTTTATTATTACAGTTCATCTTGTGCTTACATGATGATTTCTTTAATTAAATAAAACCCTGCACACAGTGAGATTGTAATAATATGTTCCTGGTCACCTAGTATTTGTTTGCAAACATGATGCAAATTTTAAATACATTTATGCTTAATCAAGTTACCATAAACTAATCAGTAATTAACAGGTAATACTACAATGCTCAGAGAGCGGGAGAAACTGGTGGTCAATACCGTCCCACAGCTCATTTTTGCCCTGGGGCCCCTCAGAGGGTTAATCGGGCCCTGTCTACATGTAGCCAAATACCATAATTTCTCTGATTAATATATTTTTTACATAGAACATCCATTAGCGTGTAATGTTTTGATTGCATTTTGTCGATTAATTAATTGCTTTTTGTGCAAAAGCTAAATCGTTCTAAATCGTCTTTTATTCTGAAGAAATTGAACCGGAAGTGAAGACGGGCTGTTACTGCTAGGCTGAGCACAGTATATTGCATTGACTTGTAGCTGCATTATGATTTTGCTATAGTGCATTATTGCTAATGAAAAGAGTTATTGTGACTATTGGGCGTATGAATGGATACAATGGGGTAATGTGGACAATTCTTTCCGTCATCGGATGTGACTTCTAAAGGTGGGGCGCCGTCATGAACTGACTAAGTTAGCTACTGTGGGAGGCTATGATAGCAGCTAACCAAAGAAAGCTTCAGTAATGTTAGCCTAAACAAGCTTATAGGTACAATCGGTGCCATTTGCACTGACATTCGTGATTAAACGTGTTTACAATCTGAATACCAAGTATAACTGTTATACCTTGTTGGTACTTTTATGAGGTGAATGCTGGCTTAGCTAATGTGTAGGAGTTTAAGTTAGCCAATTAGGGAGGTTCGGAACAGCTAGCAAAGACAACAGCTACATCAGCTAACGTCAAACAAGCTATCGGGAATCATCATTGGTTACCCAGGTTGTTGGGTGAAGGTATTTAAGAGTATTACTATGCATTATTGCCAAATATAAAGCACTTCTGCCTTCAGAGAAACTAACCATGAAACTGTCGGCATGCAATGGTTTGTCTCAAGTGACAAATCTTGACAAACTTGACGTCCCACTGTAGCTTAGCATTAGCCGCAGTTAGCATCAGTCGAATAAACTCTTTGCAGGAACTCTTGAAAATAAAGAAGTATCACACACAATGGGAACTATAAGATGTGATTGTAACAATATGTTTCTGGGCACCTGGTGTTTGTTTGCTAGTTAGACGAAGTCCTAGCGCTTTAGTGTGTCACAGCATCCTGCATTTAACATGCTAACACAGTCCGGCTTGCTTTGCCTTTGCTCATGGGTCTCATCTCCGTGTTGAAATTACTAACAGCTTTGTGTTAACACTGTAAATACTCAGGACACTCAAACTTGTGTTTTGTAAGAGGCCATTTGTTTACTGATCACTCAGGTGAACACCCAGTTTAAGGAGTCGGTGACAAAATGCCAATATTGTGACAACACAAAATCACATTATTGTTTTGACTGTTGAGTGGCTCCAAGCTAGTCAAAATAACCTGTATGGCTCTGACCAGTGACATTATCTAATGTGTTGATGTAACATGTTGAATGGCAGGTGATTCATAAAGTAACTGGGTGTATGAATAATCTACTCCCTCCCGGTCATAAACGCACAGTACATATTTACACTGTAGTGCAAAGAGGGCCTGTGCTATACATTCAGGCGCTAGGCTGACTGTTCACAGGACTGTGTTACTCAAATTGGACAAATTGAAAATCTATAAGTCTTCATTAGGCTCTGCTTTACTACAGTTTTTTGCATACTACTTGCAAGCAACAACGTAACTATATGCTTTTGATTTTTAAACATGCTCTTGAACTCCAAAGTTATATTTATTCCTTGGCTTGATCTTTGGTTGGAAATAAATCCGTGATCCAGTGTTTCTGGAACTTGACCCATACTAGGGGGTCAGTTATGCTTGAACAGAACTTCGTACGAGGTGTTGTCTGACCACGTCTGATATCAAAAGTGTATAAATACCTGATCTGAATGGCCACACTCAAAGGCGGGATGAAAAGCCGGCTGTCATAGGGAGGGGGAGGCGTGATATTGTTTAAATATGGGGATAACTGCACACATTTTCAGTCTCTCCTGGAAGGCATTCATAGTGTTGCACTCAATTGTTCACAAGTGACAGAAACAGTTAGGTCAAGAACGAAAAAAGAGATCTTGAGAGAGCAGTTCAAACCCTCTCCTTTCTCACCTCCACACAGCTGGCCAGTCAAGGCGTGAAGTGAGTGTGAATGTCGGGTTGTCTGTTTCGGAAAGTTACAGAAGTGGTCTTTACTTCAACATCAAATCAAAGTGATAGTTGCATGAAAAGGTCCCCACTACATGTTTGGAACATGCCAAACAGAAGTTGAGCCTTACCATACCTAACTGAGCTTTAGCACCATTTAGAATCATAAATGTTAATACGCTTATTTTTTAAACAGATTTGGATCTAACTCTCAAGCTTAATTCACCATTCCCAGCCTGCACCATGTAATAACTGTTATCTCACTTCAAACAGGTGCTGGCACCGTTCATGCCTTGGGGCAGAGAGAATAGGCAAGAAAAGGAGATGGAAAAGATGACTACTCTCCACTTGTCATCAGCCGCTACTTTAACACTGTCACAGAGAGAGACTGAAAGGAAGTGAAAGGGATCCTCTGACATACAGGCAAGAGAGTGAGAAAAAGAGAAATCATCCAAAGCTCTGAGCCACACTTTATAAAGCAGAGGAAATGGCTTTCTTGGACAATCCAGCCATTATTCTGGCCCACATCAGACAGTCTCATGTGACCAGTGATGATACAGGAATGTGTGAGATGGTACTAATAGACCAGGATGTGGATCTGGAGAAGTGCCAGCTGGCTCTGGTGCCCGGCAGCAGCTGTGGGTCAACAGGGTCGGGATCCCTGAGTGAGGGGGGCAGCAGTGTGACAGACAGTCATGCCTGTGATCTCTCCCAGTCCATGGACATTACCTCCAGCTGGGACTTTGGCATCCGTCGGCGCTCCAACACAGGTAGGCTCATCTCCAGGCTCTGGCTGGTTAGCAGGGCAAGCTTTCTGTCAGACACACCTCCCTCCTGTCATTACGGTGGGGGGAGCCTGAAAGCCTGTTCTGCTGTTGTTTGGAGGTGGTTTGTGTGTCTAATCTGGGCCAGTGGTTTAGTGAGGGTCAAGTCAAATTGTGTGCTATTGAAGGTTGTTGCCGCACAAGTGGAAAGCATGGGGTAAGATTGCAGTTCGCTGTGTGAATTTTATTAATTGCTCTGAGGTGAATAGCACAGATCACATTAACAATGATAAATGCTCCTTTTGTATGTCAGTATACTTTGTAAATCAAGCAGTCAATGTCAGATTGTACTTTTTATTTTGCTATCAAGTAGACAAGTGACACTTTGTAGAACTTTATTCAATTCAATTCAGTTTTATTTATATAGCGCCATATCATAACAAAGTTATCTCGGGGCACTTTTTCGAATAGAGCAAGTCTAGACCGACTCTTTATATTTACAGAGACCCAACAGTTCCCACAGTTTATGTACGTCAGCTATGGCAAAAGAGTGGGACCCTTTTTTGGGGGTGGCATTTATGCCTTTATTTGATAGTTTGACAGTAGAGAAAGACGGGAACTGTGGGGAGAGAGCAAGGGAATAATAAGAAAGGTCCCAAGCTGGAATCCAGCCGGGACGATGCGATAACATGGTATGCACCTTACCCCACAAGGCCATTGGTGTCCTTTGCGCTAAGGTCCAGTTCATACTCCATGCAAAATACACCTACACTAACCAATCCCTCCCAGTCCCTTCACAAGATTACAAAAATTAAAGGAAAACTACTGATTATCCCAAATTGGGATTAATTGTCATTGCTCCAGCCATCAGCTATGTTATCAGTTATCTGTTGGTTTGTGAACTCACCAAAGCAATTGCTGAGATCCTACACCTACATCACTAAAATTAGGGCAGACAGGTCAAGAAACATGAGCAGTCAGACAACCGGGCAAGTTGAAACCGCCCCCTTATGTGGAGAGAAAACAAAGGTGAATGATAAAATTGTCACCCAAAGAGTGTTGTAAACATCAATGACACTTCCTGCTTCAGCTTTTGGTCTACTGTACTTAAAGCTGGGGTAGGCAAAATCTGTGCAACCTAGGCAAAACCTTCCACCTCTCTCTCTGCTGCCTCGTATCACTCCGCTAAGTCCCTCCCACCAAACCCACAACTTCGACCGGTAGTAGGAGTCGGTTCCCCAATGAAACCGTATCCTTCGTAGGGCTCGCTCTCCACGGCGTGAGCCTCACTGAGACTGCAGTCCCTGCCGCCGTGACTTGTTTTCTCAAAGACGCCCCTCCAGCGCTTTGCGGCTGCAGAGCAGAGCGCAGAGGCGGCTGCAGAGCAGAGTGCCCCAGGCTTCAGAGGCAGCTGCAACGCCGTCCAGCAGCGGGAAGAGAGGCTAGTACACCACACACACACACACCACTGTCCCCCGTCAAAAGTTATTCCCCACTGTTTATCATCATGCCTCTTTGCCACTCGTCGTAATGAGCACCATGGAGTTGAATGTAATGAGCCTGAAGCTGCGTGTGGAGCTGTAGGCAAAGGAGGTTTCAGGATTTTCGGCAGGATTTTCCTCCACTGAATCAGGTTTTCACCGTCTGAAGGGACGTATACACACATCTGCTCTTGTAGCTTAGCCAATACGAACGCACCGTCTCTCTGAAATAACCTGTGATAGGCTAAAGTCTATCATCACAGGATAGATTTTCTGAAGCCTGAAAACAGAGGCAAGGGGGGGGGCTGAAGTAGAGGTCTGCTCTCAAACCACTGGAATACAATATGCTGCACGGTTAATATGGCATTTTTGCCTAATGACGCCAAAAGAAAACTGCCTACCCAACGTTTTAAGGGAGCTTGCTTTCAGTTTGACCTCCAGATAAAGGGGTTCCTGTCTGATCTGCTGACTGCTCCAGTTTGTTGACCTACTGGACCTATTTTTAGTGATGTTACAGTGTTACCAGATCTCAGCCATTACTGTGGTGAGTACAATGTTATTACTGATAGAAATGATGGCCAGAGCTTTCCTTTAATTAGTTTCCTAGATCCTCAATCATTCAATCAATCAAACTTTATTTGTATAGCACCTTTTATACAGGTTAGTGCAGTTCAAAGTGCTTCACAGGTAATAATGATGAGACAGATCAAGTGTAGATCGTAAATACAACAACCAAAAAACTATTTAAGAATTTGAGACCAATGCCTGTGAGAAAATAAAATAATAATAAAAAAATAGAGTTAAATAAAAGTTAGACTAAACACTAGATAAAATAGATTAAAAAGACAAAACAAAACAAAGAGATAAAATCGATAAACGAGATAAAAAAATATAATAATAATAATAGATGATAAAATAAAATAGACTATGATTTTACAACATAAATACAATAAAGTAACTGAAAAAAATAAAGTAAATGTCTAAAACATTTGTAATCAAAAGCCACGCTGAAGAGGTAGGTTTTAAGGTTACGTTTAAAGATTTCAACCTCTAGCTGCTCTCAGATCCTCAGGCAGACTGTTTCAGCGGCTCGGAGCATAAAAGCTAAAAGCTGCCTCACCAAACGTTTTAATCCTGCACTTTGGAACAACTGACAGACTCGTGCCAGAGGACCTGAAAGGGCCGCACTGGTACACTGTAAACATGAGACATATATGTAAGACCATGAAGTACTTTATAAACAATTAAAAGAATTTTAAAATCAATACGGAAACTGACAGGCAACCAATGTAAGAACAGGTGTAATGTTGATCTGAACTGATCCTGCAGTTTTATTTAATTCTAGCAATTTTCTGCAAAAAATGTTCAAACTGGAAGAAGGCATGTCAGTGCTATCTAAGGTTCCGCTCGTTGTTTTATAGTGGTGGCGCTCTGCCTGGCCTGAAATAAAGAGAGCCTCCACTAAGAAAATGTTAAATTTTTATGAAATACAATATTAGACTTATTAACCTTTAGAGATAACAAGCAGTGGCGCACATGTTTATGAGTGAGGCAACAAGTGAGTACTCATCTGTCTGATTCAGCTCAGCAGGAGACTGATTGATCGATCAAGTTGTACGTACTTTTCAGTGATTAATCAGAGTAGCATGTTGCAATGTTAGGGGAAAAAAAGAAAACCTGAAATTTTACAAGATGGGTAAAGTTGAGACAAATAGCTCCATCAGTCAGTCATGTGAGAGAAGAAAACACAACACTGTTTTGCAGATCAGATACTAGGCTGAAGTTAGATCACCAGTTGGACCATGTGTATGTATTAAGAGCAGAGAGATGAAAAAACATTTTGCCCATAGACCATTATTATATAAAATAGACTGTTGACGGAACACCTTTAACTGCAAACAAGACCAATTATTATTGTTCATGTTACAACTTCTGAATCCATGAAATTTTAATATTTGTATAACTTTCCCAGAGCCCAGGAAATGCAATTGAAAAGTGAATTTGCCGCATTCATCCAGGAGCACAGTGTGTGTGTGTGTGTGTGTGTGTGTGTTATTTGATCTGTGCTCCACATTTTATCAACTTCACCCTCCAAAGTTTGATTTAATTTTGGGTTTGGCTGACAGTTTTGGTCCTGGTCTTATTGGTTATTGTGTGATGATGTTCGCTTTTTGTCATTCCTTACATTTACATTCAGTTTTGCTGTTTTTGATGTCAGTGTGGCAGCAGCCCTCTCAAGCAGCCGGACAATGTTTGTCAGAATTCAGACTCGGTCACCTGATGTTCTTAGGTTAGCCCTTTAAATCTTAAGGTTTGGTGTCCTAATCAGCATCAAATCAGTCATCAAATGAGTATGCTGTGTTTAAGTTGGGATGTGGGTGTGTAATATGATATGTTGTAAAAATTCAGTATTGTGAGTTTGAATCAAATGATAAGAGTGTGAATCGATTTTAAGCTACATTCAGGTGTTTTATTTGGAAGGTAAATGTGGTTTTGGAGATAGAGGGAGTCCAAAGGTAGACAACATGTCTCCTTTTGGCTCCCTTGACTTTTGTACTAAGTTTGGTGGAGTGCTGGTCGTGGTTCTGGGTTGTGGGTAGAAAGCTGCAATCCTGTGAGACTTTCAGACTTGAGATTGAGTGCTGACCTGTGGTGGCTGTCTCATCAGGAGTCCAACAAGACAGCCGTGAGAAACCTGGGGCTGCTGGTAAGATAAGAGGGATGAACAAAAAAACTTTATACAAAGTTTTCAAGTTTTATTTGATGTTAGCTCTTCTTGGTGTGTGCACTATTCATATGTGTGTGTGTGTGTGAGACTGTCTTTATAGGGTTGGTTATGTCAGTCAAAATATCAAATGGCAGAGAGTCAGTGTGTCAGACTGAAAAAAACATGAACTTTTATTCTCATATTGCTCTCACAGGCCCATTAAAAGATATTATTTCACCAGGTTTTTAGCGACTTTGGCTTGTTTGCATGTGACTGAAATTTAAATGTGTTCTTTCTTTTCAGCCCAAAGACTTGAAAGGTTAAGGAAAGAACGGCAGAACCAAATCAAATGTAAAAACATTCAGTGGAAAGAGAGGACATCCTCCCAATCAGGTAGTGTTTCTTACCAGCTGCCCTCATTACAAAGTTTGTAGCAAACCCCTACGTTTCACTTTCACTTATTACTGTTTCTGCGTGTAGTGCATTTTTTAAATAACTTTAATCTGACTAAAAAAGCTGCTGAGGAATCTGAATGTTCAAATAATTTTCTATGACATACTCTTGAAACCACAACAAGACCACTGGGTCAGTACCTAAGGCTTGGTTGGGACCTCCCCAAGAGTGGCAAGACAAATCTGCGGTGTTAGGAGATGATTAACGGGATTGTTATGCACGCCCCCTGGTACAGGAAAGCAGAAAAAAATAACAATTTGGTAATCCCAATTCCGCTAATCTTTACTTTTTTTCTGGTGAATTACTGGATAATTTGACCTCAAGTAAATTCAAGTAAAACAAGAAAGAAAATCAGCCTTTAGTTGAACTGGTGACAACTTGTAAACGCATACATCCGGTGAAGGAGATGCTGCAATTTTCTTCAATACTCTTTTATTTTTTACTAGTTGTGATCACAAGATGATAACAGTTTTTCCATCCAGACATGAAATCCTTTTATCTGAATATGTTACTGCAGTAAGAAGAAAGTAATTACTGTGTTCAATGTATCTGAAAATAACCATGTTGCATGTTGCTTTTGCTTTCTATCCAGTGGAGGATCTGGGGTCCCTGTTTGAAAAACGTGACTTTAAAGACAGGCCGCGGACAGCAGGTACCAAATCCACCCTTTCACTGCGGCTTGAGCAGTGTCCCCAGCAGCTCAACAACCCCTTCAATGAATACTCTAAATTTGATGGCAAGGTGAGTTATTCCATATTTTGTTCCTGTTTGTGTCTTCCAGTATCTTTTTTTTCTTTTTAAAGAAATAATTTTATAGAGAATGAAAAATAAAAAATTTGCTTTTATATTTTTCCTCAATTGGATTGAATTAATCCAATACATCAAACCTAATGTCTAATGTGCAGTCACAGGAGTTTAGATTTAGGAATGCAAAAACACTTATACTTAAAACATTGTGAAAGTAGAGGCAGTTTTAGTCCGTTTTCCCACAGAATCAGGCGTTGAGGCGATTCGCCACAGGGTTGTGCGGCGGTGTGGGAGTGTCTCATACTAACCAGCAATCCCAGTTTGAAGACCAATACAAGCCAAGCCACTGTACGGAGATTAACGTCTTTGTGCTCCCTCGTGGCAGGGTGGAACAGCTGATGTACAGTCATTACGGCACCGATTGATCAGTCTCTCTTCCATCTTCACAGTTGCTCGGTAAACAGTGTAATATTAAGGTAAACAGCTAATGCTACAATGCTACAGGTAAACAAAGTTCTTCTTCACCTGGGCGTCTGCCGGTCTGATTGTGTGATGTTGGGTTGCGTTTCTCCAAAAGTTGGCTGTTTTAACTTTTTCGCCGCAGGCCGCTGCGTTTTTTTGCGGCTCCCCCTGCGGCCCCCACCACCGCAGCCTGAACGCAGTACCCCGGTTCAAATGAATGGGAAAATCTGCATTTTCGCCACAGCGATTCTATGTGAATACGTCCTTAATCAATTTAAAATGACAAATTTTACATCATTATGTTGTTGCCACCTACTTCGATGGAAATGTGTTTCCAAGATGGGGCTTTCTTCCTGAGGTCTCGATACAAGGGTAAACTTGTGTTAGACGATTCAGGAAATTCAGACACACACAATATTAGCTTTTTCTCCTTTTTGCCTTCCGTGCCTTGCTGGCTGCCTCGTTTTTATTGCCCACACGGGTATTTGTCACAGCGCACAGGTTGAACTTTGGGCACAAGCAGGGTGCTGCGCTGTGCATGTGCTTTGCTTGGCTCAACGAAAAGCCGTCGTGGTTAAAAAAAAAACACGTCCCACACACACACTCACACTCACACACCACACCTATACATAAATTTCAGTACACTAAAGTACAGTCTACCCTCTGCCTGTCTGAGACTCTTTGTAATGCAATGCTTGTATCTTCTGTCATGTCTATCTCTGTTAAATCACCTGTTGTGGTTTGTCTTGCATCATCATAATTAACTGTTGATTGACCCTGTAAGGAAGCTCCCCTTTACAGTAAATACTGAAGTTTTAGACAGCTTATGCTGTCACTTTTTTATCCCTTTATTCTCTGTAATCAGGGTTTTTCTCTGCATGACGTACTCGCTGTCTCTTCACTTTCTAGGGCCACATTGGCACAACGGCTACAAAAAAGATAGACGTCTACCTCTCAATGCAGATGGCTCAGGAGAAAGTACATCCAATGACAGTGGTGACCATTGCCAACGCACGCGTCCACGACCTCATTGGGCTCATCTGTTGGCAGTACACAAGCGAGGGACGAGAACCCAAACTCAAGTGAGTACAAACACATTTCAACACCAGTTTCATAGAACATCAATTTCTGTGCAACAAACTCTTCTTCTTCTGTCTGTCACCTCTCTCCACAGTGAGAATGTGAACGCCTACTGCCTCCACATTGCTGAGGATGATGGCGAGGTGGACACTGACTTCCCTCCATTGGACTCCAATGAGCCGATCCACAAGTTTGGCTTTAGCACTCTGGCCTTGGTGGAGAAATACTCCTCACCTGGCCTCGCTTCCAGACAGTCGCTGTTTGTCAGAATGTAAGTAAGAATTAAGTAACATCCATCCATCCATTTTCTATACCGCTTATCCTCTTAGAGGGTCGCGGGGGGCTGGAGCCAATCCCAGCTATTAAGTAACATATTCATGCGTATAATCATCACTCGGGGGTGATTATGTGAATGCTGTGGTTATCCTAGTTTTTCCAGGCCTGCACTCCATCTGCACTGTTATGTATGTACTGTATGTACTAGGGGTGCAAAGATGAACAGATATTGGGGCTGAAGAAGATTTTACATGGTCTGAACATTCTGTGGTGTTTCCAAACATATTTAAATATTTGCTTAATGTTTCATAGAGATTTCCCAAGCCGATCCAGGCATTTTCGGGCATATTGTAAAGGACCAGTATCGGCTAGACTAAAGCAGATAAAAATCAGATTCTTTCTGTAGAGTATTTTCTGTTCACCTCAGCCTGCTAGTGTTGCAGCACTGCTGTGCTTTACGACAGCCTGCAGATCAGCAGACCTGCCAATCTGTACGCATTTTGACATTAAAGTACGCTGGTACGATTTATCACTCTAAAGTACGCAAAAAGCTGGTGATGCCTTGTGCGTCTGACCAGTTGTGCAGTAATCAAGTCTAACAGCAAGCGGCAGCAGCAATACGCCAACAAGCATCTAGCCTGCCAAAAAGTAAAAGAAGAAAGTTCGACAAATAATAGCGCCAGATTCATTCCCGTTGCCTTGATTTGATTAACAAATGCGTAATGTCATTTCAAGAGACAGTAGCTTGGATCCACAAATCGACAGCAACACTCTTGGCCTTGATTTTATCCCTCTCGTTCCCCCTCCTCACTCCGGCTGGCTAGTTCCTCAAGTGAGGACCGTTCTTTGAACTTCTTTGCTAAGGTAAATGGACTGGGGGGCGGGGGATGGAACGTTGTGAACTGAGTTAAATTAACATTAGCTTTACGATACGTACGTATTTGAAAGCTAGCTTGCTTGGTTCATTTAAGTTGGCAAAGTAAGTTATATTGTCGCAGATGGTTAAACGTGACTTTTCATAGTATTTGTAATATTAATTATTGCAGCCAAACTTAATGAGAGGAGCAGATCATGGCAGCCCCAGCTGGAAAAAAAAGCGAGTGCACGTGCCACAGAAATTCGTAGAAAGTTACCGGGAGAGATGGCCATGCCTCCGTATCTCCAGACTTCCCCACCATGCATTCTGAACAGACTGCAATACTGATATTGACATCAGTCATCAAAGATCAGGATTTAATAATGAGACATCAAATTATATGCAGAGCAATGTTTATGTATTGGCAAGTGTTGGGAATTAAAAGGCATAAAATTACAACAAAAATGACAATACTATCTATATATTCAGGTAAATCCCCAGAATGAAAATAACATGAAGTGGTCATGTTGGCGTAAGATGTTATGAGGGAGAGATGTGTTAAGTCATATTTTCTGACAATAGGAATATGACAGTAATGTCATCCACGCACACACTTTTTAGACTGCAGATGCCATATGGAAGGGACCAAACATAAGAAAATGAAAAACATAATGACGTCAGTCCCAAAGATCAACACAAACATTTTCAGAGAACAGGATTTGCAGCCAATCCGGGCAGAGACACTGTTTACAAACTTCATCGTTGAGTACAATTTGCCATTATCTGTAGCTGACCATGCTGGACCAGTATTTAAAAAGATGTTCACTGATAGCCAAACTGTCAAGTAATACAGCTGTACAGATGTACATGAGCTGAAAATTTTTTCGGCATAAGGTGGTACTCCAAGACGTTCTTCAAGGTTGGCAGGTCTGGATCAGCACCGCTGAATGACTTTGAGTTCAGTCACTGAGCTTCGCTTTTTTTTTGTTTCAATGAAGACACCGATCGCTGGAAGCAATAGCGGTCGATATCGATCACAGGATATGTTTAAAGCCTTCTATTTATTGTGTAGCATTATTTATTTATTTATTTATTTATTTAACTATATTTAACAACATTGTATATTAAGTATTAAAATTAAGAGATGAGAAAGTATCATGATTTGAAACTGTTTAGTAATTGGCAGGCAACATGTGCAACATATTCCACTCTCTCTCTTAGAGACTTAGAAATTTAAACCACAGCAGCCTACGCCTGGTTATTGGGAGCAGCTTAGAGCTTAACAAATATAGCTTTCCTGTGGAATAAAATAAATAACATTTTATAAAATAAAAATTATATTCAAAGTTAAATGCGCACAACACACCAATGTGAGTGTGTGTGTATCTCTCTGCAGCGGTTAAAATAGAATTGCGCTGTCAAAATTGAATAATTCTCAATAATTTATAGGTCCAGATAGGATGTCTCTGTTGAATGAGTGGCAATTGAGTTACTAAACGGTCCCACTCTCTCAGCCTTAGTGCTAGCTAGCTTTGGAAACTCGTCATATTCCTTGACGTGACTAACCTTCAAATGTCTGATGAGGTTCGTGGTGTTGAAACATTTTGGTTGTGTTCCTCCACGATGGATTTCCTTGGAACACATTTTGCAAATGTATTGTTTTTTTTCATATACCTAGTAGGACTGCCAGATCGGTGAAGCCATTTTAGTGGCACGTAGAGAAATTGTCTGCCGTGTTTTGCATCATGTGATCGGCTCTTCTAACTATTTAGATCGGTGGCCGATCAATCGGAGCCCCCTTAACACACACACACACATCAGGTTTCCATTGCTGCCAGTTTACTGCTGTGAAATTAGAGGTCCACATGTCTATTCAATCAGAACCGAAGAAGCCATTAAGATGAAGATCTAGGTGTCTTCAGTTGTACTGTTCCAGGTCCAGTGGAGTGTTATTTACTACATTTTTGTCTGTCTGGGTGATTGAGATAAATCTACAGAGGCATCCTTAACCTTTTCTGCTCTTTTCCATTTTAGAAATGCTGCTCATGGTTTCTCTCTAATCCCCGTGGACAGTCTGAAGGTAACCATGAAGGAAATTCTCCAGAAAGCACTCAAGAAGAGGAAAGGCTCACAGAAAGGCTCAGGTAATGACACTTGTAGAATTTACTGCCCTCTCCCTTTAATGTAACCATGGAAGCTATAGACAGACCAGATAGGTGTGATGTCTTCTTTATAAATGAGTAAGTACATTTTGTCTTTATATGTCTAAAGTTTGTTTGGCTCTCTCTCATCTAGCACATTGGTACTGTGCGTTTAGGTACACCCTTGTGCACCATGGACTACAAATAAAAACTGAATTTATTTTATTTAGAATTGTCACCTCAGTCTGTGAGACTGTGAGGCATAAAACTGAAGTTTCATTTGCCATCAAAATACTGTCTCTACCTCTGTATATCGTTGTCTGAAGGTGAGTCTAGCTGCTGCTTATTATCCTTTTCCTATTTCTAGAGGATGATCTATGTATGAAAGATGGTGAGCAGGTTGTTGCCCACTGTCTGTGGCAAACTACGCAGATGGTAACCTAAGCCACCCAACCCTCCCACCCTCCACACACACACACACAGTTGTGTGTACATCCTCACACACAAACAGCCAGGAGAGGGCTATTGTCTCATTTACATTTAGATGAGTATTGATCATTTACTGTATTTACTCACAAGAGTCAGATTCTTCCTCTTCTCTCTCTTACACACATTCTCTTCTCACAAGGACAGTCCAAGGTCCTAAAGTGTTGCTGTGTTGGAATAATGATTTCTGTCTTCTTACTTGCATAGTAGTCATGGGATTACCTTACAGAATGTGAACATCAATCCTGAACTCCAAATACTAATACTTGGTTGTTGATACCATACTTGTATTGTTAATTTTACTTTCCATTATGTACCAAGATGACTTATTTGTCCAGAGTAATTTGTATTTCCAAATCTTTGTATTCGTTTTTGTAGAGATAACACTTTATTGATCCCCTGGGGGAATTCACATGTTACAGCAGCACAAGAAACAGTCTAAAGCAGAGGTTTTCAAAGTCTGACACTGTCTTATTTCCATTTTGGCAATAATAATCCTCTTAATTTCCATGGTGCATTGGGGAATGTAAACAGGAAGTGTAATGTAATGCCATGGATTCAGTGAGTTAGCTGTGGGCTACATCTTGAGCCCAACTAGCCTGTCCCTTTCACCTCTTTGCCTTACGTCTTTGCCTTATCTTTGCCTTACGTCTCTCCCTCCACACTTTCCTTCAACTCTCCTGCTCCCCCCTTGGGAGGCATGCCTCACAGTTTGAAAACCTCTGGTCTAAAGAGGGAGGAAATGTATAAAGAGCTATTGGAAATATAATAAATAAAATAAGACATTAAAAAAATGAAATTTAGAAGCTATATACATTACCTGCAATAACCTACAATACCTTAAACCATTCATGTACTGTGCTAATACTATACATATGTGCAAAAATAATTACTCTAGTAGTGAGAGTCTGAAAGCCTAACTGAGGAAGTATATGGTATGTACTGTACAAATATAACTAGTTAAAAAGATTTAAGTAGGAATAGTGAACACAACATACAGAAAATTGTAAATGTAATTTATGTATATAATAGATGTGATATGATATAATAACATTATGACGATATCCATGTATAATGCATTATTAATTGTTATATTAGAAATAATATTAAAATATATAATATCATATAGTATATTACAATATAATGTTGTAAAATACGGTATTACTACTAATACTACCAACAATAATACTGATTATTGTTAATATCATAATTGTAATCAAATCCTATGGAGCCAAGTGAGTGGATTAATAAACTGCATGGATTCTGACCATCAGAATAAAATTGTGGTGGGTTAGATAGTGTTAATGTAATGTGATGTGTTATTTATACCCACTAAAGCACAGATAAATAATTGGTTTCAGAAAAATTATTATACTAATTATACTATAACACCTGTTCTCTCCTATATGCTGCGCATAATGGAGTGACAGACACTTAAAGTGTATAGATTAGACACTGTGCAAGTCCTATTTGATTGTTAATGCATCATTTATATGTCAGGATAAAGTAGAGGCCAGGAGATATGTTTGAAGGTGTAACTTGTGCTTGAACAATCAAAGAAGATGCAGAATTTTACATGCCAACATTTTTTTCTACTGTATGACCTCCAGGGGTCTCTGTATAATCCAGTACAAGGTCAGTTTGTATCGTTTGTAAAGTGCTTGTTTCAATGTACAACAGTTAGATCAAATACTAGGCTGTCCTAAGGTATTGTAGTCAGAAGAGCTTTCCACTTAAAGGGAAACTCCTGTATTTTTAAACCTGGGCCCTATTTTTACAAATGTTGGGGTCTAAATGACTAATACTTATCATTAGTTTCGTTATTGGTCCAGCAGATCGCCTCCGCCGGCATCTGCAAACGGGCTGCAATGGCTGCAACCTAACCCTTGCGGGCAATTGGGCCTGTGAAAAGTCTGTCCACTAAAAGTGCTTGTTTTTGCCACTGACGGGCTCAGAGTGTCTGACAACATTATGGAAAGGATCCCTACAGAGACAGACTGTTTGTTAAAGAGTAAGATCCTTTTTGTTTAACCAGAAACAGAAAGTCTCACTCAAGGAAAAGTCTCACTCTGAAATCTCATGAGAGGTTGAGTTGTTGCAGGAAGATGAACAGATCTTATTCTTTAACAAAATGGTCTGTCTCTATAAGGATCCTTTCCATAATGTTGTCAGACACTTCGAACTTCTCAAAAACAAGCACTTTCAGTGGATGGACTTTTCACAGGCGCAATTGCCCGCAAGGATTATGTTGCAGCCATTGCAGCCCATTTGTGGATGCCAGCGGAGGTGATCTGCTGGACCAATAACGAAACTAATGATAAGTATTAGTCATTTAGACCCCACAATTTGTAAAAAAAATAGGGCCCAGGTTTAAAATATCAGTTTCCCTTTAACAGCTGCTAAACTGTCAAATTATTCAGCCTGCTGTAGGTTCTCATCACAGACGGCTTCATTCTCTCTTTTCATTTAATAGCCTTCCTAATAAGTTGGTGAATTAAGAATATTTGACACTTGAAAATGCACAAAAATAAGTAAGTTCATAAGCCAACACCATGAAGAAATAGTGCTAATTTAGTGTCAGACATTGGCAGATACTGGGGTGAAAGGAGCAGGCACGGCTGACTGGAAGAGGCTAGAAATATGTACTGGAAGGCTGCAGTGGAATATAAAACTGTGGCCTGTGCCAGTAGATAAGGGAGTACTGAGTGGTGCGTGTGCACATTATCAGGCAAACTGTGGTGACATTTGGATAGCTAGTGATGGCTGGGTCTCAGATGATGGGCTGTGTTTGAACTGCAAATAAGCTGCCAGAACTCAGGGGAAGTGAGTGTAAGTGCCTGATGTTTATGCAGTATATTTAGGGCCCGAGCACGAAGTCGTTACTTTAAAGTTGACTTTTCTCTGACTGACTGGTTTGAACCCTGGGGGAACTGAGTCTATTTATGTAGAAACAAGGGAAAGTTTTGATGATGCTTTGTACAGATGTACCTTATTTAATACTAGGTAGACAACAAATGTAGGCCTGGATTTTAATTTATAGAAAATTGTCACAATTTCTATCACAATATTGGTCTGGAAAATCCTCATATGGTTCAGACATACTCCGTTTCTCCAACTCCAGGAGCATTTCATAATGAGAGAAAAGGAAATTCTGTATCACAGTGAATTGAGGGAATTAAACCAGAGCAGATTGGTTTATCAGTCAGATAAAGAGCAAAGGAAGGGTTGCAATCCTCTGTCGGACAAACCTCAGCGGATTATTTTTGTGGTATTTACCTTTTAGATCATGTTCTCCTGGTGGCCTCAGAGGCATGTTATTTTCTTGCTCATGGGGCTGACATTATAGAAACCTGCAATATTTACTAAAAGGGTAAATGTTAAATTAAGTCTTTGCCCTAGTTTGACCGGTTTGCTTTCATACCTATCTTTCTTTGTAACCCTTTCTGGTGGGCAAAGGACAGGAAAGGAAAGGAAAGAAATGTTCCATTCCAGCCTGGCTCGCCCTCCTTCCTTCACTTTTCAGGCAATCTTACAAAATTACGACATTGCAGTTCATTGGAGAGCAAATAGTACGACCCCCATTCAGAGCGTCTCAGACATATGTATTGAATCAGAATTCTTCAAGTTTTTTATGGATTTCCTTATGCTGCATCACCTTGCTGCAGTCAACAAGAGTAAAATATTTCTCAATTTCTCTGATAAAAAGTAAAATGATGGTTACTGCTTTGGCTGACTCCTCAGGCAGTCCATTGTATATTTTCATTTCATGTTTGCATTTCATTTTTGAGGGCAGGTAATTGTATCTTACTGTAACTGACCTGAAGCTGTCAAACAGAAGTGGGTCCACATTACAGGAACTCAGAAGAAGAGTAGGAATCTAATAATGGACAGAGTGAGAGAAACACACACTGAATACAAGCTTTTGTTGGTCTTCTGAAAGAGCTTTGGGACTGAGGTTGAGTAGAGCTGCAGTGACCCAGGTAACATACGTCTTTTGATGAGTGTGACAGCAGCCAGAGGGCAGTGGTAACCAATTCAATTCAATTCAGTTTTATTTATATAGCGCCATATCATAACAAAGTTATCTCAGGGCACTTTTTCGAATAGAGCAAGTCTAGACCGACTCTTTATATTTACAGAGACCCAACAGTTCCCACCATGAGCAAGCACTATGCGACAGTGGCAAGGAAAAACTCCCAGTGGCGGTTCGTTAATGAGGCGCGCTGGGGCGCCACCCCCCTCCAAATATCTAGAGAAGAAAGTCTAGTTACAACATGTTAAATATAAATTAATTAGAAAATGTGAAATAATTAAAATTGTTTACATACAATATGTGCCTGTTAGTCTGTCAGTGCCTGTCAGCTTTCATTAAAAATTGGTTCCAAATTGTATTTGGTTAATTTCTGTGTGAATACATATACTTCCTGGGTGAAGGGCGTCGGCCAAATGAGTGTATCCCACTCCCACTTTTATTGGCGGCGAATTGGTATTATTTTCATGGGCACCATCTTTGGGTCCGGTATGCAGTTCTTTCTTGGTAACCCACAGAAGAAGTGGAATATGGAGTCCAAACCTGATCTGATCCATCTGATGAAAGTTAAATTTGTAAGACATATGAAAAGTATATTTATGATTACCAGAAAAAGTAAAAAAAAAAAAAGCAAGATCAGCATGTTTTTCAGACATAGTATCCAAAAATAACCATAACCCCAAAGTCTTATTTAAGGTAATCAGCTGTGTTCTCAATAGACCAACCAGTACAGATCTTGAACCTGGTAATGATTGGACAGAGAAATTTGCTGCTCATTTAATTGGGAAGATAGCGACCATACAGTCTCAAATTTCACCAGATCCACGACATCTACCCACCATCAACAATAATCCTTTCACTCACCCAGTTTCAAATTCAAATTCTATTAACATCTTGGGGCTCTGTAAATTAAATTCTCCAATGAAATACTCTACCTGTGTTTTAGACAATATCCCAACTAAGTGTTTAAAATAGGTATTCCCCACTGTTGGCCCTTTTATTTTATTGATTATTTACAGTTCTCTGACTTCTGGCATCTTTCCAAATTGTTTCAAATATGCAATTATTCAACCGCTACTGAATAAACCTAATCTGGATCCCCAATTACTTAGTAATTACAGACACATTTCTAAATTATGGTTTTTATCTAAGGTGCTGGAGAAAGTCATTTCAATCCATTTAATCTCTTTTACGAACAATAATATCTTTAATAGTTTTCAGGCAGGTTTTAGAGCTCGCCATAGCACAGAGACAGCCCATGTGAGGGTCTCAAAAAAACAACTTTTAACTGCTGACAGAGGTGACTGCTCAGTCCTACCGCTTGTAGGTTTGAGAGCTGCTTTCGACACTATTGACCACTACTGCACCATCTAGGTTGGTCTGGCTGCACTGTCGGGGTTGGTATACACCTGCTATGTTCTTACTTCTCCAATAGAACTTTCTTTGTTGTTATAGAAAATGCCTGTTCCTCTGTTGCTCATTTTAATTATAGGATTCCTCAAGTGTCCATTCTTGAGCCACTTTTATTTTCAGTATACATGCTTCCTTTCAGCCAGATCACTACACATGCTTTTTATTTTTACTCACCTGGACTACTGTAATTCACTCGATGCTGGTATCAGTCAGAGCTCCCTTCACCGACTCCCAACTGGTGCAGAATGCTGCTGCCCGAATTTTAACAGACACCAAGAAATATGAACACATGACTCCTGAGCTTGTTGGATCATTGAACAGCGTCAGAACAGCGACTACAAAGACAGTTGTTGGAGAGAGATCAGGGAGGCAGTGTGATGCAGCAAGGAGGAGGTTATGACAGCAGGCTTTTCACCCCACCTATGAGTGTGGCTTTTTGGAACAGGTGTAAACACTTTTGACACATCAGACAAACTAGTTTGTTTTATGCATCCTGACCTCCCAAAAGTGTTGGTGGATAATATGATAGAGATGGGGCTATTCCAACTTCATTGCATGTGAGGACTAGGGCTAGAGGACATTTTCTATGTTTCTTGAGCAGGCAGTTTTACATGAACGCAACATTCTCCTGAACATACTGGAACCGTTCGCTTACTCAAATTGACATGATAGCATGAAAACTAATTGCTGGAATTTTGGGGAACGAAAAAGATGATTCCAGGCCAAAAAAGGTTAAAAAAAAATTCTCTCTGACACAAGAAATACAGATAGAAACATCAGTTAATTTATCTAAAATGTGTGCTTGTTACATGCTGTTTACATGGAGATGCATTGTGTTGAATCAGTTTAAAGGTTAAAATGGTTTACTATAACTTGGGTGTTATTTTTGTACCATTCCTATTGGTTATCATAAGCATTCCTATTGGTTATGATAACACTGTACTCACCAAAATTCTAACATGGTGACAAACACAAGCAGTCGACAACTAGATAGGTTAAGCCTAAGTTGGTGACTTATTATCTTAGTATTATCTTAGTATCTTATTACTCCCGATAGGACTGAAATTGAAACCTGAATTGAAAATAAGATGTAAAAAAACAGAATCATCCCTTAAGATGGATGTTTGCAGCATCAACAAGAATGAGAGCTGCCCCCCTCCCAACTCTAAGACTTTGAACAAGAAAAGCTAAGGTGTGTTGCTATCGTCTGACTCCATCATTCTCCAACAGGGCCAATGTATCGTCTAGAGAAGCAGACAGAGCCGAATGTCGCAGTAGACCTTGACTCGACACTGGAGAGCCAGAGCACCCTGGAGTTTTGCCTGGTCAGAGAAAACAGTAAGTAATCCCAGTAGTTCAATTGGGTTCCACTACTACCACAGCTGCCTTATCTTCTCAATGAATGACTCCACAAATGGTCACACTTCACCAGCTTCACTTCACCTCTTATCTGCCAGGAGTTGTAGATATAACTGAACAGTGATTTCACACCTTCACATCTCCATTCAGATGTGAGATCGCAGCTTTCTCCCAAGAATCTTGGGGACACAGTTTATTTTAACAAAAATATTTATTGCAATCCATATTGTCTTCACACAGACCGTACAAACAAAATGATCATTAGCTACTGGTAAAGGACACACTGCTTTTTATTTAACTGCATAAAACACTAAATTCAATAATCAGCTAAGTCTGTTCTACAGTCTTTAGCACACTTTTGATAAATGTTTTCCAATAACAATTCAGGCTGTCTATCATAAAGGTGTTAGTTTTGGTTGTAAATTAACGTAGGTGCCTTTGACTGTCATCATTGTCTTTGAATCCAGTTCCACACAACAGACTCCGCTACATTTTTACAGTACAAGCACAGTGTTTTGTCAGAACTGGGGGAATAAATATATTTGCTCTTCCTCAGCATTGCTGGGTTTCCGCATTTCTGACATATTTTGTTGTTTTTTTTCTTTCACCACATTTTACTCTGCTGTCTCTGATGTAATTAATTAATTTCATCGATGACCTACCCCCGTCTTCCTGTGCACAGTTTGTCTGATGGGATAACGCACATTTGTCATTTGTTGATGCAGCTCAGGAAATATAAACTAATATAAACACAGTACACAATCATTGTCACATAAAAATAAAATTGCATAAAGGGCTGAATCGAGATTGTGATGTATTTTGATTAATTGTGCAGCCCTTCTCCTATGTTATAGATCATGGGATAAAATCAAGACATAAGTTTAGATTGTTTTTCCTTGTGTCTCCAGGCTCCAGGGGTGAGGAGAGCTCAGAGGAAGACCCTCCTATTGACATCACCACGGTCCAAGACATGTTGAGCAGTCACCACTATAAGTCCTTCAAGATCAGTATGATCCACAAGCTGCGCTTCACCACAGATGTCCAGCTAGGTACATACTGCTTACTGCAGACTTGTTGATGTTTGCGGCTAACTAATTTTAAAATGAAAACCCTGCAAAATATGCATTTGATTGCTACATACATATCATGCTATCTTAACACCATGTAATGGTGCTAAAAGACTGAGGCCAGAGCTAACAGTTCCCAGGCAAAAAGTCAGCATCCTCCCCAGCTGATGATCCATGTACTATAAAAGACGTGAAAATTGCATGGTAGAGCACTAGTGTTTAGGTATAGTATTATAAGGAATATTGTATGACAAGACTATAGTTACTATATAAAATAATTGTTCTCAGCTGCTTACTATAGAAAAACACGCTTGGGCAAGCATTATTTTCCAGGTTTTACCTTCACAAGAGAAAAGTCATTAAGGAAGTGATGACAAACTGATGACTAACTCATGAGTTCAGCAAACATATCTTAGGTAGTAAACTTCCAACACAGAGCAGGACAGAGCCACAAATATTAGCATAAGCAACATTAGCAACTCTCATTTTGTGTTTAACAAAAATAATGTTGTTAGCTAATGATATGCTATCTCTTGTCCTTACAAATCTAAGGTCACTATTGTAGGTTGCAGCTAGGTAGCTAGGCATGCTAACATTAGTAGCATACCATGGGAGTAGACAAATTTAGTGTTCACAGTAAAAGTTATCATTCCCCAGAAATCATGCAGCAAAATGAGCAGTCTGCTTATAATGAGTGACAAACAACTTGCATATCTCATGGGGCAGCTTCACATAATAGACACACATAGACTTTTCCAGTCTATCTAGTTCAAGGTGACAATACTATTGTTCATCTCTGTTCCCGTTTTCTCACAGCAGAAAAAAACACACTTTCTTTCACATGACAGTACTTTTCCACTTGCTTACAGGAAGTCAGTATAACCCTACTCTAACACAGTAAACTGCTAATAAGTTTTTATCAACTGTTACAATATTAACCTTTTAGCTGCTAAGTCATATTTTATTCCCTACATTGTACCGACCAGACACGAGTTAATGGTGTAACAAGCTGTTAAGCATTACATGTGCGCTCCAACAGTAACAGTAAAACATGTTTATATAACAAATATATGTATCACTCCCATTTCAAAAAACCTCACCCATTGCTGAGTTGGAATTGCTGAGAATTCCAACAAGAGCCACGGTACCGTCTCCTGAGCTAAACAATTTACAGATCAGTTGTTTTGTATCCACTTCTGTTTGAAATTCACACTGCACACAAATCTCCTTTTTCTGTCACTTGGAATATGATCTGTGGAAATTTCATGGTGAAAAATCCACCAATTGTACATTTCACCTGTAATAGTGCTGCACTTCTCAGAAGTCGAGAAATCACCTCCTGTCAACACTAATTAGACTAATGACTGTCAATCCCACAGCACAGGAGACACCCAGGTGGAGCAGTGTTCCTTACTTGGATCTGTTATTCCCTTTGAAGAAACAGAACCAAATGGGCTTAAAACCCAGCATCTGAACCAGGAAATAAAGATAATAGAATTTAGGGAAACAAACAGAAGCAATTTACAACAACTGGTGACATTTTTAAGAGCTGATTGCAACACAACATACACAATAAATACCTATTAGTTTCCTGTACCATTAAGGTGTGCTGCATAAATTAGAAAACAAACAAAAGCAACACTGCAGAGGTGTGTGGGCAGAGGAGGTCTCAACTGGACAGGCTTCTGCTCTGGCCTTTTTGCATGGTGGACAGCAGACCCACGCCACTGATTGCACTGCTACAGGTCTGCAGCCCTGTAGGTAGAAAACGCAGAGCAACAGCAGGGCAAACCACGTAGGGGGCCTGTGACTTACAATATTTTACTGTACATTGTTTTACCATGTTCCTGTAAAACAATTCAATGCAAAATAAAAACTTAACAAAAGTCTACAGCTATGCTAGGCACTCTGTGAGGTCGTACTTAGACACAGCAGTGCTTTGAGCTAAATGCTAATGTCAGCATGCTAACATGGTCACAATAACGATGTTAACATGCTGATGTTTAGCAGGTAAAATGTTTACCATGTTTACCATTTTAGTTTAGTGAGTTAGCAGGCTAACATTTGCCAGTTAGCACTAAACTCAAAGTACAGCTGAGGATGATGGTAATGTTGTTAGTTTTGCAGGTATTTTGGTCATAAACCAAAGTACTGGACAAACTAAAGTTTTGACCTGAACATGACTGTACCAAATTTTGTGACAATACAGCAATGAGTGGTTATCACGTGTATGAAATGTGTTTTCCATTCATGAACTGTTTCTTCAGGCATTTCAGGAGAGAAAGTGGAGATCGATCCTGTCACCAATCAGAAGGCCAGTACTAAGTTCTGGATTCGACAGAAACCCATCTCTATCGACTCAGACCACCTCTGTGCCTGTGACCTTGTTGAGGAGAGAAGCCCCAGTGAGTGCACCATGGAAACAGTTGGCTCACTTTCCACATCTGTACATGATATTCACAGAAGAAACCACCACCCTGACACAGTCCATTTTCTTCCTCAATACATGTTTGCACACATCCATGTACGGTACATGCTTAGCACAGCGTAGAAGTGACTGGTTCTACACAACCTTTCACTGAGGGCTACATGAGGACAAATGCTACAATCAAGAAGAAGTTTTTTCCACAACCTGTATTTTTACCCAAAAAAATGTTTAAAATGAATTCTGAATTGCCCGTAGGTGTGAGTGTGAATGGTTCTCTGTCTCCCTGTGATTAACTGGCGACCTGTCCAGGGTGTACCCCGCCTCTCGCCCAGTGTCAGCTAGGATCGGCTCCAGTCCCCCGTGACCCTCTAAGAATAAGCTGATATAGATAATGGATGGATGATCTTCAAGCAGATAGCCCAAATACACTGGCCCTTACCGATCGGTAGAATCAGCTCGGGGCATTTCTAGTCCTAAATATTTGCAATGACATTTTCTGTTGCATGTTCAGTGTTTTAACAGGCTCTGTCTTAGGCAATTGGATTACATTTGATCATCATGTTAGAGCTAACAGAGCCAATGAAGCCATGAACTAGTCACATACTGTGGAAACCTTTTTGTCATGTAAAGGTATTTTCATATTAATATCCTGCAGGTTTTTTTGCCATTTGTTTTTTATTTGTTTTTTTAGGTTTTTTTTTAACCCCCGAAGCCAGTCGTCTTCCTCAGCTCTGAGATCTGAAACGTTCATGGTTTACCTCTCAGATAACACAAAGACATGACTGAAACTATGCAGACAAGGAGATGAGGGGTGATGGGCGTGATCAGTGCATCATTTGTGTTGTCCATTTCTGTCTCATTAAACATGTATTTCCTCTGTGTCTTACAGGTCATGCAATATTTAAGCTCACTTATCTCAGCAACCATGACTACAAGCCTCTGTACTTTGAGTCTGATGCTGCTACTGTGAATGAAATAGTGCTAAAGGTGAGTTCTGGCTAGATGTCTGTGCTATCTAAGGCACGTTTTAATAGTTTGTCTCAAAATTCTGCCTTTTATGAGCTGTTCCAGAGGGACTAGGGGCTAAAAGTCAGGATATCTCAGCCTCTGCTGCTTCAATTTTGACCATTCTTTTTTTAGTCTGTACCTTGTGAGTGTACTAAATTGCTGGAATACATACTCCTTCAAGTAAACTTTTGAATGCAAAACTTTAAATTTTAATAGGGAAATTGTCTTTTACGGTGCTCCTGCTTTAAAGCTGCACTCACTCAACAATGGTTCCAATGACTTTTTGTGGTGTGAAAGTAGTTAGTAGTAGTTTTCACACTACACATAGTTAACCCACAGACAATTGTCACCAACTCTACAGTTTCCCTCAGCTCTAAAGAGCTTTATAATCTTTCAGCTCATTGTTTTGGTTTTACTTCTCGCAACTTAGCTGTTAACTGTTCAGTCTGATGCTCTTGTCAGTGTCATTTCCAGCAGCAGCAGGCAGCTGTTTTCAATTATGAAGCTCTAAAAACCCACTGTACACTTCCTGCTGAGCACCAGACAGCAGACAGACACAGTTAGAGACTAGCTGGTGAACATAGTGGCACATTTAGCAGCTAAAGAGCCAGATATTTCCCTCAGGAGTTGGTGGAGACCAAAAACAGAGCTAAAAGAGAGAGTATATTGGTCTTACATTCATCAAGTGGATACAAACACAACTCAGAATTAATGCTGATGTTGCCCTGTGTGTGCATGGTGTGTAAATAAGTAACTGTTCTAATATGATGCCTTATCAACTTTAAGTGATAATATGTCAGTCTTGTGTTTACCACTGCCCACACTTGGCCAAAAATCATTTAATTCTGCTTTAACGTGTGCACACAAGTTATTAATTTAAGAGCAGGAATTACTAATTTGTTCAAACAAGTTATTCAATTCAATTCAGTTTTATTTATATAGCACCATATCATAACAAAGTTATCTCAGGGCACTTTTTCGAATAGAGCAGGTCTAGCCCGACTCTTTATATTTACAGAGACCCAACAGTTCCCACCATGAGCAAGCACTATGCGACAGTGGCAAGGAAAAACTACCTTTTAACAGGTAGAAACCTCGAGCAGAACCAGGCTCTAGGTGGGCGGTCATCTGCCTTGACCGGTTGGGTTGAGGGGGGGGAGCAGCAGGAGGAAAGAGAACATACAGCAGCACAGTACAGTTCCACATAGAGATGTTTATTAACAGAAATAATACTAAGAGCAATATTATAATAGTAATACTAATAATAAGAGCAATAACAGTAATATTTATAAAGAATGTTACCCTATAAATTTCAGTGGTTGCACATAAATAAATTGTGATATGTTAAATTTTGTGATGTAATATCTTATTTCAATCAGTAACATTTACTTTAACCCCTAATGAACATTTATAAGTAGTATATAAACACTTAATAAATGGTTTATAACACTATAATGTACTTGTAAGCAGATATAAGGAAATTTTTAAGTCATAAATGTATACCATAACTCTGGTGTATACACAGCTAATGAATGATTAATAACACCGAATAACATAGCTGAGGTCATATTTAATGGTATATGATTACACACATGAACTATAATACAGTGTGTTAAATGTGTTCAGAACTCATGAAAACGTGAAGCCTCATTCTTGACCTTGGAAATTGTAGTTTGACACAAAACTACAATTTAGTACAAGGTCCACCTACTAGACCTCGGAGTTTGCTCAGTTAAAGAGTATAGAAACATTTATAATTAAATGCATACATACTTTATATGTATTTCATTATGTAAATAAATACTTAATATTACATATTCAAAATATGAAGACATTTTATATGGTTACAACTGTGTAACCTGTAACTGTGTCACTTAAACATGTCCTTCTGTCTAATGATGGAGATCATTTTAATGATGTAATGTCTTTGTTATTTCATTGTATCTATGCTAAAGGCATTTTGAACACATCATGAATGGAACAGGTTTTTTCCCCACTGTTTATTTTCAGGTGAACTATATCCTGGAGTCCCGGGCCAGCACCTCTCGGGCTGATTACTTTGCCCAGAAGCAGCGGAAACTGAGCCGCCGGACCAGCTTCAGTTTCCAGAAGGAGAAGAAGACTGGCCAATAGACAGACAGCTGCTCGGCCACACATCTGTCTGTATATACACAGACAGATGCAGAAACGAGGCCTGACAGTCTCATACACAGACAGCATCAGGCTAAACAGAAGTGGAGACTGACAGGAACGTCAAGTCAGAGGAGATGAGAGCTACCGGCAGAAAACGAAACAGGAAGATGTGTCTCTGCTTCAGCTGAGTGCGGTGAAAGCCTCTGAAACTCCAAGAGCAAAGAGAGTCCACGAGCAAAAAACAAACTCGTTATCTTTTTTTCTAAAAAAGAAAAAGACTGAAGAATTTTGGGACAGAGTTTTGGCTGCCATGTACACCCAACAAACAAATCAAAGCTACATGCTAAATCTTTGCTTCTGTCCTCCATCTTTAACAGATTTAACAATGAGAAAACCTTCACATTTTAATGTATAGTGCATAGACATTTTACATTCAGGAAATTAAATAATGATGAAATAGCAATGAAACAGGCCAGTCTAGATTCAGTACCCGTCTGCCTTGAATCCAGATATCAAATCCATAACATTATCTACACTCAGTTGCCAGTTTATTAGGTGCACCTAGCTAAAATGAATGCAGTCAGATACAACAGTCCTGCAATAAATCATACCTCCATGAAGGTTCTAATGATCAGTTTTTGTTGAAACTGTTTTAGTGAGATGTTGATTCAACTTTTGATTAATCTTTTGTATTGCGTTATACTAGTGTTTCTGTTATTTATCCAACCCTCATTGGTTTGAATAGGGTGGACAAGATAATAGAAACACCTCTTTGTATAACACAGTACAATCCAACAGCACCACAGACTGCAGCCAATTCTGAACATGTGCTTCAATATCTTGATTACCTCTTCAAGAGAGAAGCTAGAGATTTTCTCATTCACTCTTTTACAGCCAGTTTTCTTAGAATCGTGTAATCTAGTGGCCGGTGGAGGAAGTGCAGCTGCAGTCACACATGTAGGTGTCAGTGTTCAGTCATAGTGGTTGCTGCTATTTTGTGAACCAAACAAATCAAAGCAACACAGTTTATTTCTTAACAAATACTTTATTGATTGTTCACCTGTTTCACTGCTTTACAAACACACAAACGTGCGTGTGTCTGCTGCTTAGGCTAATGCATAATGTTGCTTGATTTTGAAGCACATATTCCCATGTATCAACACACAGCAACCAGCAAGTGATGAACAAAGCAAAAACATAATCCTCTGTAAAAGTGACTGAGCATGGGTTAAACCGAACCTGTAAAACTGCTCTTTGGTGAATGTTTCACACAGTACTGCCATGATTCTGCACACACGGTAGTTTTACAAACAAATAGAGTGGCATATTTCCATGGAAGTGCAATGCCTTCTTCAAAAATTCTTATTTTAATTGTATTTAATTGTAATTTCTTTTTTGTGTAAGCACTGGAGTATGTAATTTGGTTTTAATTTAGGAAACATTGCTATAGTTACTACATTTCCAATGAATCAAAATTTATTAATTCAGATTCATTAGTGTTGTATGTGCTATTGTAACCAAGAGTCTTTATAGTCAGGTCAGCTGAACATGAAAAATGGTTAAATTTGAGCATGAAACTTCAAAATGAAGTTACAAAAACTAAAAAAAGAATCTCAACTCCACTTTTTCTGGGGCTTTCAACCAGCATGTGAGCGGAACTTTGGTCATGTTGTGACAGTTGGTTGTATATGCATATGTAATGCAATAGTGTGATGAAGACTGTGAGGTGTGGTTGACAGCTTAGGATAAAGTAAGTGGATGTTCTGATTTTACCAGCTCTTGCAAGGACATTTTTCTGGAAATCTAACACCAACAACTATTTAACAACAATGTAATTTCCTAAAAGATGAAAAAAGTACTCTGTACTGTCTCAGAACATTATATCTATTGTGCCTATAATTAGTACCAAATTACATAGTTCTGTGCAGGAACCATCTTTAGTAATTATATTTTTTGTTCTCATAATGTACAGACTAATTTTGTCATAATTATGATGTATGAAATTCAGAATTATGTGGAAATCTCTCTTTTTGTGTTGAAAACAATGTGCTTCTGTATATTTCTATGTCAAATGTATATCAGTATACGGTATCATAGGCAGGTAGATTTTTATTTGTTTTCTCCTTTGTTAAGCAGCCAGTGGTACCTGAGCCAAAAGCTTAACTGTGGGCACTGGTTTGTACATACTGCCTTATTATCAGCATGGCTATGTTTAGGGCTGTCCTACTGGCTCTGTGGCTGAAGGCTTCAGTATGCTTCAGACTAAGTAGTTCGTACAACATGTCTGACCTCGTGTTAAGGCAACAGTGTTCCTGCCTGTTAATGTCCATACAGTGGGCAAAAAGCCTACTGTCATAGCCTCCTCCTGCATCCAACTGCCTAACTGATCTCTCTCCAACAACTCTGTGTCTGAATCCAAATGTGCACACTCCAGAATTGCAGACTGAGCCCTCATAGACCTTTGTCATATGTACTGTGAAGTGTTCACTCATCATGTCAGGTCTACAAGATGGGGCAGGACCTCAAGCTCCCTGCCGTGGAGAAACTGAAATTCCTGACCTTGCAACTCTGTTCAAAGTATTTTTCTGAACGGTCCTTAACAGTACTGATAATGACAATTTATACAGGATATGTGCAGATCTGCTGCGTTACATAGTAGCTATAACATATATGGTCAGCATACACAGTAGAATGTTCCCTTTAAATGAGCTGTTAAACACTGCTAATATTACATTGACATTAAACCCACAAATGAGGATCCTCACACTGTAGATGGACCAAAACAAACCTTTGCTCGTCTATATAGCAAAGTAGTACAAACTCTTCAGCCTGTTGTGCATTATCAAGCTTCACCAAACTTATAGCCTACAACAAAAATGACAAATATGGTACATGTTATTATAATATTTCTTTTGCATCATCACATCCACATTGCTATGGATTATGGGTAATCTTCTGAGGGAAGTCTGAACCACAAGTAGACACTCTAGAAGTCCACAGAGATCCACTTAAGGCCCCCTATGGACTTGATGCAGGAACACGCCCACTAAGAGTCTGCAAGTGTGGTGAAGTCTGTATTTTTGGATTCAGCATGTGTCTTTTGCCTTTGTCGACTTGACAATTCAATTCAGTTCAATTGTATTTATATAGCGCCAAATCATAACAGAAGTCATCTCAGGGCATTTTTCTTATAGAGCAGGTCTAGACTGTACTCTTTGTAATATTATTTACAGAGACCCAACAACTCCCACCATGAGCAGCACTAGGTGACAGTGGCAATGAAAAACTCCCTTTTAACAGGCAGAAACCTCGAGCAGAACCAGGCTCTGAGTGGGCCTCGACCGATTGGGTTGAGAGAGAGAGTAGCAGGAGGAAAGAGAACATACAGTAGCACAATGCAGTTTGTTAGAAGCATGCTGAGGCCTTAAGGCACACACCACGCCATGTTCAGATCCAGCCTTGAAGACCTCCAGCACAGTATGTCATACTTCTGCCCCAGTTTTCTACTGGAATAAAGAAATAAAGAAGACATGCCAAAACATCATCTTAGAAAACATTTAATAATGGTGTACAGATGTTTCATGAAATTTAAGTTGTGCATTGGACTTAGGATTTGTACCCACCTGTTCTTTCATTAATATGCATTTTTTGTCATGTACATGACATCCATGGTGAAGGGGTTTAAAACCCAAGTTTGGCTTTAAAAAATCATCTAATCTAAAAAAATCTTTTCTTTGATTAGACATAGGTATATGAAGATCACATATAAAGTCATCAGAGAAAACAAAAATTGCCACCTGTATCCTGTTCATGTTTTTTGTTTTTTTCAATCTTCATATTGATTTTGAGGTATTTATTAAGCATAATTATATTAGTCATAGTCATATGATCAAATAGAACTCAGTGTTATTGCTGTCTATGTTTCTAGCCAGGAACATATATTATTCTTCCTCTTTGCTACTATATGACATATGTCTTGTTTCCAACACCAGGTGCAGTCTTGATACAATGACAATGGAGCCCTGCACTGTCTTGGAAAACATTTTTCCATCATTGTTACACTGCCATCTGGTGGTCAAAACCAGTATAAATCCAACATGAGGGTTTATCAGATGCACAGTAACGCATCTCATGTCACACAAAAATATTATGACACTCTACTTCAGAAATGATCAGTATTTTATACTGACTAACAGACTTTAACTTGCATTTAATTCACCTTGGGGCACCACCCATGGGAAAGGGGAATGGTAGCCAATTAATTCAGTCTCAATCTGGCAGTTCTGGAAGTCCTTGACTTGTAAAAAGTGACCGTAATACTTCATACACACAAACCATGTGATCAAATTATTTATCAGGTAAATGTTTATTGAACTACTAACTACACAGACAACTAATAACTACTGAACATACAAATGAATGAATAAATGCAATGACGAATGAATGCAATGAATACAGCGATAGGCAATTAATGAATGAAAATCCATCATTCTTTGTGATCTCCCTTATACCAGACATGTCCCAAACAAATCTTGTTATTGGAGGGGATTTCAACTGCGTGTTAGATCTGTACCTAGACAGATCTTCCACCACAGTAGAGCTGACTCAGGTGACCCCTGAGCCACCCCTTAGTTATGCTGATATAGGCCTAGACTGCCGGGAGACTTCCTATGATGCACTGAGCTCCTCTCTCCTCCTCTTCCTCTCCATCTGTACGCCCTCATATCCCATCAATGCTTGTTATTAATTCAACTTCTTCCCGTAGTTGTGTGCTTTCTCTCCTCTCTCTCTCTCTCCCTCCCCTTCTGTTGCTTTCTGCAGGTATTTCTGCCTCCGGAGCTGTAGAGTCTGGATCTGTGGTTGCTGCCACCTGCTGCCCCCGTGCTCCTGCTCTGCACCCGCTGCTGCTATTACTGTTGTTGCTCTTATTATTAGTATTGCTATTATAATGTTGCTCTTAGTGTTGTTTCTGTTGGTGCTAACATCAATGCCATTACCATAGCTATTGCTTTACATCTCTATGTGGAACTGTATTGTGCTGCTGTATGTTCTCTTTCCTCCTGCTCTCTCTCTCCCGCTTGAATTGAGTTATTACATTTATTTCAAAATATCCCAGTCTTGCAAAATCCTTCTTTAAACAATTAGATTCAATTGTAATCCCCTTTTTATGGGACTACAAAATGCATAGAATTGGCAAGAAACAAGGGAAGGGGGCTTGGCACTTCCAAATTGGGCTTCAAATATTAGGATTATGACATACTGGCTAGATGGCACAACCACCAAACTGGCTTGAAATGGAACAGGAGACATGTCGACCATACTCTATTCAATTACATCATTGAAAACTTTATATAATTGCAATGTAGTGATTCATAGTACCCTGCACATTTGGAATCAAATTAAATCACTTTTTAATCTGAAACCCATATTTTATGCTTTACCCATTGCTGGAAACTTTACTTTTGCACCATCTAATCTAGATAATACTTTTAAACTCTGGAAAAAATCCATACAATAGGAGACTTGTACATTTAAGGCACCTTTGCTTCTTTTATGCAAATACAGAGTAAATACAAATTACTAGGAAGCAACTTCTTTAGATATTTGCAAATAAGAGACTAGTCTCATCATTTCAAAGAAGCTGCTTCTCATGCAGTGGAAAAAAAAGTCCTCACTACACTGTGTGTGTGTTTGGTTATTACTGTTATTTCCATATGTTGAAAGAAAACAAAAAAGCATTTTGCAATCTAATTGCGTGTATATTTGTTTGAATATATGTGCTCATGTATATGTATATACTATATGTCAACATGCTCAAATGAAAAAAAAGTATTTGACAGTTAATGAATGAATGAGGTCCACCGTATACCAGATAAAGCAGTGAATGATACCATGGCAAGATGGATTAATTTGTGGGGATACGTGAATGAAAATCTTAACGTTAACCCATGAAATTAACAAACTCAGTTCTTTTGTTCTTTGTTTCCTGTGTTAGTCTTTGATGAAATCCAGACACCATCCTGACCATGGGATACTGGTCCTTAATAGGGTCAGTGCTGGGTCGGTGCCATGCACGACCTGTGATAGCAGGTTGTAAATTAATAAAGTGGCTTAGGTTGATAACCACTTGGCACTCGACATTCCTTTTTGTTCATCCTCTGTGAGGCCTGCCAGACCGTTTCTTGACCCAGTGGTCTTGTGAGCAGGAGGGTTAGGAAATGTTCACTCAGTTCTCTGTGAAAGGGGTCAAATTGGAGTCATCACAGCTACACTAACAAAGGTTTCAGTTATTTTAACACATTTTTTACCTGTTAATATAGGTGTCACAATAGTAATGGTATAGTGGTCAAATTAGCACTGACTGCTTGACTTCATATATGACAGTCTTTTAGCAGTGCCTCAGTTGGTCTCAGCCAATTGTCAAATTCAAAGTTGTTATACAGTTCCACTATTCATCTCAGGGTTCTGTAAGGTATGGTAGTGATGCTGTATAATGAAGCACAGTTGGAGGATTATGCAAATTAAGGGTTTATAATGAGCTGGTGTTGAGGGACCACCAAGGTTTCTTGGCCCATCTTGATCATTAGCTTATTTCATTTATCAAGAGCTGTAGAACTTTGTACTGGACTCAACCTTAAAAAGGATCAACCCAGAGACACTATTGTGATCCTTTGCAAGTGTTGACCACCATGGGTGTCTTTGCAGCAGGGACATTCCAATGGGAGTTGGCAGAAAAGGCAGGGATTCCTACTGACTGAGGTTTTTGGAAGCTATGTTAAAGGATAGTTCTGTTTTCTACAACCTGGGTCCTTTTTTCCTAGTTTTGTCCATCATTTCTATCCTTGTATATAAATTGTATATAAAAATGGGACATACAATAACAACAAAGTTACAAAGAAACAGGAGCAGTCAGACGATCAGACAGGTTCTAACAGTCCCGCATCCCTAGGAATGACGCTCATATTAGACGATTCTGTACCTCACAATTTATGTCCAACATTCAGTGTCAAAGCAGGAAGTAGTGTGTCCTTTATGCAAGCAGAAAGTAAAGCTTTGGAGGTCAGAGTGGTGGATGGGTGTGTAGCATGTCCACATTTCATGTAGGAGACCAGAGGTTGTGCCCTGTCACAGACCTGCAATTAATCTTCACTTTTTTAAAGCCATGACCATGATTTTTCTCGAACCTTAACCATACGGCAGCTGGCATGCATAGGTACTGTTTTATAAAAACCAATCATTTTAAAAACAATGACATTGAATCTTATGCAGGGTTTTGCATAATCGTCCAATTTCAATGTTCTGTCCGGTGATAGGGATCTCAGTTTATTCAGATTATCTAGACCACCTTATTTGGATACCAAACTGAAAGTGAACCCACCTGAAATGTCGCTAATAATCCCTCATCGCACATTTATTCAAATTCAGATGTTCAAATGTTTTCTCTTTGGTACAGTATGTACTTAACACTTTGTAATTGAGGTTTACGTTCTTACTCACTGGGTCTTTAGAACTACATTTCCTATGTGTACTGTGATGGTAGCACAGGTGTGTACTGATGAAGTCTAGAAACTGACAACATTTAGGTCAAGTGCATTAAAAGTATGCATTAGATCTGTGTGCAGAACTGTTTTCTGATTTTTAATGAACTGATGAATGTTGTGTTACTGCAAAAGAAAAAAAAAAGAATCCCATTAAGAACTGGCTTCTCTCCTCATTTTCCACTCCATGGAGCACCAACCAGCAGTACTCCCAATACAGTCTGAGTGCACTTTCGACCACAATAAAACACAGTGGAATGGCCTCCATTTGCCCCCAGACATTAGCTTCACTGACCCTGATACATACTGTCATTCCTGAGCTGTGTTTGTGCATGTGGATGTGATGCCTCATCTGTGAAAGAACAGATACACTGTCAAAGAGAAAATTAAAAGAAAATATAAGTACTCAAATAATAAAGCAATGGAGAGAAAAAAACTGATAAAAAAGAAAGAAATTTGTGGTTAACCAAATTAGCCGAACTAATTACTAATTACTAACTAACATACAAAGTGAGAAAAGATATGTGGTGTTCACATTAATGAAAAAGTGTTAAAGTGCTTGTGGATTGAATTTGAATTTGACCTGTTTATTAAATTAAACTTTTAATTCATCGATGTGAATGATCTACTTTTTTTTTTTTTTGTTTTGTTGTTTTTTTCAGCATTGATAAAACAGCTAGCCTGACTCTTTACAAAGTTGAAATATACACCTACCAACACCTTTAAAGCTTACTAATTAACATGTTGTATCTTGTGCGTTTTATTTGTACAAGACGAGTTTTTGTCCAGCGTTACATGCTGGAACTATTTCTTGATGAACAACAGTTTATCCATCCACCCAGCACTGTTGTATTTCTCCAGTTTTAGTGCAGGTTGCAAGATATGCTAGTGACCAGAGGTTTAGGTTTTGGCCTCTTTACAGGTTCAATGGTAAGATAAGATAAGATAAGATAAGCCTTTAATTGTCCCACAGCGGGGAAATTTTCAGCGTTACAGCAGCCAGCAAAAGTGGCATATATAGAAATACAATAATAAAATATAATAAAATACAATAAAAATAAATAGAAAAATAGTCCTGTACACAGTAAAGACAGTAATAATAATAGAGTGACTGAGTGCATTTGTAAGTATGAACAATAGATAAGATAAAAATATTGCACATATATAACATACATGTACATGAAAATATTACACAGCAACAGATGAAGTAAATAATATGAATTAAAAAAAACAAAAAAAACCCAGCAACCTCACTGTGACAAAACTTCAGGAAGCTGCACACAAAATGACAAATAAGAAGTAGTTCCAGCCCCTAAAATTGTAATTTTTATATTTCTCTTTGTGTACGGATTAAACAAATGAGAGACAACAAAAATAAATCATTGAGCTTTAGAGGTGTTGGCAGTTGTACTTTTGAACTTTAGACAGAGCCAGGCTGGCTGTTTCACCCTGCTTCCAGTCTTTATGCTAAGCTAGGCTAAACACGTCCTGACACCAGTACAGTACTTAACACACAGACATGAGATTGACATATATTTGAACATCTCACTCTTGCCCAGAAAGTGATAATATTACTATAATAATATTTCCCGTAATTACTAACTATTACTTATTTTCTTTTCTAAAAATATTTCTAACGCTTCATTGACCCATCATCCATCCTGACCTTCTCCCTATGAGGTTTTGTGGCTCCATAACACACTGGCGCCCCTGGTTGCTCCTCACAGACAACAGTCATACTTCACCAAACCACGAGAGGTCACTTGTCAGTTAAACTTAAACATATGTCGTATTAAGGCATTTAAACAAACAACTATTGATGTTATTTTTCTTGAGGACACTGTCCAACCAGGGGACCACTTGGGCTGAGCAGAGGGGCACTTTGGCACTTTGGAAGTCAGACCTACAAGAATGTGGGTACCTTCGCAGAAACCCCCAACATCTCAGAGATGCTATTCTTGGCAAGCTGTGCTGGCTGAGATTAAATTGTTGAAACATTTTGGGTTCATATCACAAATGTCACATTCTATATATATACATATATAGTCGAGTCCATTCAATCAGTGAAAAGTTAAATAAATCATATCCAGTCCACCACTCAGTCAGCAGTGCCACAGTGTAGTAAAGGGAACAGCTTGATGCTGAGCCAAAACACTGAGGCCCAGTCTACTTACCCCTTTTCGCCTTAGTCTTTCACTCACATGGCCTACATTCTGTGTAAAAAAACACACACACATTCACTGGTGGGTTTCTGACTGTGCCTAAAGTTGAGCTGGTCTCCTGAATGAACTACAGTGCTGAACTTATCTGAGCCTCCACAATCCTGACAGACTGCCAGCAGTCACAAAAGATGTTGAGTCTGGCGGCTTGATGCCCAGCCAGAGGAATGAGGACTGCTCTATTTTACCCTTACTGCTTTACATACTTTCACTGTCATGGCCTACATTCTGTGTGAACACACGCGCGCGCACACACACACACACACACACACACAGCTGTAACAACACCCAAGCCTGAGGAAGTGAAATGATTGACAGTGACGTGGAAGTCATCTCATCTTCAAAGTCTGAGGCGCCATCGAGTCCCTCTGAGGTCCCTGAAGAAAAAGACAGAGGCGAGAGGGGACAGATGGGGCTTGGGGGTGGGGGTGCAAAACTAAACCAGACAAGGACAAGATAAGATTGGTACTGTAGGTGGAAAAGCCCAGGTGAGGTCTTGTACCTCAAAGGGAAGGTTATGTTTTTTTCATGTGTATCTTAAAACAATACTCCTACAATACTCATATACCATTACCATGTACAATGAAAGGGTTATTGGTTCCTGTAATCACGCCCCCTGTTCATACTGGCCATGAAGTAATAGCTCTACCTGCGTAGAGCGACAAAAAATAGAAAAAAATAAATAATTAATTCTAAAGTTTAGCTGAAGCTAATATGACGCTCCAGCAGTCTGACTTACACAGACCAAGTGGGGACCTTTGTGTTGTGTGTTGTTGCCAAGACAAAACACAGGCAATAAACCTACACACACTACCAGGACGTATCCCTCCACAATGACTCAGCAAGTAAACACTGTCTGTGGAAACACAAAGAGGGAATTTCATAGTAAAAAGACAATAAATCTGTAAGATCCGCACTTAGGATTTAAAATTGCCTTCATTTGACAATGAAGACAGACAAGAAATGTGGGGTAAATGAGACACAGGGTATACGGAATATGTGCCCAGATGGGACTGATCCAGGGGCATTGTGGTTACATGAGTTTCTGCAGTCCTGGTGCCTATGTGATTGTGTGTGAGTAAAGTCCATTCTAAAGACTGGTCTTAACAAAGACCAGCTTAGCAGTTAGGACCAGGCTTAGTAAAGACCAGTTGGTGCAACCCACCCCGATCATTATTTCATCGTTATTTTTATTTATTTATTTGTGCTGGTGCTGGTTTGTTGTTGATGATTTGTTACTGATGATTTATTATTTGTTTTTTGCTTTTTTGCTTACATGGGCTTCTGCATTTCAGTGCTACTTGCATTACTGTGTTATGCTAAAATTACTAATTAAAATTAATTGTATTAAAATAGACTAGAAAGAATCCAAACCTCTCCTTAAATCTATGTATGGTTTTGCACACCACCATTTTGGTTTTAATAATCTGGGAAAATGTTTGAAAAATGAAAATCATGTGTTAACGATACTGTATATCTCATAATCTAAGACATAGATTACCATGACATTTACTGAACACATTCATGCTTCAAGGAGATGAAGCCTTTCTAAGTGAATTGATTTCATTTTATTGTATAGCATATATATGATAAAATGTATCATGTAAAGGATTTACTCTTTATGGGGAAAAATAAATTGTGACAATTATACAAACAGATCTTAAATTTTCCCCATTATGTTTAATATTTCATTTAAAAATAAGAATTATATCAACATTTTATATCATCAAGCTAACTACTTCTCCACCTACAAACAGTAGATCTTTCACCCCATGACATTGTCCTGTTAATAACCCCACTTCCTATTACCCTAACTCCTTTGAAGAAATATGAAGGACAGACACAGTGCTGTTGCACTTTAGGAAGACAGCATCACCCAGAGTTCCCATTCCATTTATTAGATATGGTTTATAAATAGACACACTCAGACACATATGTTGAAAGTATAAAAAATACAAGATTACAGGATTTTTAGACATTTTAGTGAGGTCTCTTCTTCATTGCCTTTGACACGTTATTTTAACTTGAATGACTGACAAAAATGGAAAATTCAATTTTTTTTCTTACACAGCATAGTAGTTTTCACTTTCACAAGTCCATTCATCGAGCAAGTTACTATCATCAATGTCATGTTAAAATGAGATCAGGGCATAGAAAACAGTCACATGCAGCCAACAATTTGTAACTCAGTGAAACAGATTTTCAAATATATGTGCTTCAAGTTTCACTGTACTTTGTCTTACAAACTCTAAGGAAATCTGATATCACAGGGAAAAAGGTTGATATGGAAAACAATGATTAATGACTGGGAGAAAACATCTTATTCAACCTTTACTGAGAACTGATTGACAAATGCTCCTACACGTCGCCCAGATATGTTGAGTCATTTGTCAAATGGGGTCAGTTTAAATAGTTTGGATATTAGCATTTCAAACATATATGTTCCAGCTGTTGATTTTTTAAAACTCAACTAAGTTTCAAATCATCATCAATATGCTGTTAGGGAATGTGGTATTTAGGACAAAATCAAGAAATGTACTGTATCTGGATAGATGAAGTTGCATTGATAAATGTTTCTAAAACCTCTGCAACCAATGAGTAATGCAATGGTTCTGATTTGCTAAAACAAAAAAGGACAATATAAATCACACAAATACACAACTAATATCATCTTCAAGCATTTATGTACCATATAGCTACTGTAATAAATCTGGCTCACCTTGTTCTAAGGACAATAACTCCTGCTGCTAATTCATTCTAATATATTTTTTATTTTTAAATATATCTAAAAATACAACTCATCTTCTTCAGCGTTATAGGAAATTGCATGATTTCTTGGTATTATAGCACGTTTTGTTTTTGTAGAAGGTAACTCTCACTATTCACAGTGTTTAAAACTGAACAGTACAGGCCAAGACCTACTGTGTGGCTTGTAACTGGCACCATTTCAATATCCCTTGTGGAGGTTGCTTTCAAGTCCAATAGTGCTCCAGTAACTCTGGAGATGTCAGAACTACTGAATTTAGCCTTTCTCCAGAGTATGCCATTAGACTCGAAGAGGAAAACGTTAACTTTCAGTACAGTATTCCTTCCTAAGCAACAATATATTTTTGTGCCATTTTTTGTTATAGATGTTTCAAGTAGCACAATTGTCTCTTATTTTCTCATGATGAGGATTTTTGTTGCAACCAAAAATTTCAACAATTTATCTCCATTTCAATAAAAGCTTTCTTTACAGATCTGTATAATATAATATAATATAATATAATATAATATATAACAGACACAACTCCTTCTACAAGAATGTGGTACTTAACTCATGAAGCAACTTTGCATAGAAAGTATTTACGTAGCTAAGAAAATAATGTTTCATATTTTCTGCCTGATATATACTATTAAAGTCACATATGAAAAATATTCATGTTGTACTCACTTACAGAAATGGACTCTCTCATTAAAAGAGGCTAAGTTTCAAAGAACATACAGTTGTTGCTAATAATTTGAAAAAAATCAAAATACCACAATGTCAGTTTAGGCAATCCCTAGGAAGGGAATGTTTTCCAACAGTAAATGACCAGGATACAGATAAATGGCTTGTGGTGGATAAAAAGTATGTACTTGTTAAAAAGATTAAAATAAATAATGCACTGTACTTATTCTGCACCTGACAGGAAATATTCTGAAAAAGAATAATACTGACCAAGCAGACATGAATATATCTTTTTTTTTTTTAACAAAATACATATCTACAAATGTTTGTAATTGGATTGATATATAAATATGTGTAACAATATATATGTATTTCTATACATATATATTTACAACAAAAGGTGCACTTAAATAATGTCATCAAGGAGATGCGGGGTGCCTACCCAGTCCAACGTCCTGGGCTCGGAGGCAGCCATAATCATGCACATAAACTGTTTACCGGTCCTCTTATCAATAGGATAAATAGTTGTGGGTGTGAACCTTCTGTTACTTTCCACAAACTCACAGAGCTGCTGATACACCTGTGGGTATTCATGGCGTAGAAAAACCCCTCGAATCCTTAACTCCCGTTGTATATTGATAAAACAGATTTCCCTGGCCTTCCTGCCTTCCTCTCCCTCTTTGTCGATATCTGCTGTTCCTGGGGGTGGAGTGAGGATCAGTGTTTCCATGTCACTCTCTTTCTTATGAACCTTTCTCTCAGGGCTGAAGGAAGCCAGTGCTACCTTTGCATATTTTCTGACAGTTGGAGCTTGGTTCCTTGGTGATGGCCCATCAGGCAATTGCTCACCGACAGCAATGGATACATTCAAGATGAAACATTCGTTTGGGTCGTACTCTTTACCAGCTTCCTGCAGCTCCTTACAGTACTCCCCTAGGTTGTCCTTGAAGCTTTCAAGCTCTCGGAGGGACAGGTATGTAGGAGACATAAGTAGACTATCCAGGCCATATTGCAGGAAGCTACTGGATGATGCAGGGTTTGGAAAACCAAGGAAGAGAACTCCTCTACCTCGAGAAAGGTAGCCAACTTTGGCAATACGGGAGAAGGCTTTGTGGACTTCAGCAGTCTCCCGGCAGTGTTTGATGATGTGCCGGCATGTGCTGCCAATTCTTCCATACAGGCAGCTTTCTTTATGAATGTCCCAGTCTTCCCTGCGACAGTTACGAGAGCAGTAGTAGGTGTAGCAGCTGTGGCAGGATTTAAAATATAGGCAAGCATTGAACAGGGTCTCTGTCCTCCGGCATTTGTTGTTAGAGCACATCATTGTATCATCCTCATCTGGGCTCTGATCTGGGGAGCACTCATCTGCACTCTTCATTGCATCACTGGCCCCATCCATGTCTCGAAAAGCAGCAGGATTCATTCTTATTGAGGTTGGCTGCTTGTCAAGAGGAGCTGGTTCCTCTATACCTGCCTTTGAGCTCTTTCTGGACAGAGATACTGCTTCTTCCTCATCAATTAACTTCTTTAGCTGATCCAGAATGTCCTCACTTGCCCTTCTACTTGGTGGCTTGTAGTCAGTCACAAGATCTGCCAGAAGCTCATCAAGTTGTTCAAGGCTTTGCTGTAGTGAGGAGTTGTCATGTGTCTTCTCTTTGGTTGAGCTTTGAAAGTCACACTGAGACAGTCCTGGACCCTCAGTGCTTCTGGAGTCAAGAATGTCCCAACTGGCAGACCGTCCTTCAGCCTTATTAAGTTTTCCAGGTCGAATGTCATTATCAGTGATTGTTATCTCAGGAGTGACAAACCAGAGTTTACTAGTAGTGCCCTTTGATGTCTCTGTTGGGCTTTTGTCAATAAGTGAGTTATCAGACATTGACAAGGCTGCATAGCGTCTTGGTGAACTGGAGAGATTGACTACCACTGGTTGAGGTTTGTCATCTGTGGCTGCTGCAGGCTTCCTGGACTCAAGAAGATCATCATAGCTCTGACCCCGCTGTACAGGAAGAGGTTGTTCCCTCTCTACACGAGAGTTGAGAATATTGTCCCAGGACCTTGAATAAGATTTGGAATCTGTGCCAATTCTTTGAAGTTCTACACATGGGCTGGCATACCAGGGTGTTAACACAGGCTCTTGACTGACTCTGGTTGGAGTGACTTGAGATACATAAGATGCAGGATTGGTGGAATAACCAGATGCATCTGAGCCATACCAGTCATCTGTTTGTGCCTGCATGACTCTAGCATGTCTTCGGCCCTCTGTGTAATACGCCCTTGCTGGAATATGATGCTCTGGTGGCATTGCATACATGTCGCTGGAATAATAAAACCTTGGCGGAGCAGTCTGGATTTGATAAGATCTTGGATCATCCCCATAAAATATTCTTGTTGGAGGTGTCTGTATGATGTATGGCCCTGGTTCATTTGCTGCATAGGGTTTGGGATACCCTGTCTGCACAGAATATGGATAGGTCTCCATCTCAGGATAACAGGGTCTTGTAGCTACAGCATGCACCATTCTAGTCCTTGGATCTTGCACATATTGCACTTTTGGAGTATATGTTTGTCCTGGCGTGTAATGTTCATCATGAAAGTAAGAACTTGGTTGAGGAGGAGCAGGAGTAACATATCTCCCTGGGTCATCTGCATAAAAGAACTTGGTTGGCACATTAGGACTGGAATGAGCTCTGCGTTCCCTAACATAGTAATCACTTGATGAAGGCATTCTTTTCAAGGAAATCTCCATGGGTTGTAAGTAACTATTTGGCATGCTGCGGGAATATTGATAAGCTTGCCTACTCTCTGTACCTAATGAATCAGTGGGAGTTGGTGTTCTAGAGTAGGAGAAATGGCGTGGCACAGTCAGACTCCTACTTCCCCCACTATGATGCCTCTGCCAGGGTATGTCCACTTGAGGTGTAGCCTGTTTCCGTCCTGAATGATGTAATGCAGCGTTATCAGGTTTGATGTCCACCCGACACCTGACATGAGGACTTGTTGCTGGTTTATCCAGCCCTCCATCCTCAAAATTATCAGCAGCGTAGTTAGGTGAATATTTACTGCTGTCACTCATTTGAGGCTGCAACTTAATGGGATGGACTTCATGCATATGAGCCCTAGTTGCTGCATAGGAAGACTCCCTACGCGGTGATACTTCTGGTCTCCAGCGAGAGTCTCTTGGAGACCTTTGGGACTCCCTGCCCTTCCTTCCTGAAGATGAGGATCCTTTAAAAGACACAGGGGTGAGACTGGTCTGGACCCGAGGGGCACTTTTTGACCTGGTCCTTCTTTTTTGTTCAGGGACAACTACCTCACTGGCCATATCTGCAGCCATTGGTTGAGGAGTTAACCTATGGCTGAAAATGTCCGGAGCAGAAAAGCGATATCTCTGCTGGCGGCCCAAGGCATTCCAGGCCACATCTGGGTTGGCTGCATGCCTATCAGCCTTCCTGTATGGGGACTCCATTGAGTATTTGTGTGATTTTGGGTATTCCAATGACTTATAGTCAAAGGTACTGCAGTGCCTCTTATTGACTTTGCTCTTACTGTCCTCCAGTGCACTGTAATTTATAGAATCACATTGTTTGGAGGGTTGCAAGGACTTGTAGTGTGAAGAAATGGGGACCACTTTTATATCTTGATGCACAGTTGATACCAGTATGTCAGGCGGGTCTGTGCGTGTCATCTTAAAGGAACTTCTCTAGTTTTCTCCATCAAGTTGCTTTAATGTTGATGTTGTCTGGAGAGGTAAACAAAGAATTTCGGTCAGTGACATTTGTTCGGACAAATCAAATTTATTCTACCATCTATGCATGGAGAAGAAACATGATTCAGTATAGGTTACTTGTTAGTGGGTTAGTCTCTAGACTAAACTTTGGCAAAAAATATTAAACAAAATTTAGAATATGTTTATGATCTATGAAACATAGTCAACTTGGCAGGTTTGGTTGTGGAACAAAGAAGGGCTGTATTGCAAATATAGTCCAAGGATTTTCTGCTTGCAATAATCTTTCATGTAGAGACATGCTGACAGGTGTGTGCAGTGAAATGGTGTTTTGGTATTCTATTTCGGATGAAGGGTGAAGTGGTAAAAACTTTCTGGGGAACTCTATAGCCAGACTAGAAATCACTAAGGGCTAAAGTGTCCTTGAATGACATCTAGAGATGTCAGTATTTAACTATGAGTATTAGTTCTTAACCGCATGTTCAGGATTATGCAGAAACATTAATGAATTTTCACATAAACATGTGAACAGCGTTTTTTGTTGTTGTTGTTGTTGTTGTTGTTGTTTTGTTTTGTACAGCCCATAGTCAGTGATGCTGAGTCTGTTTTATGTGAAAAATCAACAAGTCCTCCCACCATATCTAACCTAGACTGGGCAACAGTCAAGTACTAACTAACACATGGTTCAATTTTCCATTTGTGGGGAAACATATCACTTAAATTAGTTTGCCATGGTATAAATGGGGGACCCATGCAAATGTAATCTTCTTTCACTTAAAACTGACTAAAATTATTCACAGCTTCTTCACCTACAAAAACAAAACTCCTAGGGTTACTAAAGCTTGAAGGGTTTTGAAAGAATGAAACAAACTATTCTGAGATCCATCTCATATTTCTCTAATGTCTTTCTCTTTAACAACACATTCATTTGAAGGCTAAAATAAGTAATAAGTAAAAATAACTAATGAGTTTTGACTTCAAGTTGTCTTCAATGATGGCAATGGCATCAAAAGTATGTCCAAATATAAATACAGGAGTCTAAATCTGTATTAAGGCATCCATGATTTGGTATTCTAATAACAAGAAATACAGTGTCTGTATTATCAAGTTTAAAAGTGTTAAAGATTTTTGTATGTCCCTTTGTCTCTCAATACTGCCACTGATCAAGTCAACTTAACTTGTGTAGCCCAATGTCAATGTACAACTTCACATTAAAAATCAAGTTGTGCAAACTTTACAGTAACCTGTTTAAAATATATTAAACTCAGCAACACATACACAAGAGACAGTACAAAACACAGACTCAACAGGTCCATACATTAAAAACACAAAACTCACAACTCAATTCAATTCAATCCTATCCCCATCAATTACCCTTACCTTAACCACACCCCTATTAAAGTTCCTAATCCCAACCATACTACTACACCTAACCCTAACCCTGCCTCTGACCCCAACCTCACCTTAATCCTTATGCCTGACTCCAACCACAATTTTCTATTACATAGGACCAACAGCTTACAAGCAATGAACCGGGGATGTTGAAAAAGCTAAGCAGGGTTGAACCTGATCACAGCCTGGAGGAAAGCATAAAAAATATACATAGTATGATAGGTTGGGATCATTGTTTTATTCCCCCACCCATGAGGCCTAAACAGCATCTTTTAAATATTTCATAAATTATTTTTTATAAGATCTTTTATCATTGCTTTTTAAGCATTTTTTTTTTTTTTTTACTTGTACATGTGTACCATGAACTACATCCTTGTGCTGTAGTCTGACCGTATCTTAACCTAAACTGAACCTAAACCTAATTCTAATCTCACTGTCCCAAAGTGGGGACCATCCAAAATGTCCTCACTCCCAAGGTCTAAAACTCAAATTGATCCTCACAAAAATAGTACAAACATAGAAACAAACACACAAGCTCTGGACTGTTTATCTCCATTAAGTCACACTTCAAATCCAGGGATCTCTTAATTATATTTGAGAATCTGAGGGCTTTGTGATTTAAATCAAACTGCCTTATTGAAGACAGGAAGATACTCAGGAATTCTCAAATGAGAACCCAACACAAGTGTAAAATAAACTGAATGCTATTCTGTTAATTTTAATAGTAACAGCTGTAGCACTATTATAGTAAGAGTGACTGAAATGCTAATGTCCACTGTAATCGTAGAAAAGATAGATTATATATATATTTTTTAGCTAGCACTACAGGAATGACCAGGAAGACCCCCATACGTCATTAAAAAAGGGTCATGAGATTCTCACTTTCTAATAAACCAATAGTAAAAATGTAAATGGCAATTAATAATTTTATTAAGTGTAAAATAGTGATTTGATCATTACCTATTAAAGAAGCATACACTATTTCCTAATTTTGTAATGTGTAATGTTCTTATTTTTCATTGTTTTCTGTTTCAAGTTTATTTATTTAAATTGACTTTAATTTGGTGCCAGTCGCACATTAATCGTAGGCTGGTGAATGATAAATTATAGAGCCTGGTGCCTCTGACCACACTGACTGCACTCGCAAAAAGGCAGCAGTTGAAAAGTGACAGGCAGTGTGCATTCTTAAAAGATGCAGTTGAGTGGTGGGATTTGTCTATGATAAGCCACATCAGAGAAGAAACTTGGTGAGTCTGGACTAGAGAAACTTATTAATACAGTAATACCATGTTTACATTTATTTATTTAGGCATCTGTTACTTCTTAAAATCATAATCTGTATTTATAGAAAGGTTTGTAAAATGAATGTAGGAAATAAAAAAGAGTAGAATTACAAAGATACTGGAATTAAAAGACTTTATAATAATAAAAAATACAGGCTGCTGCAACCTGTGTGAGACCACCACCGGCGAAGGAGCTGACCCAGATTGAGCAACTGGTCGAGCAGATACTCAGACCGGAGCAGATGGAGGATGATTATGGTGCTGGCATGGCTAATGTCTTCCTAAAATCCTGTGGCAATTGCAGCCAAGTGCACAGTTGTAAATACCATTTTAAATGAGTGCAACTGTCAGAATGCAGTAACAGTTCAGTGAAGGTCATGTTCAGATTTAATGACCACAAATATATATATAGTATAGTGTTTACAGTACGTTCAATACCCAACCCTACTCACTGTTTTCATGAATGCTCAATCAAATGTCCCCGTGTTATTTGCACACGTTGATTTACTGCATTTCTATCAATCGAGCAATTTTCAAAATAACAAATTATGATGATATTGGTTATTGTGCTGTCCGTAATGATGGTAGTAAAAAAAATAGAAATGCTGTTTAAACCATTGTACTGTTAATACATTAACCCTACTAAAGTCATGTTTAGTATCCTTTATAGATACCTTGATACTTTATAATAGATAATGGCTATTTGCATCTTTACTAGAAAGAATGACCTTTACTATCTATCTCCATTTTCTTCAGCTTATCCAGGGCCGGGTCGCTGGCAGCAGGCTAAGCAGGGTTGTCCAGATGTCCCTCTCCCCAGCAACGCTTTCCAGCTCCTCCTGGGGGATCCCGAGGCATTCCCAGGCCAGATGAGATATATAATCTCTCCAGCGTGTTCTGGGTGTACCCCGTGGTCTCCTATCAGTTGGACGTGCCCAGAAAACCTCCCCAGGAGGCATCATGATCAGATGCCCAAACCACCTCAACTGGTTCCTTTCGACGCAAAGGAGCAGTGGCTCTACTCCGAATGTCTGAGCTCCTTACCCTATCTCTAAGGGTGAGCCAAGTTACCATGTGGAGGAAACTCATTTTGGCCGCTTGTATCCATGATCTCATTCTTTCGGTCACTACCCAAAGCTCATGAACATAGGTGAGGGTTGTCTAGCAGCACTTAATGAATATGACATCATCACAGTTCTATGACTGGCTTTACTGTAGTTCAATGATAATGTAGAGTCAATTCACTCTTTGGATTCCCATTCACCATGAACTGGTGGTCTCACCTTTCTCATCTGTACATAATGGCTAATGGTTGAATTAAGTTAATAAAAATTAAATTAAAAAAAGCAAAATAAATCCTCTTTCTGAATCTTTATAACTCTTGCACAGCTAAAAGCTATGATTTTCTGTATCACTTTGATTTTCTATAGGATGTAAACAAATGGAACAGTTTATCATAACATTATAGACTTCCTACTGTAACTCCCCATCTCAACTGCCTGTCTGTCATCTAAATGTCACTAATCATTATAAAAATAAACTAATAATTCTAATGTCTCGTGGTTCTTCTTAATACCTTGTCTCTCTTTGCATTAAATAATAATGATGACTCACATTTGAGCCAGCCACCAGGGGGTGATTGAGATGTTTTGGCTTCACAGAGTGCTTGAGAGAGATATGCACACAAATGTTGCAGAGATCGCTAAAATTGCATCTTAAGAAAACATTCTTGAAAATACTTTCAACAACAATTTATGAGTTGAATCTACTACAAATACTAATAAGCAATAAATGATGAAGTTTATTCAAAAACAGAAAACATTTCATAGTCATAATTCTATTTACTCTTACAAATAGTATATCACTCGGGTCAGTCTGGAAAGCCATTAATAAATCTAATAGTAATTCAAATATTTTCCTCTTATATAATTGAGAGCTGCTGCAGCCAGCATGAAAAAATTAATCACTAATAAAGGCCAACTTTATATAATTAGGGGGGTGGAATTACTTGCACTCTAATAAATGGCTGACATGGTAAATTAAACATAATGGACACACAGCACTAATTCCATCAGTATAACAACAGGGTCATGTCATACTCACCATGCTACTGCTCTCAGTTTTTTACATCATTTACATTATCAACTTACGCTTTGTCACTGGAAGTCTTTTTATTCACTAATTAATTTTGATTTCTTCCACATTTTTTCCATCGCTGTCAAGCCACTGTCAATGAAACTCAACACTTCCTGCACAGACATTTCACATTAAACAGCAGATCAAAACAGGAGCAGATCAGAAAACAGTGAGGCTTCTAAAATATGATGAAACATACATACATAACAGGACAAATTAAGGTCTGTCTCTAATATACACATAAGCCTGGTGCCTGGTGCTCTCTGCAGTTGAAATAAATATCAGCCCTAACTACTAGTAGAAAATTATATAGTATTTAGAATATTAACATAGTGAGCACTTGTCATCCTTAAGCAGTACTATCATCAGTAATGATAGACAGCTGTTTCTTTTATTTTTTCCTAATACAGATTCACCATCCAGAGGACTATTTTACAGTTCACAGGCAAGACAGAGGTAGTGGCTCAACTCAGGTGAAATGCATCATACGGCACACAAAGAATCCCACTCTTTTTATTGGGTACATTGTTTTGATTTCAAAGCACTTGTGACTTTCATATGACGTCAGCGTGTCCACGAGGGATTTTAAAACTGCTCTACATCTGCTACACATCTGGTTTGTCCTCGCAGTGTTTGTACAGTCTGTATCATTGTAACCATGAAAGGAATTTTAGTTTCAAATTTCACTTATTTTACCATACAAGAGCTCGCAGTCAAATGGCATGGACGCGCTTATTTAAAACATAATAGATCAGAGAGTAAACCTTAATGTTTAAGGCTCTTTTTTATGGTTTTAGATTCCTCTAGATTCCTTTAGATTACCTTCCCTTTTCTTAGATTAGAAAATGTTTGCAGTAAAGTGTATCAAGAAGATGTAATGTTAGCATTAAGGTGTATCAAGACAATGGAACACTTGCAATAAGGTGTATCAAGATAATGTAACGCTTGCAGTAATGTGCATCGCAGTTATGTAATGCTTGCAGTAAGGTGTATCATGACAATGCAGTGCATGCAGTAAGTTGCACAAAGTGTATCAAGATGATGGAACGCTTGCAGTAAGGAGGTATCAAGACGATTTATAACGCTTGCATTAAGGTGTACCAAGACCTTGCAGAAAGATGATGTATGCCAAAGAACCCTGAACAGCAAGATAAGAGAATTCTGTTGGGTCTCTGTAAATATAAAGAGTCGGTCTAGACCTGCTCTATTCGAAAAAGTGCCCTGAGATAACTTTGTTATGATATGGCGCTATATAAATAAAACTGAATTGAATTGAAAGAGAAGGGGAAAGAAAGACCATGTCTTCCACTACGTTGCTACTAGCAAAAATTAGGTTATATGTCATTCTCCCACTCTCGTGCTCATACAGCTGGCATGGTGAGTCAGGCGAGTCAATTTTACACACTATGTCCAAAAGAAAGGATAATCAGAAAAGATATTCTGCAAAATGTAAAGAATGAGTAGCAAGCTCCATTATAATTCAGTCAGTGAGCTATGCTTTGTTAGTGTTCTGTGACCCATAACACTGCAAATAAAGAAGCTGTTAGTTGAGGGTCAAATAATTGGGCCTTTCAAGCCTGAGAGGATCTGAAATTGTCTTATTCAGGTCCCTTCAACATTGGGCTGGTAGAGTGTACGTTTGCCTTGATCTTGGCCTTAAATCCTACCCATTCTGAAGTGCCACAAAATATCAGTGTTATGCTGTTATTTTTCCCTGTCTTTCCCATCATATAAACAGAAAACTGACCAACATTTTTTTTTCGTAGTATTTTGCTCTGCTAGTCATGTGGCCTAATACAGCACAAAGACAAAAGGTTATTTATCAACTAACCAAAATTAACGTAACAATTAATATTAATTCAAGTTATTATGGGTATGCTAAGCAACGCCCCAAACTAAAGCCAATGTGAATGTGCCCCATAATTCATTTTGTCAAAGTCCAGTAGATGATAGACTGTAACGAAGTTTCTTCAATCGTTTCTGTTGATATTGTGCTTTGGGGTTGCTCATTTCCAAACAAAATTAATCAAATTACCACAAGTTGCCACACCATGAATGATGATCTGGGGCCCTGGGGGCATTTGCCCAGTTTGAGCGATTGGCAGTCCAGCCTTGCTTTATGTCATTGCCCAGAAAGTCCCCTCAGTAACCTAAGGGAGATATTATAGAGGCTAACAAAAAAAATAATCAGTGACCTGGACAAATAAAGCCTACCTGACATTCTTGGCTGGTTCTTTGGACTTTGGTAAATACTGGATATTGTCTCATATTCCTTCTATTTATTGTCTCTGTGACCATCACAAAGAAGTTTCTCACATGTCCAGATGAAGGCAAGGATCTCTCGTTTCTTCTAAGCATAGAAACAGTGTATATCAGTGGTACACACAGGTTTATGTGCTTAATCTGTTTGCTGTTGGCTCATGATTGTTCCTAATTCTACTGGAGTAGCCTCTAGTATCACGTGCCTCAGCCTCTTGACTGAAGTATGCCATTACATGTGAGCTGGCTAGCTGACTCTTCAGCTCTATAAATACTGTTTCCTGCTCCATTTCCCCCATCCAATTGCAGTGTTTCCTCACGAGTCTCTCCAATGCTTCTGATGTAGTGGCCACATTGGGGATAAATCTGCCACTGTAGTTTTACTAGCCCCAAAGATATTCAGCAGCATTTCTTGGATGCTCTATGTTCTCTACCACATCATTCTTTGATTCTGTTGTTCCAATGCTATTTTGCACATAACGTAGGCCCTAAACACAAGTTCAGTCTGAAAGAATTGATACTTCTTGAGTGTCAGTTGCCCTTCTTGTAATGATCATGTTGTTGCATGGTTCTCCCTAAACAATGATGTCAGGAGAGATGGAATGCCCTGTAAAACTGTCCAGTGACATGGTAAAAAAGTCAGCTGCAGATAAGATTAGATCAGTCACTTATAGCACCCATAGACCTGTGTGTGTCACAAATGTGGCCAGTGGCTGAGACTTCAGCTCTATGTGATGCTCCATCTATGGATGTCCATTGCGTTTACGAAATACATTTAAATTACAGAAATATTTTTGTAATTATGACTTCTGTATCTCATAATTATGACTTGGTATCTTACAATGAGATCTCATAATTATGAGATCTTTATCTTGCTGTGGCAGTTGCATTGGGTTTCATGTCATGTATGTGTCGGATTATTCAACATAGTAGGAATCAAGTTCACTGTGTGTGCTGTTGTGCCTCCAACCTCATCGTCAGAATTTAATTTTGATATTGGATGATTCTGTAAACCCCTGTTGCTGTTTATGATTGTTTCAGGTTTTTAGATTATTTGTTTCCACGATATCTATGCAACTGAATTATGGTTATGTTATGGTTAAGGTTAGGCAACTGAAACACTTAGTTAAAGTTAGGAAAAGATTAAGGTTATGATTTAAAAAATGTAATGTAACTGCCCTAATCTCTACTTTTAATAATGAACACAACAAAGGAAGCACTATTCTGGTTATTTTAACCTTATATTAGACAGAAAGTTGGTTAAAGTAAAGGGAAGATCGTGGTTACAGTTTAATAAAAGCAAAGGATTGTGACACAAGCTGTGGTTTCTCCAATGAAAGTCAGATGTGCTACATGCTCATCTATCACCCCAACCTCCCTCCACACCGGCAGAGTAAGGGTGTGGAGGCTACATAAAGGGAACACTTTTCCTGCATCAACACTGAACATTAGTGCTGGATGTGAATCATGTGCAGGATAATCGCCTGTGTAACATATTCAGGAGTATCCTGTTAAAGCTACAGGAACCTGGTAAGCCCTTATCCTGGTTTTGAGAAACCTAAATGTGCGTCAACAGTAGGGCTGAACGATATGCATAAGAAATATTCAATCATATTGCGATTATTTTAATAGATATTGTGATTGCGATATGAGCCATGATTTTAGTGGGAATTGTCATTTTTGCATTTCATTTTCCCTAAAAAAAAGTATAAAAATGATGATGATGATGATGATTGTTGCTGGGGTCTGTACCATACAAGCATGTTACCTTACGTCTGGACAATATGATTTGTAGGCCAGGGCATTTCTAGCACCACAATGCTTCATTTATAAAGGTATGTTGTGACACATTTTTATCAAAAAATTGCAGCTCCTGTGATTTGGATATTGCACTTAGCCATATTGCGATTTCGATAATATTTCGATTAATTGTTCTGCCGTAGTCAACAGGGATGTGTCTGCAATTGTTGGTGGTCTTCTACTTCAAATGGTGTAATGATGTAGTAACTAGACAGAAAAACAAACAATATGATGATAAAATATAGAATGAACTATGAGTTGGTATAACGTGCCAGAAATAGAGAATACGCTTCTTGCTCTCATTTTATTACTGTTGAAGAGATAAAGAAACCAAATCCAGCAAACAGAGTTAAATGCAGCAGTGTCAAGATAGCTATAATCATCAGCTCCTGAAATTACTACAGAAATGACTGAGAGAATGTTAGGGATGTGGAAGAGTCAAAGACATATCTGCACGGACAGATCAGAAACCATAAAAGGGTCAAAATCAAAGGTTCTACAGAGATATAAGAGAGAGAGGTTACTAAACATCCCCAAAATGGATAAAAGGCAGGAAAAGAAAAGAACCAGGATATGTGTGCATGTACACACACATGTGAGACAACAGATTATACATATACTGAGAGACAATTCAATCACTGGTAGCTTGGTTTAATCTGTTTTTGCAGCAGTGAATTATGTGTGGCTGCTACTTTTGGAACATTGTATTATTATGCCACCTAGCCGCAGGGCACTTGTTGGTTAGTTGGTCAGTCCACGACATTGTCATTGTGAGCATGTTAGCATGCTGATATTAGCATTTAGGTCAAACTATCCTTGTGCCTACAGTGTGTCACAAAGCAAAGCAAACCAAAGGGAGGAACAGTTTATCAAGTTCTTATTCAATGTCGCAAGCTAGGAAGCAGCTTGCTCGTTAGCAAAAATTGTGTAAATAGCCAACCTACCACTTTCTGTGACTTTGTTCCAAGCAGCAGTTCATTTTGTTTATACTGTATGTGACATTGGTGACATACAAAAGAGGGATGCCAGGAACTACAATAATGGTGTTTTTCTCCACGGACACGTTTCTGTTCACTTCACTTATACAGCGCTCAACCTTAATGGTCCCAATGCACTTTACAGATTGGTCTAATTCACCCATTCACCCACTGATGGCAACGGAGCTGCCATGCAAGGTGCTGGCCTCCATCAGGGGACAGCAATAGCAACTTATAGTTTAGTGTCTTGCCCCCGCTCTACATCCTGAGCCACAGCCACTCTGAGGTGAATTTTGCCTTCATTTGGATATAGTACCGCGTCATTTATAGCGTCACGAGTCATTGAGCCATCTATTCCACAATACTTTAAGAGTGGATTCACTCATAATCCAACAGAAAATAAATATGGCCGAACTGCGCATGGCACCACCTTCAGTGCATCTTTATCGTTAGTCTTATTTAAAACATATTTGAAAAACATAAGAAAATGTAGAAAACAGACAAACATACGAAAGTTAAAAGAATCACCTGAAGTGACTAACTCACTAATTGATATGTTTGTGTTGGGGTTGGCCTCTGCTGCAATTTCCTCACTCCATCACTATCTGTCTTCAGAGACATACCCATATTTGGTCACCTGGGTACTGCAGGCTGATAGGGAGCTCTTCTCCATTGGTCTCACTGTATTGAATGAATAATACAAAGATAGTACTGAAATGATTAGTCGATAAATTGATATGTAATTGACTGATATTTATTTGATGACCAACTGGGGCTAAAATACCAAGCTAATTTCTTTTTTAATAAAAATACCAAACATGTGGTTCAGCTTCTATGTCAGGGTTTGCTGCTTTTGTATATTTCATATCATTATAAATTGAACACTTGGGCTGTTATGTAATGGCCATTTGTCAGTAGTTTTTGATACAGTATAGCTAAATGATTAGTTAATAAATGGGATAATGGGATATCATCAATAATTAAAGGTGAAAATTGTCATCAGGCCTATGGGCAGTTGGATTTCAAAAATTATTTTTTCTTTTTCCAAAGTTATTCAATTATTAATTAATATAAATTGAAGCTGGATATAGTACACCTATCTATCATGGATCTATCTTTCTATCTGCACACATATTGTGGCCTCTGTACAACTCTGCAGCGCAGCATCTGGCTAGGCTATTCTGCCGGTCTTCTCATGACAAAATCAGAACATCTCATGCAACCTCTGTAACACTGCAACAGTGCATTGCTGATGGCCTGTCTTATTGGAAATGAAATTAACTTGGGTGGCAGGGTAATGCATCCAGTCCGAACAAACGTCGCATCAAAAGCGCTGAGCTAAGAAACACTGCGTACTATATCCTGACTGCTGCTGTTGCTGCATGAAGAGCTGCTGCCTAGAGCCACAATCCTGATGAGGATGATGTCAGTGTTCGAGGATGGGAGCACATTAGTCCATAATCAGCCAGCAGGGAAATGACTGCACTGGACAGTAATGAGCAGGATAAATAGCCTAACCCACTGCATCCCTCTGTGCATAGAACATGCAGTCACAAACAGAACGACACGCTTTGCAAGCCCTGAATGGATAAATGCGATTTGATATGTGCACAGATCCGAAAATTGGTGCACAGTTCAGATCGTGCTCAAGCTGTGTGACCGTCGCAGTGATGTCAAATTTAACAGAAATTAAGAGGGGAGACAATCCAACACGATGTGGTACAGGTAGTGGAGATAAAATACATAATCTGATTTGTGTCTCCCTGCATATAGGCTAGCAGCCGTACACAGAGCACGAAACACGGTACTGCAAATCAAAAGCTCCATGTCTTACCGCATCAGTCCGGACTCCCAGCCTGTGCTTATCCATGTTTTTCACAGGGATGGGATACGAGGCAGTGCGATCGTGGTTTCCCAATGACGACATCGGACATGTGCAAAAGGTAAAACTGCAATATCCGCCTTATTGGTCAGACTCCCCGGATTTTGTCTCTCCTCCTCCCTAACGTCACATTGTTGGTGGATTGCTGCGCAACCTCGCTGCACCATCCATATCTATGTGACCGCAACCACAACCCCCTCTCTCTCTCTCTGCCTCCATGGCGCCTGCAGTACTGTCAGAAGTAAGAAGTAAGTTAAACCATGGAGGCTGTGATTGCCTCCATCCTCATCTGTTTGCCTGTGATGAGCATATTTTCACAAAGAAATCTGTTGTGCACATTCATACTCCCATTAGGAAGGAACCTGTTATTTTTGGTGATCCCCGCCCCCATGACCTTGCCGGTAGTGCCGCCATCAGGACTGAGTGTTTTGCATGTTGTAGCCGATTAATCTATGAGTCAGTCACCAGAAAGGTCACCAGGAGGTATACCAGCTGTCCAAGCTATCTGTAGTAACTGCCCAGGTATCTTGCTCTGGACTGAAGAGCTGTTTTAGAGGCTATGTCATATAACATGCATCACACAGAGAAGTGTAATTCTTCTTTAAGTAGTAGCAGGTTTTAGTGGTGGTGGAAGTATTCAGATCATTTATTTAATTAAAAGTACTAAAACCACACCGTGAAAATACTCTGTTACAAGTACAACTATCAGTAAAAACTATGAAAGTATTATCAGGAAAATGTACTTAAAGAATTAAAAATAAAAGTACTCAATGCAGAAAATGACCCCTGTTAGTGTTATACTATATTATAACATTAGATTATTATTACACATGCATTAACGTGTAAGCAGTATTTTACTGTTGTAGTTGGTTGAGGGTGGAGCTAATTTTTAGCTATTTTATATAAAGTGAAAATGATTATTTTCATTATGGATTAATCTCCTGATTATTTTCTCAGGTGATCAATTGATTGGTTTGTAAAAAATCAGAAATTAGTTAGAAATGCCGTCACAATTACCCAGCTCCCATGCATTTTTGTCCAACCAATAGTGCAAACCTCAAAATGATTAAAAATAAATAAAAGTTATTAAAATAATTAAAGCTGCAAGCAGCGCTGAATGGGCCCTTGCACATCTGTGCACTTCGAGGCGTGCAGCATTCGCCGCTTCACAACCAGACACCGGGCACGGAGAGGTTAACCGGGAGAAAAGGGAAGATTTCCATCAGATTCAACTGATTCTCAGTCCTCTCAAAGATAGTTAAGAGGACAGATGACAGTGTGTGTGTGTGTGTGTGTGTGTGAGAGAGAGAGAGAGAGAGAGAGCTGACAGCAGAGCAGAGAGATTTGTTTCATATTCATATTCCATATATATATATATATATATATATATATATATATATATATATATAAAGTGTGTCTGTGTGTGTGTGTGTGTGTGTGTGTGTACTTTTACAGTGTACTCATATTTGTCAAAATAAACTAAACCAAAGTTGAGTGAAGGTTTTGCTTTCCCTTCAGTTGCCTCAAAAGACACTATAAACTATACAAAATATAGGTGCTATAATGTATCTGCTTTATGATATTGCTGAGTGAAGTTTAGAAAGAATGACAGACATCAGTCAAATGCTCTGTAGCAGAGGAGTCCATCCATTAAGATAAGATAAGATAAGATAAGATAAGCCTTTATTGTCCCACAGCGGGGAAATTTTAGCGTTGCAGCAGCCAGCAAAAGTGTCATATATAGAAATACAATAAAAATAAATAGAAAAATAGTCCTATACACAGTATAGACAGAAATAAATAATAGAGTGACTGAGTGCAGTTGTAAGTATGAACAAATAGATAAGATAAAAATATTGCACATATATAATATACATGTATATGAAAAATATTTCACAGCAACATATGAAGTAGATAACATCATGAATACAATATATGTATGAAGATAATGCACAACAGTAGATGAAGTATAGTAGTGAATAGTCTGCACACTGACAGTCAAGTGTAGATTACCGGGAGTTGTACTGATTATAGAGTCTGACAGCAGCAGGCAGAAAGGACCTACGGTACCTCTCCTTCAGACACCGCGGGTGGAGCAGCCGGTCGCTGAAGGAGCTGCCCAGTGCTGAAAGAGTGACATGTAGGGGGTGGGAAGTGTTCTCCAGTAGTGATGATAGCTTGGCCACCATTCTCCTGCCTCCCACCACCTCCACTGGGTCCAGAGGGCATCCAAGGACAGAGCTGGCCTTCTTAATCAGTCTGTCCAGTCTCTTCCTATCCCTGGAAGAGATGCCACTGGCCCAACAGGTCACCCATACAAGACAGCTGATGCCACCACAGAGTCATAGAAAGTCCTCAGGAGCGCACCCTGCACTCCAAAAGATCTTAGTCTCCTGAGCAAAAAGAGACGGCTCTGGCCCTTTTTAAACAGAGCGTCCGTATTGTCTGACCAGTCCAGTTTGCTGTTCAAGTGAACACCCAGATACTTGTACGATCTCACAATCTCAATGTCCGTTCCCTGGATGTTCACTGGTGTAGGTGGAGGAAGTTTGCGCCTGCCGAAGTCCACCACCAGCTCTTTGGTTTTACTCGCGTTGATCTGGAGGCGGTTCTGCTGACACCAACCCACAAAGCCCTGGGTCAGTTCTCTGTACTCCCCATCATCCCCGTTGGTGATGAGGCCGACGATGGCAGAGTCGTCAGAGAACTTCTGCAGGTGACAGTTCGAAGTGTTATGGGTGAAGTCCGCTGTGTAGAAGGTGAACAGGAAAGGCGCCAGAACGGTTCCCTGTGGAGCCCCTGTGCTGCAGAGAAGTGTGTCAGACACACAGTCCTGTAACCTCACATACTGTGGTCGGTTTGTGAGGTAGTCCAGGATCCATGCTGCCAGGTGATGGTCCACCCCAGCGTGCTCCAACTTGTCCCCCAGAATCCTGGGCTGGATGGTGTTAAAAGCACTGGAGAAATCAAAAAACATGATCCTCACAGTGTTTCCAGCCTTTTCTAGGTGAGAGAGGGATGTGTGAAGTAGGTAAATGACAGCGTCATCCACCCCAATGCGGGGTTGGTAGGCAAACTGCAGAGGGTCCATACATGGGCTCACCAGCGGACGCAGGTGAACAAGGACCAGTTTCTCCAGGGTCTTCATTAGGTGAGAGGTCAATGCCACTGGCCTATAGCCATTGAGGTCCTTGGGGTGTGGGGTCTTCGGCACAGGAACCAGACACGATGTTTTCCACAGTTTTGGCACCCTCCCCAGCTTCAGACTCAGGTTGAACAGGTGCTCAACAATCCCACACAGCTGGTCCGCACAGGACTTCAGAAGTCTGGAGCTGATGCCGTCTGGGCCCGCCGCCTTCCCCACCCTTATCTTCCTCAGTTCGTTTCTTAGTAAACCAACACTACCTATAGTGGACGATAATGTAATTACATCCTCTTCCGGCAATTATTTTAAAATAACTGCCTTCTTATGCGCTTTAGGATATGGCTCCCAGAGGCTTTTTTTTAAGTCTAGACATGACGCATGTGCCACCCGAATTTCATACATTTACACTAAAATTTTTAAGGGGGGAACTTTGATTTTGAAAATATGTAGGGGGCGCTATTGAGCCGTTTTGCCACACCCATGTCCAAGGCCCATATCAGATATACATTTGTGCCACTGATGATGCATGTGCAAAGTTTGGTGAGTTTTCAAGCATCCCTAGCCCATCAGAAACAGCTTTGTGTTTCATGACAAACAATGCGTTGTCATGGCAACACCATTTGATAAAAACAATCTTCACAGTGAAGCATCATCAAGGTCTAAAGACTTTGCTGACCAAATTTGAGGTGGATCTGGTTAACCTGCTAAGAGTACTGATTAAAAGTATAGGGCCTGTAACTTTCTGTTGTCACTAGGTGGCACTATGACATTGATTCAATATTGACCCCTACATGTGTTCAGGCTGGGAATCTCATCAAAAGTGAGAAATATGGAAAAGATCTGATTATATGGAGCCATGTTAACAGTTTGTTTTTTCATGATGAAACATCGAATTATGAAACATAGTAAGTTTGGGGCCTCTTGGACAATGTACAGTCCAGTTATAAGCCACTTCCTGTTTCACGGCGAAACACATAAATTCCACGCCACCCCATGGGCACGCCATTCAACAAAAACTCAAAAGCTTCTCAAGTTAGCATTGTGCATGTCTCTCATAAAAACTGACCAAATTTGACGTGGATCTGATTAAATCTCTAGGAGGAGTACGTCAAAGTACGACCCCTGGAAATGGCATAAATTGCACTAAAACTTGAAATTGTATTGAGAATAACTGACTTCCTGTTGGGTTTAGGGTAGGGCTCCAAGAGGCTTTTTTCTAAGTCTGGACATGATACATATCCATAACAAATTTGGTATGTACTGTAGGTGGCGTGACTTCATGCTCGGGCCCTAATTAAAAGGAAAAGTAGCAAATCCTCATATCTGAGAAGCAGCAACCATGAAATGTTTTGTATTGTATTTGTGCATGAAAAATGATTGATTAGTTGACCAATCATTTCAGCTCTTCTTGTTTGTAGAGTTGGGTAGTTTCATCTATAACAAAGCCTCATATTGTTTTGCATATAAAACATATGAAGAGCTTATAACTAGGTTAAAGCTTATAACTAAAGCTGTCAAAAAAGTATGTTTCCCTCTGAACTGTAGTGGATTAGAAGTATAAATTAGCATGAAAAGAAAATACTCAAGTAAAGCAAAAGTACCTCAAATTTGTACTTAAGAACAGTACTTGAGTAGTTACATTCCACCACTGGCAGGTTTTATGTAACACAATACTCGGATGACTTTGGCATGGATGTAGTTTACGTAAACTAAGGCACTAGGCCTCCACACCTCTCTCTCTCTCCATTGACACTGTTGGTTGTCAGCATCAAGCTGATGGCCAGGTTGGGTTACACACACCTGCAAGTGATACAGGCTCATAAATATATTGCTCTTCATGAATTATTACAGAGCTTGCAAGTTGTAGTGAGCATGTGCACCCAGCCAGACAGACTGCCGGCAGGTGAAGCAGTCAGTGTGGACGAAGCAACCGAGCCAGGATGGACATCTCTGTTCTGCCCAACAACAACCACCCAGAGAAGTTCCTCCAGCTGGACGTTGGGATGCTGCCGGCCACACACGGCATGTTCCAGGTTGGGGCAGTCATGTCCAGTCAGAGATACTGGCAGAACAAGGTCTATTCCCAGGTATGGACTATGTAACAGCCTTTGTGCTTTGAACTGTATGTTCATCTTCGTGTGTGCTTTTGTGTCTTGTTTCTCCCCTTTGACATGGATAGCTGTATTTAGTTCCTTAAATGTTATTCCACATTACAGATATACCAAAATATATTATTTATGATGTGCATTTAGTCTGCATGAATGATCTTCTAGCAGAGATCATCATCACAATCTGGAGCTGTGTGGCAATGGTGGTTTGAAACAGGAGAACAAGACAGTGCAGCATTCAGTATTTATCAGACACCAGGGGACAGGAGTATGGTCTAATATTTGATCGAGAATCCAGACATTTTGTGAACAGGAAAGTAACAACAGACGGAGGGTTGATCTCAGAGCTGTTAGTCAAATAAAATGAAGTGAAGTTAAGTGAAATAAAGTTTATATAGTCCAAAATCAAAAGGTTTATCCCAATCTGTACAACATACCACACCATCTATCCTTAAACCTTGGTAATTGGAGTAAGTGCAAATGTGTTAGGGAATTGCACAACTAAAGTACAATATTAAGGTCACTTTCACACCAGGGGCCTGTATCACAAAGCAAGTTCAATGTAGTCTGGCTCTCTATGGGTTACGTCAGTGATCCTGGATCACCAGTATCATGAAGCTGGTTATCAACTGACTGCTAACTCTGGGTTTATCAATCCAGCTATGAGGGTATTCATGTGCTAAAGGAAGAATTCTTAATAACAGCGACATCATCAGAACCATGAATGAAGTACTTAATATGATATTGGTGATACCTGCCGGGAAATTCGATAATTGCAACAGCAAAAAGTGATATTCAACCAGGTGAAATGTAAACAATATGATCACACAACGAGAGTAGAATAAGAATCTGTAGATACTAGAAATAATTTCCAAATATTAAAAGTAAGACTTTTTAAATACATTTGGCATTTTCAACAAGCAATACTGAGTGTATTTTTGCTTTTTGTTTTTTTGTTTTTTTTGTCTGATGATGAATGATATATTATAAATATGCGATACACTTAAAAGTAATGTAAGACTGTTTCAGCTGCCAAAGCGGAGAGGAGAGATGAGAAAATAAGTTAAAGAGGAATCTCAATGCTGGAAAGAGTTTTTTAAAAAACTAGCTCACATTATTTTCAAAAGTGGTGCCCTATGGCCAGAGAAAACTGAGAAAAAGGCTGTAGGCTTCCCTGTTGCTCTAAAGGGGAAAATCCTACAGTAACCAGAATGCATTGTGCACTGATACAGTTTTTCTGACCATAATGTTGCATTTATAATCATTGGCGGTAATTAACAGTGTGTGGATGTGTTTTTCTAATAAAAGACAACAATGGGTATATTTTTTATTTCCAATTACTGTATCGTCACAAAGTATTCTCATGTTATTCTGAGCTGCAGTGATGGAATAAGAGTGTAAAAGCGTCAACACTGTCAGGAATCCTGTCGAAGTGAAAGAATCTTAATGCACATAAAATGTAGATATAATCGTCATTATGTATTTAATGCAAAATAATTCTGATTTAGGGTACCTTGTATATGTGTCTCCAGTATCCTCTCTGTCTATACAAAGTGTTGAAAGCCTGAAGCTGGATGTGGTGAGAATTCAAATCCCTGCCTCGTTGTTCTTCACAGAGGGAGCAAAGCGTAAAGACTGAAAGTAGGTCTTTTCCATCCCCAGAGGGCAATCCTGTGGTGTTCTTGGACAGATACCTGGAGAAGCACATCACTCCAGTCACTCTGAAGTCCAACATTAAAAGGAACCCTCTGTACATGGACATAAGATCGATGGAAGTGGTGGACAAGAAGTCCAAGCCTTCCTGGACTGTCAAGGAGTACGACACACAAACAATCCACAGCAACCTTGCAGATTATTTAAAGGTAATGTGTGGAGAGGAAGAGAGGCTGTGGATGAATGGGTGTTTGGGGGATGGATTGGTACAAAGACAAAAGAGACAGACAGATGGACAGCTGGATAGATGTGTAGACTTTTAATTTGATTTCATAAAGTTAGGAACAAAAATATTCTAGATTTGTTGGTGCTACTCTGCCTTCACACTCTGCAAACCAGTTATTATTGTAAGAGAGCCAGTGACTAGAGTCACTGTTACATGAACTCAAGACTGAATTACAAATGGACCCCCAAACTAACTGACACACAGGCAACCTGGGGCCACATAGTATTCTAGCAAAGCAGGAGTAGTAGTGGAAGCGACAGGTTTGTGGGTGCGGGGTCATTAATTTTTGCCTCAGGCCCCCAAACAAGTTAATCCAGCTCTGTTTGAACTAATGGTCTGAAACTCCATCCCACTTATCAGTACTTACCACCAACAAGTTCATGTGTAAGCTAAGGCTATGTCAAATAAGTAGGAGTTAACCGTTTTTGATAACTGACAGTTTACACAGAAAGGTTTAACTTTTGGTGGAGGTGAATGGTCAATTTTGAAATACTGATATGTACTCATTATAATTAATATATACTTTTGAAACTAGTTACTTTCTTTATTAACATTAATAGAACAACTACACTACATTAATAAATTAAAACATTACTATGGAGTCCCAGAAATGCAAATGTGATGGCTATGGTGAGTCACCCCATCGATCAGTTGATAAATAAATATAATGAATTATTGTTATTATACTATTTATTTATGTGTTTGCACAAAAGAAAGAAATACAGGTATAAGAAAAAAAAATAAAAATAAGATATTCAATTCAATTCAGGGGGGGGGGGGAGCGGGAGAGAGAGAGCAGGAGGAAAGAGAACATACAGCAGCACAATACAGTTCCACATAGGGATGTAAAGCAATAGCTGTGGGAAGGGAAGTCGGGCTGGCGGCGGCCGGGCAGCGGATCTCCCTCGCAGATCTCCCAAGCCTAGGGCGCTGGGGTAGAGAGTACGTGGTCCTGGTACTACGCTTAATTCTATTAAGCACAATGTTTTTAAAATTCTAAGTACAATGGAGCCTACCAGGACCACGGAACGCATGCGGCTGCGGCTAACTGTGTGTAGTGTGGAGGGTGGGGTGCTTAAGTGTGGGTCCGCCGGTTCGACCGGTGGGCAAGGTGCTGCGTGTAGGCCCCAAAGGTGGTGTTACATCCCGGTGGTGGCGGTGGTATTGGCGGTGTTGTTGTTGGAGTAGTTACGCAGTAGAGACTGTCGGCTCTTCGAGGTGGCTGTGTTAGACTGAAGCTAACGGCTGGATGCTCCGACGGATGAATTACGCACGGCTGTATGTGGATGTCTGGTCCGCGGATGTGGCTGTGTTAGACTGAAGCTAACGGCTGGATGCTCCGACGGAAGAAATTACGCACGGCTCTTTGTGTATGTCTGGTCCGGCGAGGGCCGGCCGTTCCTCCGTCCCCGCGGGTCCGCATCTACGGCAGCGGAGGGCGGGTGAAGTGAGTAAGCAGGAGACCGACCAAACGGTTTATAAGATTTACTAAGACAACAGCAGCAAAAGCAAATTAACTTTATTTATTTTAAATCCTTAATTTGTGTATCATTATTGCCGCTAGTGTGTTTTATTTTTTCTGGCCCCCGAGCGCCGCTCTCCTGGTCCCGCGGGACCGGACAGCTGGTCCGTGGGCAGCTTTCAGTCTGTCGCCCAAGGGGCTGATGAGTACCACCGCCTTCTTGCACCGCTCCGTGGCTCTCCTTGTCGGCGTCTGGTGAGGAAACAAATAAACACCCAGTGAGAGAAGCATCAAGATCGGCCAGGCCTCCACTTTATATACGGGACAAAATAATTTAAAATACGGTTAAAAATAGACCGATGCCTACGCTCTGTCCCGGGGGTCACGGAGGTGGTACGGGGTCTCCTGCGGGTGGAGGCAGCGGGGGTGCTGGATGCTGCATCCCCCGTGGGGCTGCTGGATGCTGCATCCCCCGCGGGGGTGCCGGATGATGTCCCCGCGGGGGTGCTGGATGCTGCATCCCCCGTGGGGGTGCCGGATGATGTGGCCTCCTCGAAACGATGGCGCATCTGCCTGGACTGCGCCACGTCCAGGTTCAAAGCGTAAAACTTGTCCGCCGTGGAGGTGTTATGGCACATGAATGTCGCCATCTTGTCTCTGACCTCCGCCGAATGCACATTCTTGGCCTGCGAGACGGTGGTGGAGGAGAGGGACTCAGAAAGATCGCTACTGCCGGCAAAGGTTAAACTGCGGTAGGCACCGCCGTGATGCAGTGTGACTCACGTGTGCGGAGACGGCGGTCCTGAGGTCGATGAAGCTGGGCTTTCCCGACAATCCCATCTCCGCCCAGGCACCCTGCATGTATCGAACGAGGTTCCGTGCCGGCCCTTTTCCAGCCGCGAAGAACACGCGATCCAACGTGGGCCTGCAGCGCTCGCGCAGCTCCAGCCACGTCTCCAGCCACGTCTCCAGCCACTCGTATTCTTCGGGCCGGAAAAAAGTCAAATCATGTGAAAGCATAACATTTCCTACCATTCCTATGCAGATGACACAGCTTTATCTTCCCCTGAAACCAAACAACCATTGCAGTATTAACAGTCTGATTGACTGCCTTGAGAACATCAAGTGCTGGATGGCTTAAAATTTCTTGCAGCTGAATGAGAGCAAGACTGAGGTTGTCCTATTTGGCCCCCCTGACAAAATCAAAGGGATTTCCAACATAGGCAACCTATCCTCCCTTGTTAAACCCCATGTCAAGAACGTTGGTGTGATATTTGACTCCGCCTTTAAGTTTGACAAGCAGGTAAATGCTGTAGTAAAAGCCAGTTTTTTCCAGCTACGTACCATCGCCAAAATCAAGTCATTCCTCTCAGTCAGTTGTTGAGAAGGTCATCCATGCCTTCATATCATCCCGTCTAGACTACTGTAATTTACTGTATACCAGCATTAGTCAGTCGTCCCTGGCCCATCTGCAACTGGTCCAGAATGCTGCTCCCCGACTCTTGACAGGTACCCGGAAGGGAGGACATATTACCCCGATTCTGGCCACTCTCCACTGGCTTCCAGTGCGGTTCAGAATCAATTTCAAGGTTCTCCTCTTCATCTTCAAAGCACTAAATGGGCAGGCCCCTGCATACATTTCAGACCTCATTACCCCCTATTCTACCTCCAAGTCCCTCAGGTCATCTAACCTGGGACTCCTGGCTGTCCCCCGGTCTAGGCTGAAGAACAGAGGCGACCGAGCCTTTTCTGTCGCTGCCCCTAGACTATGGAATAGCATCCCTGTCAGAGCTGCCCCCTCCATTGCTTCGTTTAAGTCCAGGCTCAAAACACACTTTTATTCCTTGGCTTTCGGTACATCATGATATGGTGCCGGTACTTTTGAGCTGTGTATATTGTTATGTTTGTGCGTTGCTCGTTTATATTTTACTTGTATTTGTATTTTATAGTGAGTTTTTCCATACAAATTACCTGTACAACACTTTGGTCAACGTGTGTTGTTTTTAAATGTGCTTTATAAATAAATTTGACTTGACTTGACTAGAAATCACACCTCTTCCCTGATCTGTTGAAATGTTTTTTGTTGAGCTGTCTGTGGAAACGACTTTCTATTGCCAGGTCATCATCACTTGGGTCATTATATTACTAATTAACAGGTGGGGTGGTTAGCACTTCTATAGCCAGTTGAAATGTGTATATTTTCCATTCACCACTCTGTTCGTAAATATTTACAGACCACGCACCTGCTCACAACATCACTGTAACCTCTATAATCTTACCTACCCCAGTCGCTCCACACATACCCAACACCTTGTCACAGGCGGCCTATTGAACTGCTAGTCAGCTTCCCGCAAAACTGAGGTCATCTCTGGCTGCACCTCCTTGTGATCTCTGGAATTCCTTGCTCTCACTGAGATTTGGATCACAACTGAGAACACTTCCACCCCTGCAGCCCTCTCCTCAGCCTACTCCTTAACCCACACACCCAGACCTGCCAGCAGAGGGGGTGGCACTGGTTTGCTAATCTCCCCCAAATGGAGAATTTTTTGGTGGCACTGAGTAGGAATATCTGGTACAGCCTTATAATGGTTCTCTTCATACCTGTTAAACATGAGGTTCTGTGTCTCCATTAATAATAACCACATGTCATCATTTGCTCCTGTCAAGAGGTCCCCTCAGAGGTCAGTTTTGGGACCAATTTTATTTTCTCTCTACATATGACATATTATCCACAGACATGGTGTTTCTTTTCATTGTTATGCCGATGACACGCAGATCTACCTGCCCGTTAGAGCCACTGATCTAAAAAACTTCTAGAAACTTCTGTAGAAACTTATGATCGTGGCATGCTGAGTTCACTATATGACTGCCTATGTGATGTCAAAAACTGGATGTCACAAAATCTTCTGCACCTTAACTCTAGCAAAACAGAGATTGTTGTAATTGGCCCTCAGAACATATTAAAACAAATCCTGCCATCTGCTGGTTCATTGTTGGAACACATCAAGCCTGTTGCAAATAATCTTGGCATTTGGTTTGACGGTAAATTAAGCTTTGAGCAGCCCACAACAGTGTGGATGTGCAGTCTTGTTTTTATCATCTTAAAAATATTGCTAAAATACGATCTATTTTATCATTGGAAGACACAGAGACCATTTTACATGCCTTCATCTCCTCACATGTAGACTATTGCAACTGCCTCTTCACCTGCCTCAACCAAAAATCTATTAATCAGCTCCAGACTGTACAGAACTCAGCTGTCAGGCTTTTAACAAGATCCAAGACCACCTCATGCCTGTTTTAGCCTCCTTGCATTGGCTCCCAGTATGTTTTAGAATAGATTTTAAGATTTTACTGTTGACTTTTAAGGCTCTCCATGGCCTCTCTCCATCCTACGTATCTGACCTCTTAGTTGCATACGAGCCAGTACATAGCCTGAGATCCTCGGGCAGAGGTCTTTTATCTGTTCCTGAGGCATGGCTGAAAACTAGAGGTGACAGAGCATCTGCAGTCAGAGCCCCAAAGCTCTGGAACGAGCTGCCTGATGAAATCAGGTCAGCAGAATCAGTGACCTCTTTTAAATCTTTTTTTAAAACTTTTATCTGAGAGCTTTTCCTGATTTTTCTTGATTTTTACTGACTGCCCTTTTGCTGGTTTTATTTGTTTTATTGTATTATTTTTATTATGTTTTTATTATGTTTATAATCTGCTTATTGTGAAGTTGTTGCCTTGTGTGAAGCACTTTGTAACGTGGTTTTAGAAAAGTGCTCTATAAATAAAGATTATTATTAAAATACAATACAATGCACCTTGGCCCATGAAAAAAAAAACCTCTTTATCTATCTCTTATTGTTTTCTAAATGTATTTGATGATGTTGATGTACTTGCATGATTCATGCAATTTTTGGGTTGTATCCACATGGTTGAATGAACCTATTGTAGGTTGCTTTGGATAAAGCCGTCAGCTAAATTAATGTAATGTAATGAATGAATTCTTTCTCTGCTTGTTGTGATTAACTGGTTTGTATCTGACATAATGATGCAGCACTGCCACCCACTGTTCATTTTTAACTAACTATGGTCTTTTACTATTCACTCACTCCTTTCCATTGCTCTAGTCTGCATTCACCACTGACAGGGTTGGAGCTACCAGTCCTCTGTATTTATTTGAGGATATTAGCAACAACCTGGGGGGGAGTTCACCTCCTACAATTAAAACAACAACATATTGTGGGTATTTTACAAGTTGATTCCAGTATGACTTGATATATTAAATTGGACTACTTTCAGCCTTCATGTTGTAAATAAGTTAAACACAAAAACTCTAAACTCTTAAATGTATCAGTTATGAGCCAACTTGGGTGGTGCTAAATCAAATTTTCAAGAAAACTGTTGCTGGTGGAAATTGTGAGGAGCTCGTAATTTTAAAATATAGTAGCCATTTGGATTGATGATCCAAAAAGTTATTTCAGGCCCTGCACATAACCTAGACACATCCTTGCTTTGGATACATCCTTGTCATTATCATATAAGCCACACAGGGAAAATAGGAAATATGGACTTCAAATCTAACTGCAGTTAACCTTTGAAGTAATTTTTATTTAAGGTATTTTATTACATTGAAAACTATATGGGCATGATTGGGGGATCAGTAAATTTACTCATGGTAAAATTAGTTACATAGATTACAGTCACAATTCATTTGACTAACAGCTTTCCCAAACTTCAGTTTTGGCTGTGAGATGACAAACATAAAGGGAACAGGCAGGTTACAGACTAACACATATCAGTGTGTAAAGGTATTAACACCAACAACAATCACAGGGCTTATTTGTACATGTTGATGTTTCATAGTTATATTTTCATCTTCTTTGCAGGAGGAAGAGAAGACTCCTAAAGATCTGGACTTTTGGCTCGAGGATCTCTACACACCAGGATTTGACTCTTTACTGAAGAAGAAAGAGGCAGAACACAAAAGAAAAAGACTTTGTATAATTCTTTCTGCAATCATTTTGTCTGTTTGTGCGGTACTTATTGTTATCATAGTGCCAGTTGTGGTTCTACAGAAGAAAAACTGATTGATGAAGACATTGCCATTGTATAGTACAACTTTTAGGACCTCACCTCGCAAGTGGTGGTCATATATTGTTCTTTTCTTATTTTATTTTGACAGAGAACTACAACTAAAAAACTGTCTGGAGTCAGCAGTCATAATGGACATATTTTGGCTACATAGATGCTGTACACTCTCTGGGGACCATGAATATCCAGAGCAAATTTTATGGCAACTTGGCAAGTACTTCCTGAAATATCTGGCTCTGCACCAAAATGTTGGAAATAGACAGATGACCAGTGGAGAAAAAAGGTTGCAGTTGAGGACTATTTAAACCTTAAAGCAACATATTTCCACCATGAAATTTCACTTGTTATACTGACTCCCATGTGAGTGGAAACTCTGATCCAGAGGCTTTATAAAACATGGACATAGCGTCCATGATGTCACCAGTAAGTTTCTGAAGGGATGCCTTAGAGACAGCGGGCCTACCCTAAGACAAAGCTTGAAAAAGACGCCCCCCTAGTTTACTTGCTTAGTTTCAGTCAATTCCTGGATGCCTATGGGATCATGATTATGTTATTTGACCCCATAGACATGGAACAATTGAGCCAAGTTAACTTAATATTGCTGTTTGACATAACTTCAGACTACACCAAATACACAGAAAAAGGTCTGTCCTGAGGTATTTATTAGTTAGACTGTGGGAAAACAGTAAAATTCCCCAAATTTACTGTATCTCTGAACTATCTCTTTAACCAAATCACACACATTTAGGCTATTTCATGTGATCTCCTTTTGATAACTAATGTCATATATTTCCACTTCCATTCACTGATCCTCCCTTGAAACAGTTTGGAGCCCCCCTGGGTAGGCCCACCTCCCACTTTGAAAACCTCTGCCTTAGAGCTTGGATTTGGCTTTACTGCTTACTGGGCCAGAAAATCTACATTTGAACATAGAGAGTGGAGCCTAGTTGGAAGGACGTACAACCAGCAACCACCAGTGATATAACTTCTTACCTTGCTGCAGTGATGTACAGGTGTTAGTGATGGGAATTATGACTCTTTGAAGGGAGCCGGATCTTATGGCTCCGTTCCTTTCCGAGATCTGTTCAAAAGAGGCTCATCGTCCTTTTTTCTTTTTTTTTTTAGGGGGCGGGGGTTACTAGGTTTATCTGCAAAATAATCACTAGGATAATGATAGGGTAAGATTTGGATCAGATTCAAACTTCCCACCAATATAATTTCATGTTGCATGTGTGGACTGGTTTAGCAACACTAAATTACTCGTATTGCCAGACCTAATGTCAATGATCTGTATTGTAAACATTACACAAGGTGATGCTATATCCCTGTGCTCTGTCAGTGAATTTACTACTTTGAATTGACCCTCTGTGTGAAATGTGTTATGTAAATAAAGTTGCCTTGCCTTGAATGCAATTGATGCAAGACTGTGACTGGCTGGTTCTCACTGTTCACGTAAAGGCGAGTGGATTTAGGGCAGGCAGTGAAATTTGGGCACAAATGATAAAAAGAACGGCTCTCAGCAAGTACGATTCAGTTCCCTTTGTTCGTACCAAAGAGCTTTTGAAAACAATCAGTTCACGAATGTAACATCACTTTCAGTCCAGGGTGTGTCAGTACACCGTGACATCACTGTTGGGTGTGGTTACGGGTGCAACAGAGCACACATCTGACCACACGCAACCGCATCCAGCAGTGATGTTGAAACTGACTTGTGACTTTCAAACAAAGAGAGCAGTGAAACCCTGCTTTTAAGCCTTAAGTACAGAAGACAAGAGCTGTCAAGGATTTAATATACTTTTTTAGCCCATTATCTTTTATGTTTGCACTTTCAATAAAACAAAAATGTGAACAGATGTTAAGTTTTAGCAGATGGATTATTTTTTCTTTAAAATATCTTAATTGCAGTTGATTGTTGTTATGCATATTTCCACACTGTTAAGTTAATTTAACAAAGTCAAGCAATTAGGTAACTATTGCAAAAACAATAGTTACCTAACTTTAAACATATTGTAACCACTCCTTTTCTCTCACCCCTATACTCTCTTTCCTGTTTAGTAACAGTATAAATAATACAGAGCACAAAAAGAGACTTCAAATGTAACTGATTTCATTTGATTTATTTATTGCAATAAAGATGTACAAAGTATTGGTAATCATAAATGTTAAAATGTTAGAAAAAGCATATCTGTGACTGTTAACAGTACAGTGTATCAAAACATTACTACTTCAACCAGCTGGGTCGATTCCATCCATGTTTGTATGAAAGCAGAAAAACAGGTTTGATCTGCTTTTGTCGTCATGTCTTTTCCTCAAAAGGCATTGAAAAGATAGAAATACAGACTCAAAAAGAAAAAATGTAAAAAAAATTTGCTAAAAAGGCAACAAATTAAAAGAAAAAAACAAACATGCAAATTAACTTACAACCAAAACCAAAATATTAAAGACAAAACACCAACACCCCCCCAAAAAAAAGTAGAAATCAGAAATTTCTAAACTAAAATAAATATCTTTCTCCATATTGAAATTCAACATAATTATTCCTCCCTTAATTTATTCCATTAGTCTGCGAAGTTTATTTACAGGTTAGTTTATGTTTGCAGTATGGACAAGAGGTCGACCACCATGAGATATACAGGCCAGTCTATGATTTCTTTACACTATCATCTATCATCATGGCTCGACACATGACAGGGGGACAGGAGAAGAAGAGAGGCTTTGGAAAAAAAAGAAACATACAATGACTAGGAAATGTAAAATGATGACATAGTGGCTGACATATGAGTACAGGTAACATTTGGTTTCTTCAGTAGAACACAGTAGTATTGTTTAACAGGCTTTAGAATCTATCTATCAGGATATAAAGGAAGAAAACAACACACACAAACACTATTATTTGGTTGTAAAATGTTGACAGGAGGTCTTTTTGTTTCATTTTATGTGACATATCAAAGACAAAGATCCCCTCCAGGTCGGACTGATACATTTATATATGTGTATATATATAGGCATACATATATATATATTCTTTAATATACAAATATAGAGTAACCCGTGTTCTTGTTTGTAATGGTGTTACTCTGTAACAGTATGGGAGAGTGAATGCTTCACAGCAGAACAATGAACAGAGATTAAAGACACACTCCTTGATTTTGTTATAGTGCACAATAGTGCTCCCAAAGGTCACAATCTCCTTCAAGCTCACTAATATTTTGAAACCTGTGCTGTCCCAAATGCATACTAACAAATTTGACAAAAGTACAGTATGTGCTATATATGAATTGTCATAGTATATTGTTTTAGCAGCTACTGTAAAATAAATCAATGTAGTGTGTGTAAATGATGCAATACTTGAGACTGACAGATCAATCAAATGATGACTTTGGAATGCCACTGCAATGATTTAGTGATGCACTTTCATAAAGTCGGGTGACTTGCAAGAAACATTTTTTTTTAAAATAGCCTAAATCAAAGCTGCAGAGGTAGAGATATCTTGACTTTTAGACCCTAATTTGGGTCAAGTATACTAGTTTCGTCATTTTTACAGTTTAAACACAGCACACAGTACATACATTTACGGGTCCACTTACTAAATTCAGTCTAATTGGATCAGACAGGGTCACGGTCTGTTTGTCAATATGTCAAATACCCAAATGGATTTCTGTTTGTGTCAACCACATTTTGGATTGGGTTTAAATATCCTCTGGTCTAGTTTGGACTGGGTCTCTTGTTTTGAAAATGTATATATACACATGGTGTGTTTGGGGAGGTTTTCCACTGGTCCGACCCAGCCAAAAGACCTCGACTAACAATAACAGTGAGCTGGGAAGATATTTTGGCATTTGGGGGGCACTATTGCGTGCTATAACTTAACCAGGGATTGTCTTTGACTGTGCCTTCAAAGTTTTAAAAAGGTTTACAGTCCCTCACCCAGTACATGCTTTTCACATACTTGGAAAGTACATATTTAATACACTGGTGAACACAAGTGTGTATATAGTTGTGTATGTACTGAATGCATAAATACAGTACACTCATAACAACCAATCCCCACATCACACACACACATACGTATGTATATCAAAGTTCTGGCCTACACATTCTACAGGTGAAGCGAGTGATTAGTGATGGGATTCAGCTGTATGAATGCTAACAGCACAATGAAACTGACACACAGTACACTGCAATGGGCTAACTGCAATCTGTGAAAGAAACGGTTCATATACATGAGAACTGAAAACAAAAGAAGATTATGTATGCCAACTCCTAGCGGTAGTGTTCATTCGTTTCAACTAACCTAACAATCATGTCACATTCCTCTTTTGAAATTGCATACAGTAAAGGACATGAAAATAAACTAAATGCTAAATCTGCCCGTTTCTGGGGGAAAAGCAGAGAAAAAGTAGGCTATATTACAAATAAAGAGAACCCTGTTTTATTCCATTAGTTTTGTGGCAATTTGTAATCTACAACCATAATCCCCAGTAGCCATAATAAACCTTTTCTTCTGAATTGTGTTGCAGTTTAGGTCCAAGTTCACTTTCCTGGTAACTGTTAACAGTAGCAAACGGTTGAATTATAGCTAGCAAAACATCCTGCTTATACCATGGCCTCTTATGTTATCCATGATTTAAATGGAATTATTCATTTTGTTTCAATAGTCCGTGTTATCTGCCTTAAATGGCTGTACAGACATTCGCTGTAAGCTAGCTAGCAACTTTGATTTCAAAATGTACCAGTACCTTCCATTTAATTCTTTAATTTTCTAAAGTTTTTTTTCTTGTCTCCCTATTTTCATGAATTAGAACTTGGATTTTTTCCTCATGTTGAAACATTTTAACTCATGTGGATGTCTTTGCCTCAATTTGGGCTGCCAAGGATGAATTTGTATCCATTTGCATTGATTTCATAAGCAATGGCGGCATTTCTAAATTTAACTTTGCATTCAGTCTGAACACACCATTAGAATAAATGTAACTTCACCACTCCAAAAAGTAGCAGTTGTTACTTAGTAACAGAATAAACCAGTTTTGATTTAAGACAGTTACGTCAGAGCTGTTTGGTTATCTGAAAATAAACTACACCCTCTGGCCAAGTCAACATTCTCTATGCCATTTGGGAATACATTTGACAGATTCAGAACATCAGTGTTTAAAACTGTGAAATGGCATATACATGGCTTTTCTTGGAGCCATGGTACCCTTAAAAACACTACAAGCCAGTGTTCTTGAAGGAAATAATTAATTGTGTGAGGAAAGGGACGTGCCTTAAATGAACTGAGGCGAGTAGATCCTTTCACATGAAGGAGTGATGGATTTTTATTACAAGTATGCAACACAAGCTCATATGCATAGAGGTATATCTTCACTCTGCCTTGATACAATCTAATGTCACATTCTTCCTGCCAGCAAGTCTTCCAGTGTGAAGCTTGCATGTCGTTCATTCCCTCTGCCCATCCAGGCTTTGTGGGAATGGGAGACCAGCAGTCCAACATAAACCCAGAGAAACAAGCAGCTAGACAGTTGTGCATGAGTGTAAAACTCATGTCTACTGTGGCGCTAACGCTGGCAAAGTGGCATATGGTACTATCTGCTGATTGACCACTTCACCAGCAATACAGGGGCCTACAGCAAGCAATGTAACAGACTAATGCAGGTGGACTATGGGAAGAAATTAAGATTTATATAGTACAGAAGACAATTGTGCTCTAACACTTCCCCTAACATGTTACTAATGGATCACTATCTGCATTTACCCACAAACCGTCCAGCCAGTATGGCTTATAAGAGAAAGGTAACTCATGACAATCGTTAGTTCTAGCATTAAGGCAAGGTTTTAACTAGCTTGTTGGGTAGAGCAGTTTCTTTACAGGAGAAGAACCGTACATGTTGTGGACACAGAAACACAAAACGTGTTAAAAAAAAAGACTTAATTTAGTCGATCAGCAGCTACATGAGTCTTTCCCACCTGAAAAGGCTAATGGAAAACTAGGTTCACATGTTTTCTAACAACAAGATCTTAAATTTAAGACCCATATAAACATTTTTAGGCACTGTGCCTAAAAGATAAGCTGTGTCTTGTGTCAAATAGCTGAGGCTATCGTAAATATTCAACAGCTTTAAAAAAGGAAGACTCAAAAGTGAATAAAAATCCAAAATAAACATGTTGATTAGGGTAAAAGAGAGAAAGAGAAATGACAGAGTCTTCATGCAATCAAGTGGACACCCTTCATTAAATTCATGCAATCTACTCGCATAAATACAATGCTCCAACTAAGAAGGAATCACATTTAAAACTCAATAAAACTATTATCCACCAATATAATAGGTAATATTGTCAATCTGGATAGAGATTATAATTATTTCATCTGATTCAACTGGAAGGCACATCCATAAGGCTTTAGAAGGTGTTGCAAAGCATTCTGCATGGTTCTCTCCCAATATTTAAGGAAAACAAAAGGGTGATTATTGCTGCATCACAAGCACAACAACTGATCCAATGAACTTAACAAGTATGACATCAAGATATTCCCTATCATGAGAACAACGTGAACATTGTGCATGACTGCTTTGGAGCCTGAGAGAAATCAACTTTGACAAAATTACATTTTCATGAGGAATTTAGAGGGAACTAGAGCTACAAGAGAAAAAACTAGACATCTTGGAATAAATAGAAATAAAGGAGCAGTGTGGACAACCTTACAACCACCTCGACTCCAACCCAACCCTGACATTCCTCCATCACTTGTAGGGCTTTTACACATCTCAACCAATATCACTTCCTTATCTTTATTCACATTACCAGCATTGTTTCCATCAGTGGCTGTGTTTTCTACCGTCTCTGGAGTGTATGTAGGTTTGGACTGGAACTGGTATGTGTATGTGGGTCTGCTCGCAGAGGCAGAAGTATATGTGGATTTTCTTCTCCATGTGTATTTAAGAGTAGAAGGTGAGGACACTCTGGTGGTTGCCGCGCACCAGGAGGATGGGCGGCAGGTCCTTGGACAACGCCTCCAGCCAGGCCATGTACAGAGCGCTGGACACCGCACCCTTCCTGGCCAATGGCAGACTCCTGCACAGAGAAAGAGGAGAAATAGAGAGGGAAATCATTAACAGGGCTGCTTTCGTTTAAATTCATTGATACTAGTACTGATACGATACCAGAGCTTCAGTATTGATACCAAACTTATACTTATGTCTGGAGTCACCTATTGGCATATCACTCAGTAAGATCACTTTCCCTGTGTACAACTGAGTGTGACTGCCATGCCTTCGAGGAGAGACTGTCTGAAAGTGTGCTCCATTATCCCCATTTGTGGGATTCATCAAGTCCCACTGCTCTCAATGACAGCAGGCTTTTCAGCCCGCCTTTATATACACAATGAAATGAAAACTACATCTTCCAAGTTCTAATGTGTAATGTCCCTGTGTTAAGCCCTGTGACGAGCTGACCCTGCCCATCATATAAAACAACACTTAACCATTAGCTAGTGGGTAGCTAGCAGAGCGATACAGTATCATAGTAAGAAGTGTGTGTTTGAAGTTAATTTGGCAAAAACTTTGTTTAAGCCTATATTTCCAAAGAATGTTGTGGAGGTCTGATTTAACATTTAACCCTTGTCCTCCTCCTCCTGATCTAATAATGCAGGTTAAGGAGTGCGGGCGGGGGCGAACAGTCCTACAGCTCCATATCGCTCTACAGCTACAGAGCTATAGAGAGCTGGGCTGTATTTGCTAAGGCCATGCCCACTTTTTTTTTTCCTAAATTCAATCAAATTTCAAGGATTTGATTCAAATCCCTCTCATAACTAAACCCTGTCCACATATTCCGTTTCACTCAGAAACACATCAAAAGAAACTGCGACTAAGTGCCTCTTCTAAATGTTTGGACGACACTTTGTACGGACTAGTTTGTTTCCGAGGTCCTCCATCCCAGAACAAGTTGTCCCTAGTCCCAAGTTGTAACACTAGTTCTCAACCTTTTGGCTTGTGACGCATGTCTACTTATGATCCCTCATTACAGGTTATGGCATTAAAAAAAAATAAGAAAAGACAAAAGAACAGTCTGAAATTGACTAAATTGTGGTTTAAATCAGGATCAGATCAAAGAATCAGTTAACAAGATTGTGAATCTAACCAGACATGTCATTGTCATTTTTTGATACATGACAGTGTTTAATACCTAGTGATATGGCTTTAACTGCTAAAAGAACGCTCCCTCAAACACTCTTGCATTAACTCAGCTAGGTACAATCAACATGTTCAAATAAAAAGTAATAGACTTATTGTGTGTTAAGAAATTGCAATCCTGAGGTAACTAATTGTAAAAAAAAAGCTCAAAAGAAATGTCAGCAGAGCACAACTGCTGTTATTGAAACTATTACACAACAAGACCACCTGTGTTATTCAAGAATACACACACACACACACACACACACGCTAGCTTACATGACGATGAGGTTAGCTGTGCTCGAGTGCTCCTTCAGCAGCTCGTTGAGTCTGAGCTGACGATTAGTCTGAAGAGCAAAACAAACACAAATACAGGTTCAAACATTCAGGTATCAACTTACCAGATAAATATCATAAGCTGCTGCAACACCGACTCTGAGCCAGCAGTACAACTCATAGTGCCACGCTGTTGGCTTACACTGAACTGTTTCCACTCTGTTTATAGAAACAGTTAAATTGGGTTGCAGTGGATTAGGAAAGTATTCACTCCCCTGACATTTCCTTGTGCTGCAAATGCTTTGGAAGATGTAATGATATGGAACTTTGTTCAACATTGACAACATTGCTCAACAAGTGTTTACACATCTGAAATTAAAACACACAGAGCGATACAGTATACAGTGAATTATAGTGAGTAGCAGTGTGCTGACCTTGGCGCGGTACAGCTCCAGCTCATTGTCGGTGATCCTCCAAGGTTCGCTGTTCTTCAGCCTCTCAGCAGCCTCCTGCTCCATGTCGTCTTCCTTCAGCCGATACGGCTCGATCATCTCCTCAAAGGCCGACACGCTGCACAACAACAACAGCTTCATGGTTAATCCAGGAAACAACATCATAAAGCCTTAAAGAATACGTTCACTGGAACTTTTGAAAATGTGACAGCTGTGGGGCTGTTATTGAAACTTGAGTCTTACTTTTGTAGTTTTGGCCTTCATTTCTAACAATTATGATGGCGATGTCGATACAAAGACACTCGTCAGGTCAAGGAATACAAGCAGTCAGATGATCAGACAGGTTGGAAACAAGTCAACAGATTATGCACATTTCCACATTATCTGAACCACTTTGTTTGGAGGTCAAACACATCTGCAATACTGCTAATAATCCCTCATTGCAGGAGTGTGTACAACTACAGTAAGTGCAGTAGGCCAAAGTTGAAGCAGAACATTGAACTGTAAATTGTGATGGATGTTTACAACAGACAGTTTGAGTAATAATTTTACTGTTCTTCTTCGTTTTCTCTTCCAAATAAGTTTGACTATCCTTTCCAATCTGTCTGATCATCTCTTTCTGACTTCTTTTTAGTGATGTGACAGTGTTCGCAGATCTCAGATATTAACTTGGTGAGTACAATGTTCTTATTACTGATATCAATGATGAACAAATCTACAAAAGTGAAACCCAAATTGTAAGGAGCTGGACTGGTCCTTTAAGTTACAGCAAAAAGACAAACATGACCAAACGTTATGTAGAAATATGTAGAATTTCTTTATGTCACCATGTCACTTCTAAAATCATATAAATATATGGATTTTTCTAATCATTATCTGCTCAAAGCAAACTTAAATGTAATCTAAGCTCATTAGCCTCCAAGTGTCATGTTCTGCAGCCAGTATTCTACTAATGTCATGTCTTTACACAAACAGCCCACATGAGGGTGGCAGTGATTCACTCTTTCACTGGCTCTCTGGCCAGACTCATCCATCTATCATTATTTATGCTGGTTGATGACAGATGCGAAATATTGTACATTGTACTTAAATATTCATGTAGTAAAGATAAAATCTATCTATAAAAATCAACAACAGTTTTCTATTGCTTTTCATGTTAATTATCTTTACACAGAAACATTCCACTGACATTGCACCACTAAGTGTTAGGATACCAAATCAGGGTAATGATTTAGACATGGGAGATGGTGGTTTTCTGTTCTGCTTTTAGAGTGGGGTTTCTGTGTAATTCAAAGTGTTAAGTACAGTACTTGCCACTGTCACCTAGTGCTTGCTGGGAATTGATGGGTCTCTGTAAATAATATTATAAAGAGTACAGTCTAGACCTGCTCTATATGAAAAGTGCACTGAGATAACTTCTGTTATGATTTGGCGCTATATAAATAAAACTGAACTGAAATGAAGGTACCATGGTAAAGGAAATATAAAAGGAACCTTTTTGGGTCTTATTTTTGTAGTTTGAGCAATCATTGCTATTGGTTACAATAACATTTCACCTACACACTTCATTGCTGAGCTCTAGAGACATGGTGAGTGTGCTGGACACAGCTTTACCACAGAGTACATGGGACAATGACCAGGAAGGTTTAAAACAAATCCACAGTTTTAACCATGTTATGAAAATTACTTTATCAGAAGTGAAGACAATGAAAACTGTCTCCTGTAGATATCTGTTAAATCTTGCAGGGCTACTTCCAGGTTCAACTTTGAATGGGATGGAAGATGATAATGGACATTTACTTTTGTTTTCACTTCCAAATAAGTACAGCCAGCTCCCCCAGCTGCCCATAAGGTGCCTCTGCGCCTCAGCCGCTTCAAACCCTCCCTCCAGCCTTCGGGCCACGCCTCCTCATTTACATACAGCTTAAAAAGCCAAACGGAAAATGGAAAAGACGAAATTTAAAATGTCTAATGGCAAATGCCAAATGGTAAAGTGCAAATGCAAAAGAAATAATAATTTAGTTTTTTCTATTTAAGCTTTTAATTTAGGTATTTCCATTTAAGCTTTGCCATTTCCCATTTTGAGTTTCATATTTGATGTTTCCCTTTTCTTATTTCCATTTTCAATTTAATCTTTACAATTTGAGCTTTCAGTTTGAACATTTCTATTTAAGCTTTTGCATTTTAAATTTAACTTTTTTCATTATCATTTTACATTTTCAATTTGCTTTTTCAATTTTCTATTTGGACTTTTAATTATGGCCTGATTATTCCTAGTAGTGTAGTAAAATAATAATCTTTTTAATTTTATCTCTTAATTTTCTTTTTGGACTTTTAATTTGAATTATGACCAAGAATATCCTCCATACAACACTTCCTGCAGTTTTGTTTCAAGTCAAAAGCCTTCCAGTGGCTCAATGGGCATAATCCCTCGCTTTTCTTGGTAGGCTTTTAATGTGGAACATCTGCAGGAAGTCATGATTTCATTAGTAGCTTGACAAAGTAGAAGCAATGGGAATTAATTAGTGAATGAAAACAGGGTTGGGACAACAGGGAAATGGACATAATAATAGGCATGTGATTGGCAAAGGACAAAAAAGCAGGAAAATTTACAGAGCACAGAAAGACACAGTCAACATTACTGTCCTCACTGCCACCCTTACAAAATAGTTAATCAAGTATCCAATTAACTGATGTAAACCCAGAGTTATTGGGGAAATCACGTTACTACGAACCATGTAAACTCTTTAATCAAGCTATTATCTAAATGTGGTTATTCACGGTAATCAAAGTAATCACAGTAATCATAAGGATTAACGTTACTTGAAAAGCAACCATTCATACAGCCAAGTGCTGAACACTAACTTTGACATCTGGCTACGTTAACTAGCTTTTTAACTTAGCACATAAGCAAACACTAGCTAGTAATTTTAGCTACTTAGCTTTCACTCACTCAGCCAAATATGAACACACACTCACTCAGTCACTCACTAGCTTGCTTGAACGCCTTCTGCGCTCCAGCGCAGGGTTTTTCTGCCAGAACAGGCCATAAGCATCGCGTACATATCGCGGACCAAACGGAGAGTAATTTAAGAGCCTATACTCATAGATTGGGGGTTACAGTACGTAACCAACGGTACGTACGCTCGCCTGCTGTCGCAGTGTTTTGGCCTGAGAATTGTTTGTGCAGCGTGAGAGCGTGATCCTGACATACCTGAATAATACGTTCCGAAACAGCGTCGGGGTGGTCTTCTTGTCAAAACGACTCAACTCAACCCCCACCCCCCCCTTTTAATTTTTTTTACGGATCTGCATGATTCACGTGGGTCACATTTTCAGGTCATCACATCCCTAATAATAAGGAATTTACTATCTAAGCCATTATAGCACAGGTAATTTCACCCCCCTCAATATTTCTTTACCTGGCCTTTATTAGTGAGTATTAGTCTTTATTTGACTGGTTTTTATTTGAGAATGTACATTAAGTGTTTAATGAAGTTTATTGGAAAAGACTTACTGCTCCTTCTTGGGCTTGGTGTTTATGTCTCCCAACACGGTGATGTCCGAGAAGTCTATCCTGAACTTGCTCAGCAGAGTGGCCATCCTGCACAGAAAAAGCAAAAACAAAGAGCTTCGGGATAAATACTGGAAACCAGCTGCAAAACATTTTCAATCCATGAAGCTGTGGACAGAGATAAGCATCGAGTCATCCTGAAGGCCAGGGGAAGCTGCTTTAAATAGCTCTGTTTGAACGTGGAGTTGCTAGGAGGGTGGAGGCTGGTAGGACAGGCATTACTAGAAGCACTGTGGCATTCCCGTGCATGAGAGTCATTTCCTTTAGCTTTAACTTCAAAGAAGCGGAGTGCTTGAAAGCATTATCTGTCATATATGGAGAGCCTTATACAGCAGCATGTTCTAATCGTTTGTTGTTTTTGTACTACTGTCACGTTCCTGGTTTCAAATGTGACACCCAACACAAATTAAATCTTAGCTGCACTGATCAATATTTAGTATATTAACAATCAGTCAAATGACTATGTATAATGTGAAAGGTGTCAGTTGTGGTGACAAACCAACATAGAATTATCACCAGCGCCTCTGTTCCCCCCTCAGCTCTATAAAGTTTTATAGCAACTTGCAGCTCATTGTTTTGGTTTTACGGCTCACAACTTTACTGTTTCAGTTCAGTCTCTGCGCTCTCATTAACTTTGTTTCCAGCAACAGCAGACTCTAAAAGATCTAAAATCCCACTGTACACTTCCTGCTGAGCACCAAACAGCAGACAGACACAGTTAGAGACTAGCTGGTGAACATAGTGGAACATTTAGCAGCTTAAAGAGACAGATATGTTTCTCAGGAGTTGGTGGAGACCAAACCAGAGTTAAAAGAGAGTGACTATTGGACTTACATTCATCACTTGCTCACTTGTTAAGGTGATAGTATGTCAAACGTGTGATTTTCAGCTTATAAAAAGATTTGTTTTAAAAAAAGTCAACATCCTCTTGTCTTTACAGAAACAGTATCCACAGAGTTCACAGTGTTGTCACAGAGCCTACCTTCTACCAAAGAAACATTCCCTATGAAAACTCTTGAAAGTGAGTTCTGTGGAAGTTTTATTTTGTGTGTAATTTGAGTGAACTGAATGAATTCAAAGAAGGCAGGAATCAGTTAAAAGTTAAGGCTTCTAAATAATCAAAAAGCATGGGGAGTAAAAATCTATTTCAATAAATGTATACTGCAATCTACTTGCCTATTTGTAAAAAATAGTGTTGTGTGAATCCATGCAAGTTTAACAGGGAAACTTGAAGTGTCGAATATCTGTTGATACGGCCAGTCTGTAGTTTTAGAGTAAACAAACACAAAGGGGATTTCAAAGTGCACATAGAGCTTTGTGCTCGCACACAGAGATAAAAGGCTCGGCTGCTAGCACCAAGCTAATTTTATCCAACAAAAGGAGGTAGGAGACAGCTGTAGGGGACAATGAGAGACAGAGAGATGGGGGGAAAGAGAGAGTGTGTGTGTTTTTTTGGGGGGGGGGGGGCGTAAGAGCAGCAGCAGAGTGTGAGAGATGCCTTTGTTCTGAAAACTGATTCTGTCACAAAGGTTTAGATTTATGCAGACATAGATAATACTGGAAATCCTCAAAGGAATAGTTCAACATATTTGTGAATTTGCTTTCTTTCAGAGAGTCAGATGCTAGGTGTTTCCCTCTGCTTCCAGTCTTTATGCAAAGCTAAGCTAACCGCATCCGGACTCCAGGACTGTACTTATCACACAGACATGAGAGTGATATCAATATTCTCATCTCACTCTAGGAAAGAAAGCAATTTCTAAAAGTGTTTAACTTGTCCTTTAATATTAGAAAACTAACGTCTGAAGACACTGAAAGAGAATTAAAGTGTATGTGAATGATGGAAGTAAAAGTGTTTGTCCAATCTACATGCTTTCATATCAGCAAAGTTAGATAATTAACTGAGAGTAATGAGATTTGACGAGAAAAGCTTTTCCCCACAATAACAAAGACATTACCACTTCTGGCCACACACTAATGGTTCTGACGAAGACATAATCCAGGAGGAATACAACCACAAAGCAGAATGCTTGACAGGATGTTTACGAGATGGGTTGTTGTTCAAACATTTGCGGCTCCAGTATTTAGTTTGTCTATTTTTCAGCCTCCTTTAAAAAAGGACCATACTGGTGGTTTTTCTGTGTTTTCACTCATTAACCATATTACAGACGACCACTTTCCACAATCAATTGTAATATTTTAGATTCATTCCTTCTAGGCAGACAATAGTCTCAGTTCATTTTATTACAACATAAAAATCAGTTTGCTGAGACTTGAAACTTGCTGTCGACTAAACTTTCACAGTAAACATTTAGTTGCCTTTACTTCTTGTGTAAGTAAAGTTATCAGTTAGGGCGTCCTTGAACGCGCCACAGTAGAGTGTTTAAAGCAGACCTTGCACTCAACTACATAACCACATGACAAATGAAGGCAACAAAACATTCACTCAGGTGGATGTCAGCAGGGTCAGCTCTCTGCACCTAGCTTCAAGTCTTAAACAAGTCTGCATCTTGTGGCCTACAACAGCAGATCATTTTTTGTTAAATTATAAACCTTCAAGCTCAAGAGTCTGTAACATTTATGAATTGGTTATCAGTAATGTAAAATGTAACCATATTGGCGGTTGGTGCAAAGATATCAGAATGATCCTTTAGTTTACTTCTTCAGCATGTTGATGCCTACAAAATATGATTTTATGACTCAGAGTAAGTTAAGATTTATATCAAAGCTTCTCAGCTAATGGTCACTAAAAACTAAAATAAAATAAAAACCAGCCACAGTTTGACAGTTTGTCATACAGGGATAAATCAGTCATTTTATGCAGTGTTATGTCCCGCACTGTGTACTGGTTATACTCTGACTGTATATGGATATATCAAGTTCTTATGGCTAAAATGTGAACACACACTTCAGCACAACATACAGTATCTGTAGCTCCAGACAAACACATTGTCAGTGTGTCATGTTATCAGCAGCAGCTGAGCAGAGGAGTGTGGTGCTGAAAGGAAAGCAGATGGCTGCATTGTGTTCACTGCTAACAAGCTGCACGTCTGCTTTTATATGACAAGGCTTTCTACTGTCGGTCCACCTTCATTTATATACATGGTCGGCAGAATAATAATAATAGTAGTAATCTATAAACATAGTACAAACTAATACAAGAGCACTAGGGCTTCATTCTGTTCTCATCCAATGCCATGAAGTGAGCAGTCATTGCTTTTGGTGAATGTACTGTAAGCTCATATTATCTACTTGTGTTAACCTTCAAGCTTAACATTCTGGATGGGAAGAAGGTGCAGTACTTACGCTCGGCGGTCATGGTCAATCCTGTTGATTTTGCCCCCAATGAAGACGCGGATCTTGCAGTCCTTCCACCTCTTCTTGTTGGTCAGTAGGTAGGGGATCAGCAGGGTCAGACCTGGGCAAGAGACATCAAACAGGTGCTCAAGTGTTTGAGGACTTGCTTACACAAAAAGATTTGCAGGCAAAACATTATGACATACGACTTACAATGTAGAATATATAAATTGTCATCCAAAAAAAATCAGCTATAAGCGGCAGCTCAGAATTGAGCCAGAAGTGAGATTATTGTACTCCAAAAGGAGTTTTGCCTGCACCAAAGAGTGTCAGTGTCTCTGCTGTCAATAGTGGAGAGGCTGAGATCATGATGATGAGCCAGATTTAATGTGTCACATGTCACAGTGTCGGTCTTATGCCGGTCATGCCGCTGGCCTTGTTCACATCTTTACACCCTGCTGGGCTGACAGAGACCCAAAATCATTCCGCTCAATACAGAATGAGTCACATTAACATATTGGCTCTGTCAGCCTCACTGATCAACATGTCACTGGTAGAGTTGATCTTTCTAACAGCTGAGGATTGATTTGCCATTTTCATTTCTCTGTAATTTTGAGTATCATTTCAGGGGTCCATCATGCCTCTGTGTTGACAGTGGTTTGCTAAAATCCATTTGCTTTATATTCCTCATATTGTTCTGTGCACGTGTGTCTGTCCGTATCTTTTTAATATGTTTGTGTGTTTACATACAAGGCCCCTGTGCATTTAAGAGAATAATTTAAGTACAATAGTATTTTTTAGACAAGAGACAAAGAGACAGTACACCAAATAACAGTGTTCTGTGAACAAATTAAAACATGTACAAAGAATTAAAATGCATTACCTACCAACAGAATTACTTTACTTTGCAACAAAAAGTGATGCCTGGTTGCCCGCCTAGCAAACATTTCTAAAACATACAAGCTGTTGTGTCACAGTAGTATTAACAATAATAGGTGTTATTTGGTTTTCTTGGTCCTCATGCAGTGAAACTAGTGCACTATTTGGACTATGTTTGATCTACTGGATATAGTGGATAACCACTGGACTAATCTCCCAAAACCGAGCATATTTCTTTCTCCCAGACTCACCTCCATCATCAAACAGCCACCAGACATCCACTGTGCCCTTCCCTTGTTTCTTTTGGAACTGCTGGCTGGCCTCCAGCAGCCTCTGGTCAGACACATTGAGTGGTACAGTTGGGCTCTTCTTGTCTGCAAGGATGGTTGCCAAACACACACAGACACACAGACACACACACACACAAGTACATCACAGCACACACAAACAACACCAACACAGCAAAAGTTCATTTAGATGGCAATATAAAACTGGAATTACTATCATTTGTTGGCCTGTTAGGAGTCCTGAGAGTGGAAGGTTGGACAGTCAAACATCCCAAGTGGACTAACTGTGTTGTTTGGATTTGTCAGTTATGGACAGACCTACGTGGTGTTTGGTTCTGTGGACTGTCAACTGTTTAGTGTGTCTGTGGGATAACGTTAGCTTGAGTTTGAAATGCAGTAGGACTATTGGGTTTTGACAAAGGTGTGATGGTGAGCACTTAAAACATATTACACAATTCTAATAAAACTAGAAAGACAACCTGTCAAACCTCGGCGCTACAGTTGCGATCAGTGTTTCCCCTGTGCATTTATTTGTAGTTTTTAGAATTGTGGATTTTGGAGCTGTTAGTTTCTATGTGGATTAAAACCACCATACAAGCAGTTTTTCTTGTTTTAGCAAAAACACCAATATGTTAAAGCATATGTAAATCATTTTCCAAAGCCATCAAAGCCAGACTCATAACTCTGAAATTTTGAGTTTTTGATATAGGTGCTACTTTTCTAATGTCAGGATGATTTCTTTAATTTTGGCTTAATGAACATGGGGGAAACACAGTCAATACTGAACAGCAAAGAAACAGGGAGAGAAGCTGTAAGAGGTTAGCTGGACAGGGCTGGAAACATGAAAACAGGAGAGCAGTTTTCATCCTGGAAAAGAAAGCTACAGACACACTGTCACCTCCAGAGAGACAAGAAGCAGTAGGCAAGAGAGACTGAAGACACTTGGGAGGAAAGTGAAATGTTGGCACACACTCACAACATTAAATACTCAAGACCTGGATTGAGTTAAAGGCACTATCACATACAGTACAGCTTCAGAGACTGGGCTTGAGCTACAAGCTGGAGACTGTTAACAGGAGAAAGAAAGGAAAAGACAAAATATTAATCCCCAAAGCCAAGTAGCTAGAAGGCCGGAAACACAGGACAGACGGGGAGAGACGCAAGACAGAGACAGCAGGGTGCAGGACAGTATGTTAATACAAGTGGAATTCAAAATATACTGTGAAAAATTAGGTGATAGAAAGAGAAAGGAGAGCATGAGGAACGGGAAATGACTTAAAAGGAAAGGAGCACACAAAAGATGACAAAAAAACATGTAGAAAGATAAAAACAAAACAGGGAAGAAAGAGAAAGGTTTTAAGGCAACCCAATAAAGTGGATCTCCTGCCTTTTTTCAACAGGGGCTGAGTTGTAGCTTTGCCATCATCATCATCATCTGGGAAATGCAAGACAAAAGGAGAGAAAAAAATCATTGAGGTGAAATGTTGATTTGATGTGTCTTCAACTTACAACTGAGGTTTCTTGGTCATGAATCAAGATGAAGTTAAGTACAACAGAAAATGCAGAGAATCAAATATCCAAAGCAGATATACAACAGATATACAGACACATATGGTCCACAGTTAGCTGTGAGCGTCATGCTAACAGACTGGCACTCAGGTTCATGGAAAAACTAGAACCTTTGCTGAAGCTTTTCCACTGGCAGAGAGCCTAAATTTTTCTCCCTGATTTTGGGAAATTCCTCAGGCCTAAACTGAACAATAAAACCAGGACCTCTGTGCCAGGACTCTCCAGTTAATCAATCTGGCATCCACTGGCCATTTGTTTAGCAACATTCACAGATATGTGAGAGTATTAAATACGCATGAATCAGTTTTAATTCTCAAAGCTGAACTACTCCACTGAGACTATGCTTGGATTAAAATGAAAATCTCAGACAGAGAGGAGGGATAATTCCGAATGAAATGAACTCCGCAGAGTGCAGAGGAACTGGGCAAAGATTCAGTCTTAATGATGGCTCAGGTAGGAGCTTTGGCTGGGACTAAGAGGATTACCCACATCGAGGCATTCATTTTCACTTGTACCTTCACCAGACCAACATGTTCACAATGTGTGTGCCCCCCTCAACTGGGGTACACATTCATTACCACTAACAAAATATGCTGAACGGACATTCATAAATACATGCCTTTTTCTATATTACAGTGTGGTAACTCATTAACATACTTCTCAAAAAAGAAGTGGTACAAACATATAACGTCCCTAATAAAGGTGTGGTTAAAACAAAAACAAATACCGTGTCATAGCTGACATGGTAAACTCAGCATGTTGTTCATTTTTACAACAACACTAATTCCATCAGTACAACAACAGAGTAATGTCATAATCAACACTTCGATTTTCTCCCTGTGACACAAACACCCTTTTCATTCATGCACTTCCTGTAGGTGTTTCAAGTTAAAAGCCTACCAGGAAAGTAGGGGATTGTGCCCTTTGAGCCTTTAGAAGGTTTTTAATGTGAAACATCAGCAGGAAGTGTTATATGTCATTGCCAGTAACTTAATAGAGATCAAAAAAGTGAGGAAGCAATTATAATTAAAAAGTGAATTAGAACAGAATTAAAACATACTTCTGTTCAAATGACATAATGTTGTTGTATTGATGGAATTAGTGATGTGAAAATTAATGTGTTTGTGAATTTATTAAGACAACAGTTAAACATGGAAGAATTGTTGAGGTTACAAAAACTGACAAAAACATCAACAGCAAATTAAAACTGGAGCTTAACAGAAAACAAGGTCTTAGTAAAATATGATTAAAAAAAAAAGGTCTCAGCAGTTACTTTAGTGAGTACAGTGATAGAAATGATGGTTACAACTACAAAAATAAGACCCAAGTTGTAATAAACTGAAATTATTGCACAAAATGGTATTTTCTTTGGGGGAATTTATTTTACGTGATTCAATATTGTCCCTGAACTTTGACCAACTAGCTCATCCTGTATTTAACACTGGAGACAAATTCCCACAATCTGGGAACTGTTCCTTTGTTTGCAGAGTTGTGTGGGTGGCACTTATAAATTATATAAATTACACTGATGTTGATCTCCCACACACACACACACCCACACAGTGTGGCCCAAGACATCTGTGGACTAACAAACTTGGCCCAGTGGGACAACTGGGGTCATGGGTCACTGAGGCAACTTCCTGTCAGGGTAGTGTGTGTGTGTGTGTGTGTGTGTGTGTGTGTGTGTGTGTGTGTGTGTGTGTGTGTGTGTGTGTGTGTGTGTGCAGAGGCAGAATAAGGGAAGCTATTGATGGATTAAGAGGGATCTCTGAGAATGGTGTTAAACTGATTTCCTGGATGAAAAGCCTTCCTCTATCATGAGCTGAACCTGTGTTTGAGCAACATAAACACACACAGCCTAAACAATCATAGACAGGCTGTAAATAATGCATACATAAGATGTTATGGTATACTAGTGCTTTATTTGCTTGAATATGCATATTCATCTAGCTTCATAAATTATAATTTTTCTATTTCCCTACTGCCATGTCAACAGTCTCGTCTGGGTATCACTGTAAACAACAAGATTAGGTGGGAATACAAAAAGTATTTGAGATGAATGTAGAGACATTCATACTGAGGCTGGCTGACCTTTCTGTATAGCTGGACTGTTCTGGAGGCTGGTGGCCTTGGAGGATGGCTTGGATGAATCAGCGTCAGAGTCTTTGCTGGTGTCTATGGACACGATCACATCTTTCATCCCCGAGGACTTCTCCTGGGAGGACAGCAACTCATCTGGGAAAAAATGAAATGAGAGGACAGATGGAGGGGGAGGGGCAGAAAGTGTGAGGGTGACAAACAAAAACAAGAAAAAGGAAATCAGACATAAATATTAGTTCAGCAGGCTTCATACAGAAGCATGAAAGTCACAAGAGACAGATTAAAAAAGTATCAAAGTCAAAGCAGCAGAGGATGAGATACCCTGACCTTTAGTCCCTATAAGTCAGGTCTTGCTGGAAAGGCTGGATCCTACATTTCGAAAAATGCAACTTAAATTCACATTTTATATATAATACATATCTGGCACATTGAAATAACAACTGTAGCTACTAAATAATGATTCAAATATTGAAGGTCCTGCTTCAAAACTATTCAATTGATAAGTTTAGATTATTGATATAAGAAAGGTGAATGTGACTACTGAAACTGACACGAGAGAGAAGCCGTATCACTCTGTTGAAGTTGTTGGAACTATGAAAACACTCTGATTGTGCAGTGGTGTTACAGAGTTCTTCCCTCACAAACAATCTGTGGCTGAGTACAGACACTGGCTGCAGAGAGCACTTTCACCAGACAAGCAAATGTTATTTTGCTATCAAGTTACTTGCAGAATTAACATTAATATTCGAAAGCTGATATAATCTGCCACCGGTGACGTTGTTAGCCTACATGAATGTTTTCTACACTGATCTTTGCTAATGGTAATTTGCGTCAGAGTTTAGTGAATCCATGTATTTTGCTAATCTCAGTGTCTGAATTTTTCACATCCAAACAAGCTGAGATAACCCTGATAAAATCAACAAAAGGTGCTATCAAGCTACATTGTGGGAAATCTAGGATCCAGCGTTTTTAAGGCCTACGCTTCCAAACTTCATGGAAGTATGATACTAAATGCTGAAGTACCTCGTTTTTTTTTACCCAGCCTTTAGTTGTTCATGCTATAAATATAAACTACTGTTTGAATATCAGGATTCTTTTGAGAATTTACGGTATTCAAGTTTTGATTATTTTATATGTGATTTTGGATACATCTGCCATATTTACATTTGTCGTGTATATGCATGTGTTTATACCTTGTCCTTGGATATGGGACACATCCAGTCCCTCGTTCAGTCGTAGAATAACAGCACCAAACTGGAAGTCAAAGGCATCGCTGAGAGGAAAAACACATAAATAAACGATTCACATCAGCAGTGGACAGAATGAAGCGTGACATGCTCAACTAAACAGAGACTCGCGTCACAAAGACATGGACTATTAAGCAGTGCTGAGAGAACTGCAAACAACAAATGGCAGGTTCAAACATCTCAATTCTGCAGGTTGAACCTTGTAGTCTGTACACTGCCACGGCTACTCAGTGGATGGAAAGTAAAGGGAACATTGTTGAGTGTATTAGCTGTGATTTTAATATTGTGGAGCTGAACCATCTCTGACCTTCAGCTCTAATGCCATAATCCCCACACTTTACAATCAGGAACTCACTCAGCTTTCGGTCACAGTCTCACATGACTGATTTAGGTTTCAGTGGGGGAAAAAGGGTTTCGCATGGACCAACAATGTACTCCTGTGTTACGACAAGTACATAAAGTGTGTGTAGTAGTACCAGCCCTTACTGTACTGCATATCTGTGAGGAAAGTTGAGTTGTAGACTCAAAGTTTTAGTTCTAGGTCATGACTGTACTGTCCTTGCCCTGGGGTCCCTGACGCTCACTGGACCTGAAGACACCAAGTTCAAACTAATTAGTTTGTCATAATTTCATTAATTGAACATATGTTTGTTAATAATTCATGCAGAAATTAAGCATATTATAAACTAAAATGAAAGGGACGTAAGGCAACTCCTGCATTAGAACATAACTTGAGGCCTGAGTTAAAATGTAGTATTAAAGTCTATATTGTTGCAGTATATGTTGTGCTTACATGGTGCATTTTCCTAAATACATTTTTGGTTAATCAAGCTACCATAAATGAATTATTACCCCAGGGCCCCACGGGTTAATCTGGCCCTGTGTCTGTGACATCACACATATGTTTCTGAAGCCTGTCTGAAGAAGGGGGAGGCTGAGGTGGCAACCACCGTGGCCTAGTGTGATAGACTGAGACCGTAAATTAAGCAAACACACTCAATGATTAGTCAATAGACAGAAAATTGTCAACAACTTTGAAAATCAATTAATTTGTCATTTTTCAAGCAAAAATGTCAAACATTCTCTGGTTGCAGCTTCTAAAATGTGAGGATTTTGTTTTTTTCTGTTTTATAACATAGTAAACTGAATATCTTTGGGGTTTGGACTGTTGTTGCAGACAAAACAAGGACCACCTGGACCTGGAAAGTTGTGATGGACATTTTCTGACAATTTATAGACTAAATAATGTATAAAAAATATAAAACATTTTATACAGATTAGTTGATAATTGACTTACAAAGTCACCACCAAGACACATTTTGGAAGAAATGAAGTGAGTTGCCAACCACCTAGAAAACCTAACTAACAACATACAGTGTGAGGAGTCATGCTGCCTACTGCCTATGGGCCTGTGTGTGTCTGACCATATTACCTCATATTCTATTACACTGCTTTTCAAAGACTAATATGGTATATGGTAGGCAGGAATATACTGTATATCTGACATCTTTTAAATATAGGGTCACATTTACATAAAAATGATTCATTTTCATAGAGACTGAGTATTAACCAGTGGATTAGTGTATTAACAAACCATCATGAGCACAGCACCCCTGAAACCAGCCAGTATTTCTCCTCACAGCTACCATTATTCTACTTTAGAGAGAGTTTGAGCGTGTAATGTCTAGTGCACATATGACTTGGCCTTTTCAAGTCCAATTTCCAGTAAAAAAAACAACAACAACAACAACAAAAAACATTTTCTATATTTGGGCTACATCCACATCTTTATCTTTGGTGGAGGATTTAGAATACAACCTATGTATTACAATAACGTGACTGGAGAGTCTTTCCACTCAGGTTTTAATATGCCTCTTTGAAGCAGCTCTACTTACTGGATCATACTGATGTAAGTCTCCACGTTCATCATGTCGCCGTCCCTCCAGTCGTTCTTGAAGCCCAGCACCAGGGTGTTCGGCTTGAGGCGACCCAAGCCAGCAGCCTTGAGAGGGAGAAGAATTGAAATCAAAAATCAAATGAATTCACACCTCAACTCATTTCTCAAAGGCTGGCTACTTTGCTAAGAATCATTGAAGCTGTCATTTCTGGAGCAGGAAATTAAAAATGAAGACTTTCTTGGTGGACTGCCCAGCCTGTCACTGGTGTTATGGTGCCAGTTCTTACTAGATTCACTTTATTCACTCTCAGGCTAGTTATCACTACCAGTTATAACACTTGAGATGGAAACTCTGGCAGCACTGAGTATGACTCACCTCTGTGAGCAATTTCTCACCAGAGGAACAGCACACCAGGACATCACAAAATATTTACGTGTTCTAAAATTCAATTCAGTTTTAAAACTGAGTTTTTTAAAACTAATTTAAATTTTAAAATGTTAAACACCTTATTTAGGGTTAATGATAATTTCTGTGATATTTTATATTTGTCCTCATGTCAACAAATCCCATACACACACTCAAACCAACAATGAATGTATCCTACTAACAAGTATTGTATGTGTATCAAAGCCTGATGTATCGTATTTCTCTGTGCCATAAAGCTCCATTGTTGTCCAAAATCTATTAAAAACACACCAATGTTCCTCACACAGTCTCACATACATCGTCCTGCTGCCCTAAATACTCACTAGGGCACCAAATGTGGATTAATCTGCAGCTTAAACTAGCCCTTAACAAATACAAATGTTTCCTCCTGTTTGAATGACATTTGTTAAAAAATTCCTGAGCTTTTTTAAATTAATCTTTTCTAAACTGTCTTTTCATGGGATTTGTGGGCAATAAGAAAAATATAGAATAATGCCAGTCAGCCAAGCAGGGAATTGTTTCCCCATTTCTTTTTTTTAAAGATATAAAAATAACATTACTTCGATTTGACATGAATTAAGATTATCTGAGACAGTCCTCTGAGTCAACACTGCTGGCTGTTGGTACTTGTTGGCACTTGCTGTCTACAAGAGGCTTGAACAATGCTTCCTGGGAATTAACCTCTGCACGTAGACAGATAACTTTCAGAACACTTGTTGAGCTGTTTACACAGTGATATCCTACAGAGCAACAGGAGCTGAATCATCTGAGATCTCATTGCTAGCACTATTGTAGCAGTGCTGTTTTCCTACCTGGAGCAGGTATTGTGTGCCCTGCCTCATGTCCTCAGCGAACACCGGTGTGTAGAAGGCCTTGGTCTCATTCTTCAGCAGCCAGCGCTGGTACCGGGCCTGGTCTGTGGCCAGATCTTTGAAGTTTGGCCTTCTGTAGCCCTGTGGGGAGGCACACAAAGCAAATATGACTAATCCCACAGCCTTGCATTGAGCAATGTTGGAAGGAAGTTTGGAACAAATGAAATAACCATACAGACAATTCTGTAGGTCAGCATTTCCAAGGTCAGACATCACAGGATGCTTATTTTAAATCAGATTTTGATCACTGAAGAATTAAACCTGTAGAGCAAAGTTATGCTCTTAATCTCCTCATTAGGGACTTTGTTTACTTCTGAAGAAAAGAGCTCACAAAGCTACTCTTCAGCCAGGAAACTGTAATGCCATAAGCTGGGAATGTTTACACCATTTAACTTGTGCTGAGCTCTCTATCAGTCCTAATGGAAGCAATAGAAGCAGGCAGGAGCGCAGATCAGAAGCCACTTGTGGAGTACACCATGTTCCACAGAGCTGCTAGACTACATAAAGCCTGCATTCATCCAATCAAAATGGCCTTTCCATTGTGAAGCAGTTATGGCTGGCAGGGGATTTGTAAAAGGCTTTTTACACTGTGTATACGGGAGTGGAACAAACGCGTCAACTGTATCACCACTGAGCTGACTCAGATAGAGTTATACTGTGTCTGTGGAAAGACAGGTAAGAAATCCCACTTCTGTGATGATGTTATATGAATTTACTTTGAGCAAGAAGAGAAACTATTGATCAGTAGGTGGTTGTAGCAGTTGTTAGTGAGTTTAAAGTGGGCCATAATAATAATAATAATAATAATAATAACAACAACAACAACAACAACAACACCATATATATATTTATTTATTTATTTGTGTGTGTGTGTGTGTGTGTGTGTGTGTGTGTGTGTGTGTGTGTGTGTGTGTGTGTGTGTGTGTACCATCAGACACTGCCCATTGGTGTAATCCCATATTATAGTTGAGAGTTTTGTTATAGCTTGTGATGCTGTAGTGGTTCCACGTTTGCATCATTGATTGTTCCCTAATTGGGTCCTGGCAAACGACTAACACATTACTAAGCTCTGTACAAGCTATGAAAGTCCTTGTGTTCCAAAGTCCCAACTCAATTTACTGAGTCATTAGTTTGACACCAACTAGTAGTTACTAAGAGTGTAGTGAGGACTTTACAAATTCACTAAGTAATGGATTTACACATAGTTGGTGTAACTCAATCCAGGGGCCTGCATAGTGTAGTTAAGCCTCTCTTTCAATTCAGTTGCTAGTCAATGACATCAGCCTTTGTGGGAGAAACCGTTTGTTGAAGCTCTTGCAATGGATGTAGATGAAGTAGGGACATAATCTGACTTTTTAAAATAGAGTGCAAAGGGTTAAAATACAGAGGAATTTTGATTATAGTTTTATTAATTCCAATTCAAACCAACATCCCTAATGATAAGGTTAATTGCGGTTAATGACTGTGGGACATGGAGTCAACATGGTGACATCATACAGTTTGTCTAAAAGCTTCTTTTCAAAAACATCTGCAATATTTATTTAGATGCTTTCATCAATAATATCATATTTGTCTCAGTTGGGAGCATCATGGGGCTCTGAAGCAATTTAGGATAATGTGTGGGTTTTTAGAACATCTCCTTAATAACCACAAAAGGCAAAAGAACAACAACAGCAACAGAGTATCTGCTCACCGTGCGAATATGACCACAGATCATTAGGCCTACGTTCTTGGTGAAGCTGTGGACCAGGTCCAGAAGAGCTGGACGGGAGTTGGGGTAACCAGTCATCACCAAACACTGGGGTCTACAGTCAGACACATCCAAGAGAAAACATCAGCACGTCAGCATTTGTGTCAGTTTTTACTGTATGTATAAACAATTAAATAGTCTTCATCTTTTGCCGTAACATTTACAGCATTACTAGCTTTTAAATCTGCAGCCAGCTTTTCTTCTGACCTTCGCAGTGGCCTCTAGTCTTCTTAGTACAGGACAAAAAAAAATAGCAGGGGCAGAGTAGCGCACATCAAAGCAAATATGTTAAGCACCATGGGAATTAATGGAGGCGGTGAGAGGAGACAAGACGGAGCTCAGAGGAACACACAAGTCATTCTGAAGACACCATCAGATGTCTTTTAATCTCCTGCTTGGTTTGCTGCCATGGGAACAGTCCAAGGGCATATTATCACTAATACGTCCTCAAAAACACCACTGCACCATGTGCTACATATGCAAGCATTTAGAGGATAGATAGATAGATAGATAGATAGATAGATAGATAGATAGATAGATAGATAGATAGATAGATAGATAGATAGATAGATAGATAGATAGATAGATAGATAGATAGATAGATAGATAGATAGATAGATAGATAGATAATACAAAATAATGATTCCAAGCGAGCTGCGATTCAAAACCAATAGAATTAGTTATTGAAGTTTCTGTTTTACCCAAGTGATTGCTTGACAATCAGTTTGATTATATTATGTGATTTTGTGTACATTTGCATTATCATGATATACTTTATATCCATATTGGAAAATGTCCCATTAATATTGTTATAGTGATTTCAACCATACTGCCCAGCTCTTTGAAATAAAGTTCAAAATTTTACTCCACAGCACAAAATTGTAAACAGGGCTTTCACTGTGGCTTTTTTATTTCCTGGCAACTTGCAGAATAGCCATTTTCCATAATTGTCCATTAGTGTCACATATCACCAGCAAATATGGTAAGTAGGTTATTCTATGCCAATAGTCTGATGACAGCGCTTTTTCGCACGTCAAAACATTACTTTATGTGTACTGTTTTAGCATGCTAACAAATCTGATTAGCATGGTAATATATATGGTAAAATATTAGCATGCATAGCCATAAATCAATGACCATCTACACTTTCCGTTTGATAAGACGGCTGGATTTTATTCAGAAAAATACTGATTGGTTCAGCTTTACTGACTGCAACCACAGACGTGTTTAGTTAGTTAGTTAGTTAGTAGGGGTGCTTTCTTTGTGTTTGGTACCTGAAATTCTTGACGTGGTCCTCCACTCCGCTGAGGTGCAGAGTGTGGGTCAGTGCCTGGTGGTAGGTCAGAGCCTGGGTCGATGAGCCCCAGTTCACATCTGGAGGGAGGACGCATGCAGGCAGAAACACACAGTGCAGTTAGGAAGTGTGTTTACGGGTCGTCCTGCTGGGCCAAAGGCTGTCTGACCCATGTGGTGTTAGGCATTGAGAAGGCCTCGTATGTGTATGTAGCTGCATGTCAAACTGAGTGTGCACGCATGTGTGTGTTCAGAGCTGCAAGGCCAGCTTTGTGTTTGAAGAGGTGCAAGGATGGGTGTTGGGGGGTGGAACAACTTGACAGCTCAGTAACATGTAGCAGTGTGAAATAGTCATATAATTCACATGATAATTCAAATATTTATTTGTTTACAATGTTTCACTTTTGTAATCTGAACAGTCCTAGAGTGTTTGTTCTTAAAACTAAAATGGTAGTTTGCCAAGCTAGACTAAATACTTCCTAGACCTTGCTTACTTAGATGGAGTATCGTGTGTGTATAAAGCGACATAGATTTTTTGTGGGACATTTAGCTCATTATCAAGAAGATCTTCAGCCTATGATGTTAAGATTTTGGTTTATCTACAGTAGCTAACTTTTGCAATATTGTTTGGTATTAAATGTTTGTTCATGTTCCTCATGTTAATCAGACAGCTATGGAGTTGTTGGACTGTTTATGTTTTTCACTTTTGATGAAGCTAGGCTAGCAGTTTCACCCTGGTTCAAGTGAAAATTTTTCATTTTATTTCTTGTAGAAAGATTTTAAATTAGATTAGATTTTAAATTGTAAATTGTAATTTTATTTCTTGAAATTAGTACAGGTTAGAGTGAAGCAAAATAACTGAAACGGGATTTTAAGTTGGAAGATAATGTACTTCATTTTTGTAAACCATCATGTATTGTTATATTAAAGTCACTATCGTAATTATAGCATTTTTTAAAGTTATTTTGACGCCATAAATGTTTGTTTGCATGCAAATGTCTGAATTTCTTAATTCTGTAAACAGTGAAAACAAGAAATGTTGTCATGAACTCATTGGCCAAATTGTTCCAATTTAACACTTAGTGACTCACCTGGCTTCTTGTAGCTGACGTAGATAAAAAGACCCAGAACGATGACATTGGTCAGGAGAGCAGCCCACCAGTTGATGACAAACATCACCACACAGCACAGTATAGCCCCAGCAAGAGAAACCCACATGTTGTAGTATTTGAAGCTGGGCCGCCACCCTACAGCACCAATAAAAACAAGTCACAACATTGCAACAAAAGGACATTTGAAAACATCAAACAAACTAGTCACATACTGTATAGGTATCATAATGTTTGCGAAATTTATAATTATGGGAAACTGAGGAAATGCATTTCATGTTAAGGTTGAGTAGAAGTCCAATTTGTCTCCTTGTCAAAGCTTGGCCAAATTAAGTTAGACCTGCAATTCAAAAGCCTAAAAATCAGAAGACATAGTGGTCATCCTCCATGAAAAGAAACATTTTCCAATAATTTTCATCATTAGCATGGTCATAAAATAATAGATGTTGCTGTTAAAGAGCATGGATAAAGTTAAAGTTGGATATGTGCTTGGGTTAAAGAATGGGAGTTAGCAGCCTGTTAGACTGGACACCAGAAGGTTATACCAGCTATTAGGGACCGTATTTATTTACTGGGGACCACAGAAACTAGACTAGTGAGATTTTAGTGATGGGATACAGTCGAACTGTGTGTAGTTACACAATGATAGAGTCTAAAACAAACCACAGGACATAAAGGGTACATTGATGGTGCTGTTCCTCTCAGCCCCATGCAGGGGTCTCCCCAAGAGTGGGGAGAGATTGGGCCTGAAGAGGCCAGAACACCAAATAGCATTTATAGTTTGTGGTTGCAGAGGCAGTAAACTCCATTAGTCAATGTCTGTATTACTGCTTGCTTCTAATTGAGTCATGTACCATTTAAGTCCATGTAATTATATGACCTGCTTGGAAGCAGAGAGAGAATCTGTACCTGGAGTTCTGCTAGAGCTTTGGTATTGAAGGGGGGGAAAAAGCACAGAACTCAATATAAAAAAATCCAACTATATTCATTTCATTCAGCTATCCACTACAGTCTAAAGGGTTCACCCAAATTACAAAAAAAATGTAAATATGCTCTCCCTTACCTACTGTGGTATCAATCCATGCAGACAGTTTAGGTTTAATTTGTCCAGGTTTTGAGATATCTGTGTCTGACATTTCTGCTTTCAACCCAAACAAATTCAAAGAGTTGGATGGAATCTCATCTCATTCCAGAAACAATGTTTCCATCACTCTGGACACAACTGTTTTCATTAAGGCTAGGGTTCAATAGCATTGTACCTAATCTAAATCTAGTACTGAATCCCCTTATCGAAACTAATCCTTTCCAATCCCTTATTGAATCTAGCTTTTAATATTTGTAAGTAGCAAAATGTATGAATAACTAAAACATTATGTATCTGATGTAAATGTAATCCGGCACACTGAAATAGTGTAACACTTGTAGCCTACTATTTACACCAGCTATTTGATCCAAATACTGCAGGGCCTAATTCACAACTACTATGTGGATGAGCTTAAAATACTGATATGATATACATAAAAGTTGAACTTGGAGATTCTGATTCCTGAAGTTGACGTGATGCAATCAGCTAGATTGTTTTTGGACTGCAAAAACACACAGCCCATTAATGATCGTACAGTGCTGTTACAGAGTCATGCTTCTTGACACTCACAAGTGATCCTTGGTGATCCTGGCTTGTAGAGAGCACATTAACCAGACAACCAAGTTTCATTTTGGCCTTTAATCAAGTAACTTATGGAATCAAAGCTAATCCTTTCAGCAGTGACGGTCAGCGCCAGCTAAAAATGAGAAGCCTGCTAATGCTACCTGAATGTTTTGAACATTTGTCCTTGCTAAAAAAAACAAAAACAAAAAAAAAACAAGTAAGTAACACTGTTTCTGGGAAAAGATGTGGCTGTTAAGTATTTATATGTCATTTTTTTCAATTCTGTATGCATCACATACTAAATCCCATTGGATTGGAAGGAACGCATTGGATTGTAGGCAGAGACAGATATCCCAAAACCTGGACAAATAAAACCAAAACTATCTGCATAGATGGATACCACTGAAGGTAAATGCTCATTATTTGTTCTCAAATTGTCAGTTCACCAAAATTAAAGCATTCACAAATACATGGGGTAGCACTCTTTGTACGCTGTACATCACCTCTGAAAAAGCCACTATATTTATATATTGAGATATTTCTATGTAGTTCGACGTGAGCAGAGATCAGTCCCTCACCTCAATGTAATTTGACAATACCCAGTTTGTGTCAGCCAAGAGATAATTCATTCTAGTGTACTGTCCAACATTTGCTCCTGGCAAACTGCTCTGATTCATCTGTCATGGAACAGTAGGGCCAAATAAAACCACAACACTGAAATGATGTACTCTACATTTTAAAAAGGGCTTCAAAGTGCCAGAGGCATTTTGTTCTAATTTAACACAACTGTCAGTTGATCACAGCAGTGATATCTCTTTTTCTGAGATTACATTACACTGCAATATGTAGCTACAATTACAGAAACAAGGAGGGAGTAATTGGTATTGGTAAATAATTTCTTAATTTTGACAGAAAAGTCATTACCATTCATCATTTCACAAACTCTCATAATTTCTTCCTCAAACTATTGTATTTGACACTTGACAAGGCTTATTGTACCATCAACGTGAAACCCTGAGAATTTGACAAAATGTATTTTTTCGAAATGCGCTTTGATTTTTTTGAAACATTTGAAAAACCACCATACCCCTAAAAGTTCTCTGAATAATTTTAATTATTAAAGCCTACAGCCATCTGCTCATGAAGACCGTGTGATACTGTTGAAAGCTCTGGAACAAGCGAGTAAGTGGACTTTGAGTCAAGATTGTTTTGTCTACTTTTCAAAAACCATAAAGAAACTATCTTTATAATTTTTTTTAAACTGCTTTTATGTTTTACCTGCCTTCTCATGTTGTCGGGTAATTTGAATAGATAATTCAACATCTGGCCATGGGACAACAGTTGAAAATTAGCCACTTGACTTACACTGGCACATTTACAGCCAATGCCCCTGTTAAAAAACATGGCAAGTTGTGTAAATGATCATCTGACCGCTACCGCAGTACACAGAAAATACACATTAATTTTACCTCAGATTTTCTATTAGTTTTTCCATGGGCAGTCTAATAGGACCCATCTTGTGAGCTGTAAAACACGGTCTCTAAGCTCTTTGAGGCACTCTACAGCTTAGGACATGTCAAAGTGCTTCAAGTAATTCCTTTTGAAACCCCATCATTTCCCATCACAATCATTGTTAAACACCACATGACTCGTGACTTTGCTATCATAGCTTAGGAGCTGCTCATTTTTACAATTAGACAAGGGTCTTTACTTCTGGATCTAGCATGTTTTACTTCTTATTTTCTCCCATTTCTGGGTCTTGAGCTTACCTGGTGAGTTAGCCAGTGAGGCATGGAACACAGAAAAGTTGATCAAGGCATAGGACGCCAAGAAAAAGTTGGAGATGATGGGGGCAATTACGTTCAACTCAGCTGCCAAGAAGAAAACATAAAACCATCAACTCAGAGTGGGTCAAAACTCCCACCTGCAATTTCATGTCCTCCAGTCCTTTCAGCAAGGACCAATCAATGTCAGGGGGATCACATTTCCTGTAACCCCCCCTCAGACCACGTTCTGTAGTGCCATATTACTGTCAAACTTAATTGTATGCTAAATGGTAAGGTCTCTAAGAACAACAAAATCGATAACGCTTTATTGCAGGGGTCCATAATTTCTTAATAATTTCCAAATATTTTTGTAGGATGTTTTTAGGAAATAACTGTTATTTGGTACTGATTATAGGCAAAATAGGAATATCCTTGAAAGAATTGCTCCATTCAAAACAAAGTAAACATTAATTTATTATTCATTTACTATTGTAAACTTATTAAAATAGTTGAAACCGTCTTCATTTTCCATATAATTAGTACCAAATCCCATTGTTCTTTCCAGAAAACTTCTTGGAAATCATTCTGAAATTACCAACCTGTAAAATAAAGAGTTACCACAAAACCATCATTTTGTTGTTAATTCAGTCCAACATTTTCATATTGTGGAATGTAATAAATACTGCCACCTCTAGGCTTTTAGTCTTGTTTAAGTAGTGTTTATTGTGATCTCATACAATAATGATGGCTAATTGTCAGAGTACATATGAGCAGTGTGTGCAGCCGTACCGATGAGGATGAAGGCCAGAGCGATACCAAAGGTCAGGATATAGCCTCGGAGGGGTTCATTGTTCTTGCCATAGCCTTTGGCGAACATGCTTAGGCCGGGGTAGATGTTGTCCTTACATAAAGCCTGTGGAAACGGAAAACATGTGTTTCAGTTGTTAATAATCAAAAACTACAAAATTTACTACAATCCAAATCTAAGTAAATTGCTCCCTGGTTATAAGTGTAATTTGTTAGATACCTTGATGCAGTTTAGGTTGGGTGTTACCTGAAAAACTTTAGGTGCACTGACTAAAGAGGCCAGAGCTGAGGACAGCGTGGCAGAGAAAATTCCAGCAGTGATGATGGGCCCAAAACCAGAAACCAGGCTCATCACCTGAACAGAAGATTAAATGGAAATTGAACGGTTTGTCTTTTGCACCTGCAACCAACACTGTTAACGTCACTCTCTGAAATGTTCCTAATATACTTCAAACCTCGTCTTCTGATAGAGCTGCTTCTTACCTGAAAGTCATTATGGAGTCCATAGCTGCAGCCACCTTTTTCGCTCTTACAGGCAGAGAAGTCATAGCCAAATTTGCAGGCAGCATCACTGCAATTTCTCATGAACTGAGAACTGAGTGTGTCATTTATATTTCCACTGGCGTCTCTCACAATACAGGAGCCTGGTGTGAAAAAAAAAGTATTGCGCACATATTAAGACTGTTAAGAAATGTGCAGCTACAGAGAGCATCACATCTGGTAGGTACTACTAGGGTTGAACGATGTCTACAAAATGGGTATATGACGATGTCCACAGTGAAACATCGCAATTATATGCATAAATGTTGCACATTTGGGCTGTGAATAGGCTCGTGCCCATCCTCACCCACTCACTCGGTCTGCACTTACTTTTCCTCCCTATAGCCTATGCAACATTATGCAACTATTTAACCTTAAAATAACAGCTTCAAAATCATTTGGATGGTGCACTGAATAGGGATAATGGCACCTCTTTCCATTTTCCACTCCGCACCCCTAACGCCTGTTCTTGCACTATAACTTGCACTTGGGTTGAGCGGCGACGATCTCCCTGCGTAACACTTTACGTCACAGCTTCATGCATGGGTCTAGCTCACTATTCTCAGTACGTGTATAGTGAAGAGGCCGAAGAGGAAGCTAAGAAGAGAAACAGAGAGAGTGACCAAGCAAGAGGCCGGACAAGAGTAAATCCCAGACTGGCTTTTAGTCGTTGGGGAGAGCTTTGTGAAAGAAAAGGCTGCAAGACAGACGCCAAGCTGGCCTTCTTGCTGTTGGACTAGTAAGTCATATTAGCTGGCTTGCTATGTCTTCTGTTTTTGCAAGTTGTCGGGGGCTTTTAAATCACAGTGTTACGATGGTAGAGGGCTCAGTGGTCGATGACTGTCAGCCATTGGCCGTCCATCGGCCCAACCCTAGCTACTACTGCACCTGTTGAAACAGCAACACCGAGGTAGACTACTCCTGTGATCAATATAGCCAGAAGGGTTCCTCTGGGAATGGCCAGCTGTGGGTCCTGCAACAAACAACCACAACACAGACTTAAAATAACAAGCAATCTATAACTGCACAATCCTCTTAATCCTTATCAATAAAGGGCTTTTAGATAATTTCATCAATCTTCTTACTGCCACACTGAAGGTCATCAGCTCAATTACTGTTTCACTGTTACTTGTTTCACTATTTCCAATAGAGTAAATCAATGAAAGCATCACTCATATTCACCTGTGCTGAAGAACCTACACAGACAATGAGTTTGCTTGGTTTGACAGCTTTAGTCAAATGTATGACATCATGATAAGCCCCTGGAGATGTATCCTCTCTTTTTCAAGGATGTTTTGTTAATAAATATAGGTGACTTACAGCAAGGTCTCCTGAAATGTTGGCTCCGGCCAGAATACCAGTGGCTGCAGGGAAGAAGATGGAGAAGACGGAAAAGAACGTCTCGCCGCTTCGGAAGTCCGGACCCATGTTTTCCCACATGATCGAACCTGAGAGAAAAATAGAGTTGTAAACACCAATAAGCCAGTTGACGAAGCCTTTGGTGCCAACACTGCTAAAGCTAACAGCTCTCAGGTTAATGAGATGGTACAGATGTTAGTTTAGCCTTAAAAGGAGTTTCACTTGTGAAATCAGTGTGTGGTCATACCGTCATAGCCAAAGAAGCCCACAGATTCCTTAGACTTGACAGGAATGAAGGTTCCGATGAAGTAGTTGATGATGGCTGTGACGAGGACAACAAGCAAGAAAATCTGGGCCTACAGAGAAGAAAATTAACCAATTCATTAATCACAGCTGATCGCTTAAACAATCGCTTGTATCCATCATACTTAGATACTCAGACTTAAGCACTTCTAGGTTACACGCAGTTTATGTTAGCGGACAGCGTATCAGAGATGGGACCCTGTTCATACCTTGGCCTCCCATTCCATTCCTGCCACAGATATGCCCAGGAGAAGGATTACCGTGATCGTACCAATGATTCGGATATCGTTGATTTGATCCGTCATGACGGCATCTACACCCTGAGAGACAATACAAGGAGTTGTTCAATGGAGTAAGAATAAACTGCCAATGCCTAAAGTACAAACACTGGAGTTCTTTAATATTTTGGTATCTTTGGTATTTTACTTGATATTACAAAAGACTTGATATAATAGTATAGAAAAAAAGTCCAATGATAGGGAGCTCACAAATGAAACTACAATTAGAATGCAAAAATGCTGAAGCATCTTTAGGTAACTAGGTTAAAACAGGAATATTTGTTTGAATAGTTCGAAGACCTCCACAGAGCAATCACATTAAATTTGCCTAAACATTGACAGAAAAATTGTAAGATGTCAACAACAAACCTGCATAAGGAAAAAAAAAATGTTCCTTTCAGCAGTGAGCGGTGAGCGGTTATCACTGCCACCTCCACAATTTCCATTGTAAACACATCAGTTGGTGCTTTTGTGTATGTGCAAGGCTATTTGCTGATGCCACCCTAAAGGTTAGGTTCACATTTTTTGGAATCTGTTTTAAAACAGTCAGGTGCCCATATGAACATTGAAACAGATTGTGCTTGCTGTAATGATTCCTTCTGTTCATACGGGCCTTTAGAGATCTCTTTCTAATGCACTTCCACTGGAAGATGGACAAATCCATATCCTTGTTTTGCACAAAAATACATTTCAAAGTTTATCTGAAGATAAAATTAGGCAGCAGTCTGAGTTCATCAAATCAAGTGAGTATCTTCCAGTTTTTCACTGATTATAAGTAATTTGTTAGCTACCTTGATGTAGTTTAGGTTGGGCGTTACCTGAAAAACTAAAAAGGCCATCACTTACATTGGATGCACATTAGGAAGGGATATTTTAGTGGCCAGTATGAAAAGGAGGAATGATTACAACAAGGAACACCTGTTTTAGTGATCATATGGCCACCTGACTATTGTTTTAAGACAAACTGTGAATCCTTTAATTGACGACTGAGGTTTCCGGCTCACTATTGCAGCTCCGAGTCAGGTATACTCAGATGTAGCCAGGAGAGCCGAAGTGGAATTGCACCAACAAGACAAGAGACGCAACAGTAATCACTAACTGCCTAAAAGCATCATAAGACACAGAGAGACTTACAGCAAGAAGTTCCACAACAGTTTCAGCAAAGCCCACCACATACATGGCTACAGCCACTGCATTGGCGAAGGCAAAGATCAGACCAATAGAGCCTCCAAACTCTGGGCCCAGACTTCTCGAAATCAAGTAATACGCTCCACCTGGAAATAAAAGGTAATGGACAAGACGCTAGTAAAAGTTAACTGTTGGACCTGGAACAAATTTTTATTAAATTGATACTACGGATTTACTATTCTCTTACTATGTTTATACATGCAGTAGGATGATATTGCAATGTATTGCATCTGAAAGTATTGCACTGGGGTATAACTGTCAGCAGCCTGTCCCTGCGATAAAAAGCATAAATATGGTCCAAACTGTCAGTCAACCCAAGAGGTGAGCTCAAGGCCCAGTGAGTTGACGGTCAGTGTCATGACAAGAATTAGAGCCCGATTCATCTACTTACATACTCTCCCTAGAATTGTCTGTTGTTTGGACCAAATGAGGCAATCACATGCTACTACTACTACATTATCAATGGTCGATAGTGCACTATTCTCTCAGAGTGTGACCTGTTAAAAACCACCACAGCCACACAAAACATCATCACGAGAGGTCTCCAGAGCAGGCTGCAGCATGTTCCACATCATGGTTATTTTAGTTCCAGGATCACATATCACACTGCCAGGACTAAAACATGCTAGAGTGTGTCCCATGGAGACAGGATGTAAATGACAGTTAAGATTTTATCCTTGATTAGGGTTTAATTATGAGTCTTAGAATGTTGGTGCACTCTGCAACAAGTAAATCTTTGGTTTATATTAAATACAGGTTTAACTGTTTGTGCAACAGGTTTAACAATTAAACACTGATTTACAATGATTAAAGACTTATTCCTTACTGGTGGAAGCCAACCTTTATGAAAAAATAATTTCCTTGATGCACACACAATATAGCTTGGCTTTGCTGTGTGCAGCTAATGTCACCGTCTGCATTAATTACCCTCAATGACTCTGCTTTGACATTTCACTAATGTCTTACATTTCAACTATTACTCTGTAGCAGGAATGCCAGTTACAAACATAACATCTAAATTAGGCCACTGTGTAAGCCTTCCCTGAAAGTTTTAAGATAATGACAGGAAAGAGAATTTAAAGTAGGTGCTAAAAAGGCTGCTAATATGGTATTGCGCAGGTGATTTAAAACTATAAGTATAATGTACAGATAACTGGCTGTGCTTGGACTGTAAGGCTGTGTTCAGACTGATATTAGCATAAAAAACCCCAACTTCCCTTATTCATTTCAATACGATCACTGCATCAACAAAATGCAATAGTCAAGCAAAAAAGTTGAACCAGGCTCAACTTTTACTGCAAAGCAATGTGACGTCATTCAGCAAGGCACTGCCTTCAAATTCATGCAAGACAAAATTCCTGGCAGATTACTTTGTAATGTGAACAGGCTACTTCTGTTTAATCTTCAAGATGGAGGATAAAATGACAGAGTTGTAAAATCCTGTCTCATAGTATTATAAACTGCTGTGCAGTGTTTTGATGCATTGTAAACCTTCAAACTCATGGATCTATTACTCAAGCATTCCTTCCTGAATCTGGATTCCCATTTCATGTTCTCACCAGTACCTGAGCACCTGGAACATTCTGAACTCTGATCCCCCATGAGTTCATACATCTGAGAAGCATGTGTTTAAATGTGTTAATGATGTTTCCAGTGCTGCTTCCATTTGCTTCCAGTGCTGTTATAAACCAAACCTTGATCATAACTTGACAAAACAAACCCCCAACTCAAGGTCTACATGCTAGCTTTGTTGGGAGCTTTCAACCGCATTAAACAGATGAAATGTGCTCAGTAAACTCTATGATGAGGACCTTGTGATGTGGTTGAAAGCTCCAGATAAAGCTAGAAAGTGGGTTAGGTTTGTTTTGTTTCCAGGGTCAAAAATGAACTGTCATGCTTAGTTGATCATAACTTTTTAACCCATTGAGCGCCTTCAGAGTCAAAAAGTCATGGTACAAAGTAAAGCCTAAAATCGGTGATTTGATTTATTCTTCATCTCAATATGAAATATTGAACTAATTATGAGCCTATTTTGCCTGATCCGATATTATTACATTCCTGAACGAGGAATGTATTAATATGCATGTCAGACCACCAAGCCACAGCTACCACTGCTTCCATTCGCTTCAGCACAAAGTGTTGCAATCTGGAAACTTATTGAATTTCTCCTCTCACTGAGACGACTGGGAGAGATGTTTGTTTAACCCTTCTTTCATCTGACTCCAAATAAAGCTGCACGCATAATGCTACACTGTGATGGATGACTGATAGCTGGTCATGCTGGTTAAAATCACACCTGTGGATTACCTCATTTCACACATAACAGCAGGAAGAGGCCAAATGTTACATGAGAACTCTGCTGCTCCACAGGAGGATTAAAGTCAGTCACTGGTCACTTGTTTTTCCTGTTTGGATATATCCTGGATATTCTTTTGTGACTGTAGATAGCCTATCATTCTAGAAAAGAAAGTGATGTATACCTCCTCGTACAAATCCGTTGGTGGCGATGGCAGAGGTGGAGAGGCCGGTGATGGTTGTCACTATGGTAGCCATGACAACGATCAAACAGGAGAGAGCTGCAGAAGAAAATACTTTACCAAATCTCTTGAATGAAAAGAATGTGCAACACTGTTAACGTTTTTCTAGCAGGCCTTCCAATCACTCTGAGAGCTCTGTGAAAAGTAACAGCACAGCCACAAAGACGAGCTTCTGCAGTGAAGTCTGCCACATGTGTCACTTTGTGGTGATATTTCACATCAAAGTGTAGAGTTATCAACAAGCGCTGGGGTCAAGGACAGTGGGGAGTTGTGTTGTGTGTGAAGTGAGAAAGTAACGGACACAGAGTATTGGTCTGAAAGGGCCACCCAGCGAGCACCAAAATGTCAATAAATATGGACTGTGTGTCACACTGCTTGGTAACTTTTCTGGACAGTGATATTTTAATTTGTCAGTTATGTGCAGTCTTTCTCACATCAGAGTCAAACATTGGCTGTGTATCAAACAGGCTGACCGGCTGACTGCTTTGTTTGTCTTTGGATTATCTAACATCTGTCAAAAGGTAAGTATCAAAATGAGTAACAAAAGAAAAGAAAGGGGCATTAAAGGGTCGGTGGACCCAAATGGAGATATATGTCTCTGAGATTTCTGCTTCAACCCCAACACGATGGCTGGATCACTTAGTATAATTTTTTTAATCTCATCTTAAAATATACTTTTCTTTTAAAGAGCTTGTCCTGATTTAACTTGTGGTACTTGTTTTGTGTCTTTTTCTTTTAATACTGGAATTAGTTTGGCCTATTTTATTCAGGTCTTTTGTTACCTACAGCTTCCCGTTTGATATGATTTTAGATTTGATTTCATAATTTGTTGATTTTAATTTGCTGCCTTGTGTGAAGCACTTTGTAGCCTGGGTTTTGAAAACTGCTCTATGAATAAGATTATTGTGAAACCCCACAGAACACACCGTCAACTGTTTTCATAGGGGCTATTTTTTTACAGCCACACTCAGATCAGTATTTTGTATTTTGGCAAGTTTCACACTATTTACTACAAGTCATGTATAGCCATGATACATTTTTACAGATGCTGAAATATTTTTCATTTTACAGTGCTTGTAAAAGTGCTTGACATACAGTATTATTCATTACAGGTAACATCATGATTGTAACTGTTGTGTGGTAACACAGTTGTAAATGTAATTTCAAGTCTTCATTGCATTATCATACGACAATAACTTTGACCACAATAAAATTAGACATGATGTTGACCGAAATTAAAGAGTTCCAAGGCTCTTCAAGCTGACGTAATAGTGTACTGTAATTGCCTGAAAACAATGGCTGCCTGGAAGATAGAAATCAATCTCAAAAAGTTAAGGTATGCTTTGTAAAAGTAATCATGTAAATAAATATTATTTATAATAAGTGTTCTAAATTGTGAAACATAAGGTGTCTGGTTGTTTGTAGCCTCAATCTCCTCCAGCTGTCACATCATGGCTGATTCAAAACGTCTGTAAGAAGCAGCAGGGCACTGTACACTGATCACAGATTGGGGCTTTAATGGTGTCATGTCACAGCTGATAACACAGAATCAAAACTGGAAGGGTGACTTTTTTTAACAACAGATGTACAATACATTTCATTCCATAAATGCAGTGGTTTACCAAATTTGTGGTAAAGTGGTCATTTTGAGTCCACAAGTGATGTTTTTAACATGACAGATCCAATGTAAGATTGGCTCTGCCATTGTTGTCTACTCTGTTTGTTCCTCAGCATGGCATTGCAATGCAGAAAACAAAAATATAATAAGGAGTCTTACACCATGTACTTTTTTCTTGTGAAGCAACAGTGTTCTCACGCCTTTAACCACAGGCAGATTGCACACACAACTTCCCATGTCCAAAACACAAACTCACAATTTCCTTTTGATGGCAGGATACTGTAAATATACTGAGAAGTGAAAATGATTCTAAACAGGTAAGGTGTTTTTTAAATTGTCAGCTCTTCATAGGTGATCTCTGCTTACCAATTCCAGCCTGACCCACGATCCATGACATGCGGATGAAGAGCATCACACCCCAAATGTTCAACATGCAGCGCACCTGCAGAGAGGAAGGACTGTTAGTGTGGATGCATGACAGGGAAAGGTTCAATTCAACCAGAAAATTTGTTTTTTTAATTTTCTAGTGATGGATACTGCTGGGTTTTACTAATGAAGGTTTCTGCTATTATTTGATATAAATATTTGGGTGAACTTTTAATGCTTCACTGCAGCACATAAAGACTTTAATAAAAAGATTTAGAGGAAGATTGAGAAAAGTAGTGAGAACCAAATTAAAGCTGCATGTGGCTCATGCCAGCAAGAGGTAGCTGCTAAAATACAAGAACTTCACCACCTAGATGTCCTGTAAGGTGAGACTGCACACAGCATGCTTGCTGTCTGTTGTGATAAAAGCATATTCAAACAGATGAGAGGAAAAGATGAAATGCTATCGAGTATATATTTGTCTAAAAGCAGCTCTTTCATTCAGGGATTTCAGCAGTCCAGTGATGAACACATAAAACAACAAGCAGCATGACTACTCTGGAAACACCACACCACTGCATGGTGGTTGATGTACTCCTTTCAGACTGGATTTGTACAACTCTCGAGACTTAATCACAGCAACAATAGCTGTTGCACCTATTTGACTTCTCAAGTTAACAAGTGGCTAAATGTCACTGTATTGTGCTGCACAAAAGTTTAGCCAGAAGTAGTTTTGGCCAATCCCTCTCACAGTTTACTTTATGTTGCTCCAATACTCTCAAAAATTCCCTCCAAGCTCTAGGGGTACAGGTCTTCAGCTGACCCTGATCTAGGACTCCCTCTGCCTACAGGGATCACCTGAGTATCACACTTTAAGAAGATTATATAAGAAAATATCCTACACCACTTGATAAAAGCCATTAGAAACCAAGACACATGAGAATTAGTGAAATGTTTATATTAGAGAGGAAGTAAGGACATCTCATGTCAAAATAAAAGCAGGATGATAATATCCAGGCATATCTGAACATGAAAACGTCATCCTCTGCTGACTATACTTTCAGTGAAACTAAACACACTCAGCATGAACCACATCTCTCAGTTATTGTGAGTGATTTCTTCCTCAGTGGTTTAACCACAACCAAACAACCAACCACTAGCTGCCCCACCAGTGATTCACACTCATGGTCCAAAGTCCTTAACACAGTGTCATCTACTTGCACATACAGTTCAAATTATATAGTGGCACACTTATCACCTGTGATCCACTTGACTGAGTTTAACTGACCACTTGGACTTATGAATACAAGCAAAAATAAAAGGACGAAATATTAGGATCAATGCAGCTGTCAAATGTGTTGGTCCTGGTTATAGTAAAGCTTGAAAAGTTGAGACATAAGTAGAACCACTGATAAAATGGACAAACAGTAAATGCAAGCTGCAAAATTTAAAGTCACATTTAGTTTCAATTTTGCAGTAGTGCTAATATTTATTTAATATTTTCTTTTTTCAGTAAAGCTATCTTACACTGGGTTAAAAACTTTTTATTTATTTTAGAATAGCAACTGTTAGTAATACAGTAGATCTTTTGACTGTTACTAAATCTTCATACTTTATCAAATAGTCTTATCTAAACTCATCCAAACTTAAGATCAAAAAAATTATATAATCAGATATATTATATTTGTCATTTATTTCACTTTCGATATGCTTTAGTGGTTTTGGCTCACAGTACAATTCATTATACCCCTGACAGTTCAAAAGTAGTAACAGTAGCAGTATTACTAATTCTAATAGTAGCACTAATATGAACTGTTATCCAATGTGTTTACATATTCCCTGACTCTACTTTGTGATTTTAACAGTGCTTGTGGGTGAAGAAATCCCATGAAAAACAACAAGTAAAGACTAGAGAACTACAAAAGAAAGCAGGGTTTTTTTTAAGTAACTCACCAGCACCCCCTTAATCCAGCCAAATTTGACCACTCCTTTGGACTCGGCGGCTTCTTTAGCAGCAGCCTCCTCAGCCGGGGTCAGCTCATCACCGTTGGCAAACCCATCCTCAAATGGCTCCTAAAAAGCACAATGAAATCATGTTTATATGTAGAACATAGACTGTGGAGAAACATTGGTGTTGTCACCCATAGCCCACTGAACAGACATTTTGAATCCTGGATTTTAGCATTCCTACTACTTATGGTAACCATGGAGCCAGAACATTCAAATTTGGTCAAAGGGGATTAATCCTGGGTGTAGCTGTGGTGGGAAAAGGAAGCAATCCCCATGGCTGAGACAAATGTTAATCAAGCAAACACACCTCAAAACATGTTTCTCTTTAGGTCTTAATATACTTCTTAACAGAACAGTCATTTTCTAAATCAAGTAGAAGTAAAAGTAAATTGAAAATAAATACTGGAACTGTAAATTGTGGAAAAAATGTATTTTGTGTTTTCAAAGACAAGGTGGGACTTTTCTACGTCAATACTTTGTTTATTTTGACTGCAAGTGAGATTAAGGCTGGTTTACTGTATTGTTTCACTGTACATGCTAAGGTGAACATTTGTGTTTTCAAGGTTGAACTCTGACCTTGTAACAGAATAAAGACTGTAATGTTCAACACAGATAAACACTCAGTGTTGCTAGTGGTCTAAAACGCCACAGGAAACCTTTAACAGAAACACAGCAATTATATTGTCTACAAAGTTGGTAATTTGGGTTAAAATCACTATAGGAAAAGATTGCATATAGGGCTGTGTATCATTTGGACTGATATTTGCACAGATACAAAAAAACAACACTATTTTGGATACTTTAAGAAACATTAACATGTTTTTCTACAAAACTTATAATTTCATTTAATAACAAAAGACAGTTAATAATAAGTCAAGTCTAAACACAAGTAAAATAACTTTTCCTAAATAAGAAAAGGTTCTACACTTTTTTGTGTACAAGTGAACATTTTGGCTGATAGTGGCACGGGTCACCAAAACCCCCAGGAATATCAGCGACAAAAAATGGCGGACATCACCATTCTTTCTAGTGTCACAAAAGGCTTCTGGTTCAGAGTGAGAGTAAGCATCGACTTGTGCTCAGTTCACTTGTTGTCACTCTTAGCTAAGAATGGCCATTGACATGCTACTAATGTTCAATACATTTCCACTGCCAACAGACAGAAGTACGCACAGAATAATGCTGTCATAATGGACTGGACATGTTAAGGGCAGGTCACATAACCCCATTAAAAATCAATGTATGTGGCACATCATGCCATGAAATCAAATTCTACGTTTGGCTAGGAAAATGCTAACTTATTAGCAATAATTTTATATGTTTATGTGCAATGACATGGATTGTGTCAGTTTCCTGTGGATATGGATGACCTTGGGTTTATGGTCCTTCCACTGTGTTATTTTACAGCAGTGGAATTTATCATGTGAGCCATTATCAATAAACAAACTAACATGGATGCCTCCAGAGGGATTTAAGAATGTCTAGAAAATGGAGTATGGTCTATGGTAAGATAAAGAGAAGAACCATTAAACAAATGTGAATTAACATCTCTCAGCAGAGAAGCTCTGTTACAATGGGCGTATAAATAGGTGTTATAAATTATCCAAGAGTGCCGGGCCTCTGGCATGTACAGAGCTGAGCTGTGGGAGGGAGGCTTGAGGATCACTCAGCATCACTTCACCTGGGCCGTCTGTCAACACCTTGCCTGTGTCCCCTCAATGACTCAGCAACACTGCTGCGATCTGGCCATGGCAACTAGACAGGCTGTCGAGAGCCAAAATCCCTCTCTACGTCGAGGTTGGCTGCTATACCAAATGCTGTTTTACACTTAAAAGGATCTCTTTCCTCATGAAGGGTTTTATTCGTTGATCTTCTTAAAAAGCCAAAATGTAATGTAGAGTATACTTTTCATTGAAAAGCGCTATATAAGTGAAGTCCATTTACCATTCTGTTCAGCTAAAGGGGCAACAATTGAACTTGCTAATAAGATCAGACAAAGATACAGCGATTATTTTGTCAACACTTGATGTTCTGATATAGCTGAATTGTTAAAAGTGAAAGGGATTTCTTTGTTGACAAAAACATGTATTTTACCTTGGAGCAGCTGCGAACACACATCAGACCGGCGCATTGCGAGTAGTTGCAAGTTTCAACTCGTCTCGTTGCAAACTGGCCTTTAGAAGTAATTCCAGACAGGGAATAAACTTGGAAATCAAGGAAACATGGATATCTGTTGTGGTAATTGAGTGCATTCATGTGTATGTGTTAGAAGAGATATTACATGTGGTGCCTGCATTACTTGCGCGTGGCCGTGCAGCTCCCAGTTCTTGAGACTACACACGCGTGGGGCTTTTCATTTTAAGATTTGTTTGAAGGGTTTTTTTGTTTGTTTTTGTTTTTCTCACTTTGTTCAAACAGCCCTCTGTAGAACATGACATTAGTTCATTATAATACAACTGAGAACAAATCCTGCCACAAATACTAATAAAAGAAAATAAGTGAAATTAAGAAGGGAAATAATGAATGGATTTTTACTATTAATATGTCTCAAGGATTTTTATAAGCCGGCCATTTCCTTTTCAAATGCTTCAAAAACAAAACGAATCAAATTGTTTACAGTATATTCAACCTTTCAATCTTCATTTCATTAGAATACATTTATTTACAGGGATTGTATAAAGGCGATAATGTATGAAGAGATATGAGTTTACAATTAATTAACATACAATTCTTCCTCTGCATTGTAGGAGCAAACTAAATGTCAGGTAGCGAACACAGGAATCAGTAAGGGTAAAACAAAGTCTTGGCAGGAGCTGTGTTGGGATCAGTCCAAAAGACAACCAGTCTACACAGACGGGACAAAGCAGGAAATTAAAGGGAGAATTCCTTTCTTAACAGCCAATAGGACATGACACAGACAGTGTGCTCTCACCATAAGTCTCTGACTCTACATGAGTCCCATCCTTTAATTTGAAGTATTTCTTATCTAACCCATTGTTCTTTGTAAGAAACCCTGCTGGAGTCCAAAGACTGGAGTGTAGTGACCCTCTAAAAATGAAGTAATGATATCATCCAGCTCTGGGTAATGACGCAGAGTCTCAGTTAATTGGGCTCCAGCAGATACAGATGTAATGGCTAAGGGGAAATCTTAAGGCGTGCAACTGACGCCAACAGAAAAGTTACTCCCTAACTAACCTACCCCAATATCCCAATGATCCTAAGGATTTTACTAAGCAAACTGAATGATGCAGAGTACCAGCTGTACAAACAAAAAATACAATTGGCAAATTGAGATTTCAATCAGGGGCTGCCTGACCAAAGAACGAGTAAATAAAGACATGAATCTGGTTTTGATATTCGGTCAGGACCAAAGACTTTCAACACCAAGCCCTAAATGATAACCAGGCTTGGTTCGACATGGATGATTTAATTCAGTGAAATTCATTCAAATGGCTGTGGCTTTTTAAACTGTTTGAAAAGCAAACTGAGCTCCAGTATATCTTTACATGGTATAGGGTTGGGTTAACAATTCAAAGATAATTAAATCTGCTTCTGGCACAAATTATTGAAACAGCTGGGAAATGGGACATTACATTCTTAGCTAAAAGTGATGTCAGGTCATGCTGCTGATGTCATTATGCAACACTGAAATTAAGGTCTGCTGCCCATGTGTGGCATTAGGGATACTGTCAACCAGGGAGCATCCATTTGGTTGACTTGTAGAAGGGGGTCAGATTTAATGCCAACTCCAGCCTGCCTCTGTCTCTTCATGTCATATCTAATGGAGACCAACAGTGTTCCTCACTCAAGAGTATCATGAGCAACTGTTCTGGTATGTGTGTGCATGCTTTAACACATTTATGAGGCATGTTTGCTTTGACAAATTTATCTTTATGACACTGGTGATGTTAAAGCTCAGGATTGTGGAAACACTGGCATGTTTATGATCAGTACACTTTCTATAAGCGAAAAAAATCCATAAAAAATTATCAAAAGGTTTTGACAAATTTTGTCCCATTGGTTCATTTGGTGCAGTGGTTAGCACTGTCGCTCACAGCAAGAGGGTTCTGGGTTTGCACCCGCCGGCCGGCTGGGGCCCTTCTGTGTGGAGTTTGCATGTTCTCCCCTTGTCCGCGTGGGTTCTCTCCGGGCACTCCGGCTTCCTCCCACCATCCAACGACATGCAAGTTAGGTTAATTGGTGATTCTAAATTGTCCGTAGGTGTGACTGTGAGTGTGAATGTTTGTCTGTCTCTGTGTGTCAGCCCTGTGATTGACTGGCGACCAGTCCTGGGTGTACCCCGCCTCTCGCCCAATGTCAGCTGGGATTGGCTCCAGCCCCCCGCGACCCTCTAAGAGGATAAGCGGTATAGAAAATGGAATGGATGGTTCATTTGCAACAGAAACACAGTGGGTGGAGCAGGAACACAGTAAAGATAAAACACTTTCACTTTCTTGAGTTCACTTTCTTGCTCTATGTTAGGAACAGGTTTAAACCTTCAGCTTTTGAAGTCAGCCCTAACATTCTTCCACAGTTTGGCATTCTTGTTGCGCAACACCAGCTCTATATGCCACCTAGCAGGTATTAAGCAGATATTCTAATTTCAACTCAAGAACTGTATCTGGTGTGGCTGAGAGCTCTCACTGCTGAATGCACACCACAGAGAAGAACAGTGCAGACAACACAGAATGAGTTAGTGACCATTATCTACATGGCTGAAGCAACACAAAGGCTGGCTTTGCACAACAATGACAAAGCACTGAGAGCTTAGCACGGGAGTGCAAACTGTACCATGTCTCGCCACGAAGGGTATCGTTACAAAAAAGCGAACCTAATGATGCAATTAAATTTCACCAAAGTTAACCTTGGACAAACGAAGTCTAAAAGTCAAGTGTGGTTTTAAGAAACCTTTGAAGACCCACTACAAATCTGTGCAATTTGAAAACGAGATAGCAAGGAAGGACACAGCTTAATTTCCAGGAAACACTGGCATGTTCTGCTGACTACATACTAATGAATAATTAATCCCCTATAAATTATCAAGACTGACGCAACACACCTAATCAAAAAACAAATAAGGCTCCTGTTTGTGTCAGTAAGGCTGGAACTGCCAGTTTCCATCTGAACTACACACTACATCACGGAAACACAGACATCACTTAGTTTAGGCACTTAGTTTTACTGAAAAGAGGAGTGTGTTGGGTTGCGTAAGAGGAGAGCACTTTTGAATTAAAAGCCGCATGCTGAAGGTAACTCACGTCATGGCCTCATTTAAAGCAAGGAGTTGGGAGACTCCTCTTTATTTTGCTCCTGACAAAAGAGCAGATTATTATTATTTTTCCATATATGATAATGATCATTCATAATTTGTTATTTCAATACTCCTGCAAAACATGTTTTCCAAGGTTTCTGAAGATATGGATATGGGAAGACCAGCAGACAGATCATTTTCAGTGGTATGAAGTGTGGTGATCAGGAGTGTGGGGGAAGCCCAGTAGAACTGAGAACCGTTTCCAGCAACTGGTTCCATGGTTAGACTTTTATCATTTGTTAATAATCTCTCAATAGCACTGTCCATTGGTACACTGTGTCCGATATACATATTAGTCAGCTATACATCGCAGTGGTAAGCATCTTTTGAGCCAGGCTGATGCTGATGGATTCTCAGATACCTATTTCAGGCTGATAGTCCCCCGCCCTCCCTGCATGACTATCAGTGACTGAAAGGAACGATCAGATGTCCACTGTCTCAGACATCTCACCATTGTTGGGAAAAACCTCCCACCACTCGGTTCATTATTCTTTTACTGCACTGAAACTCTCCCAGAGTTTGATTCCCTGCTGCCCACTGAGGCCTGTTGATGGAACCAAAATGGCCTGGCCTCACACTGCAGAGATTTTTGTTTTGGAATTGTGTCGAATTACTATTTGACTCTGGCATGAGCGTGAAAGAGGTGACGAGTGAGGCACCTCCAAACAGTGAGGAGCTTTGTTGTTCGGCAAGGTAACAGCATGTGTGAGTGGACTTGGATGGAGAGGGGCAGTTTTGGGAACGCGAATAAAATTTAGTTTGGGGTGCAAGGGAGTATGTGTGTATGGCACTGGAAGCAGAGATGGGCCTGTTATTAGTTTCAGTATTTATCTACTGTATACGACTTAAGATGATAAATCTGAAGTGAAGACTTGACCTGTACTGACTCTAGGGATGTGACAGTATCAGATTTTCAGGCTACGATTATTGTGGACAAAAGTATCAAGGTAAACAGTAATGTCATGATATCGTATCAAACTTTCCCTAACCTAACCTAACATGCATGTCTTTGGGCTGTGGGAGGAAGTACCTGTAGAAAACCCACACAGGCACGGGGAGAACATGCACACACACAGAAGGGCTAACCACTGCACCAACGTGCCACCAGGTTTGGGACCATTGACTGGAAATTACTTTAAAATTCAAAATTGTGCTCCTTGCCCCAATCAACAGTGCCAAAATCCACAGTTCCCAAAACTCTACAACAGAGGTAGTGAGTAAAATATTATCATGAATGATAATCATAATGGACTAAAGTATGAGAATAACACCTAGGTTAGCAGGTACTGAAACTTCCCTATAAACCTGCAACTGTTTTTGGCCACATGGCAGCAGAAACAAGTTGTGAACACAACATTGACACATCATCACCTTTTTAGTTGAAATGGCGACTTGGCAAACAGTTCTTATTTACACATCCAGCAGTTACGGAGCAACATTATCGTTCATTTGGAGTCTGTTGTTTCTGGCCATGTGATGAATGTAAGTCCAATACTCACTCTCTTTTAGCGGTTTTTGGTTTCCACCAACTCCTGAGGGAAATATCTGGCTCTTTAGCTGCTGAATTCTCCATTATGTTCACCAGCTAGTTTGCAACTGTGTCTGTCTGATGTCTGTAAATGTCCTTAAAGACGAGGGAAGCTGCAGATTCATTCAGCCTTCAATTTGATATCCTTATCTGTTTCAGTTCCTTTTAACCAGGAGAACGTTTTAAAGTTTTTCATCACTAAGTCTGACTCTTCTTTAGGCTGTTTTTGTCCGGATTAGTGTGCACACTGTGCCTCACCTCACTGTTCATAATGTTCTTAGTTTTGTGTATTTGGAGAATACATGTTCATGACTAAAAGCAGAATATTGTGTCCCAAATAGGGCTGCCACAAACGATTATTTTGATAATCAACTAGTCACCGATTATTTTTGCGATTAGTCGACTAATCGGATCATACCTAAATTGCAGCGTATCGCACCAGCATGCAGCTGCTCTTATATAACCATCATTAGCTTCCAGCTTGAAGTGTTTAAGGTATGTGCTAACTAAAAAATAAAGACAATTAAGATGACAGTCCATTCAACTTTTAATGAACTTTGCAGCTTGTAGCAGCTTCATCGCCAACCATGGACAGGGGTCTCATGTCCGTCACCAACATGTTCCAGATTGCTTCAGTCAGGACATTTGCTTGCCCAGGTGTGCATGTTGTTGGCTTGGTAACAAAGAGGAGGAGGAAGAGGAACGTATTTTTTAGCACTGTAACGTAGCGTTATAAAACATTAGCGTTATCACATTTCCTATTCAAACATGACATCACTGTTAGAACGTTACAGCAAACACATAACATATGAAATCGTCATCGTTAATGTTAACATTTACAGCTATCAATATAAGTAAGTAGCTCACTGTTGACATTAATGTTAGCAGCTAACTGTCCCTCTTCGTCAGAAACTGGATCAGATTCAGCTACAATGTGCTTTCTTTTCAAATGCTCGTGCATCGCTGTAGTGCTCCCATGGAAGGCAAGTTCTGCCTTGCAGATTTTGCATTGCACACTCTTTTCATTTCTTTTGATAAAATGCTTCGTTTGCGGCTAGCCATGATACTGTTGATACTGGGCACAACTTTTCCGGTGACATCACGGCTGACCCCGATTACCACTACTGCGCATGTGCGTCAAGGACAGAAAGGCAGAGGAAGCTACAGCGGCAGTTTTGAGAGAAAAACAAAGCTTCAAAAAATAAACGACGACGTCGATTATTAAATTAGTAATCGTGACTAGTCGACTAATCTTGGCAGCCCTAGTCCCAAACAGGCAGAAATACTTGCCAACAAACAATTCTCAGCTAAATGAATTAGGGTATTCTGTAACATTCCAGTGGCATTTTTGCTCTCATGCCCTGTTAACTTCTAATTTTCCCATCACATGTGCTTTGCATACATGTGTTTATAGAAGTGGGCCACCAAGACTGACTTAATTTTGCAATTGAAAGCAAATTGGCCGGATTGTGGGCACATCCTGCCATACGGCTTGCATGTGTACACACAAGCACACATGGCAGCGTGTAAACATGTATATAAAAGGATGTCTGCTGATTTTCCATGATGCTAACCACGAGCTCACAGGACGTTGATTTTAGCTCACTTCTCATGAAACAGGCTGCTTCAATAAGCAGAGGGAGAAACATGTGGTATGTTAACTGAGGTACACAGACAAAAGCTCTCATTGTCACAGTGTCCTCAGTTCAAGGTGAATATTTAAGACTCGGGAACCTTGATTTACTTCTTAGCAGGTTATTGAAGGGAGCACTCATTTCCTAAGACAAGGCTAACTTGAGCAAGGGGAAGAACGCTCCTAAAAATGCATTGTCTTTTACTGTGTGTTTTGATTATTTAGTGTTAGATATATTGAGGCTTGGTATCATTTGAAATGTTTGTATTTGAAATGCCAGTACAATACCTGAGTTTTGGTACACATATTTTTTTCCATACTTAACTAGGAGGAACATAAACATATTTTTTTGCAAAACCTTTTTCCATTGAACAAAAGAAACCAAGGTTATGATTTAAACCAGAAATTTTCTGATCAAAGAATAAGTGAAGACTACAAATTTGAACAAGCCTTTCAGCATGATTCCTAGGAGGCATTCTTAGACACTTGATTAATACTTACATGCATTTGTTAGAAATTTCTGGCCACATTTTTAATGTCAATGTTCACAGTTCACCGTTTGTTCCAGTATGTTGTGCGGCTGGTAGTCAATTCTGTTGGCCTTGACAGTTTTTTAACATGTCTTTGTTTTTCTTCCAGTATCACAGTACCCATTCATAGCAGCCGTAGCAAGTTTGTTGAGCCACTCGACGGGGGTGGGGGTGTCATGTGAGAAAGTGCTGTTAACATTCACCCCTCATACTGTGACTGAGTGAAAATAGTGCATGTGCTTTGTGAAGTGCTGAGCTTAGCAGTGCTGGGAGCGGACAGTCGATCTGCCATGCCCTGTCGAGTGCTACAAGAGCGAGGACTGCAGGCAACAGGAAATGTGATTATGAAGGTCATCACTGTTGTGATCCTTGAATGGGGACAAAATTCCAATGTTCTGAGAATGTTCTTTCCTACTAATTTCAATGTCCCTCTGCAGTTTGAGATTTCTGAAAAAGAAATGGGTACTAAAATTTGATTGTGTATGTCAGTGTTTTCATAAGCTTCTCTCTCATGTTTTCCAGATGTTTAACCAAGTGCTTCCTTTGGATCTCAATACATCAAATGCGTCCCATTGAAAAGGATTCCTGAAAGGAACTCACTATAACATATATTGCTCTATACTGACAGTTTATTTTAAATAATACATGTATTTATATGTTGTGTTACATTGTTGTACTCAGGTGACCCCTGAACCACCCCTTAGTTATGCTGTTATAGGCCTAGACTGCCGGGGGACTTCCTATGATGCACTGAGCTCCTCTCTCCTCCTCTTCCTCTCCATCTGTATGCCCTCATATCCCATCAATGCTTGTTATTAATTCAACTTCTTCCCGTAGCTGTGTGCTTTCTCTCTCTTCTCTCTCTCTCTCTCTCTCTCCCCTTCTGTTGCTTTCTGCAGGTATTTCTGCCTCCGGAGCTGTAGAGTCTGGATCTATGGTTGCTGCTGCCTGCTGCCCCCGTGCTCCTGCTCTGCACCCGCTGCTGCTATTGCTGTTGTTGCTCTTGTTATTAGTATTGCTATTATAATGTTGCTCTTAGTGTTGTTTCTGTTGGTGTTAACATCAATGCCATTACCATAGCTATTGCCTTACATCCCTATGTGGAACTGTATTGTGCTGCTGTATGTTCTCTTTCCTCCTGCTCTCTCTCTCCCGCACCCCCCCTTCAACCCAACCGGTCGAGGCAGATGACCGCCCACCTTGAGCCTGGTTCTGCCTGGTTCCTACCTGTTAAAAAGGGAGTTTTTCCCTTGCCACTGTCGCATAGTGCTTGCTCATGGTGGGAACTGTTGGGTCTCTGTAAATATAAATATATATGCTCTATTCGAAAAAGTGCCCTGAGATAACTTTATGATATGGCGCTATATAAATAAAACTGAATTGAATTGTATTATCAGAAACAACCAATCTGTACATAGTAATTAGAAAATAACAATTATAAAACTCATGTAACAAAATTCATACAATTAATGTTTCTTGCTACATTAAAAGGAAAAAGACTTTAAAGACTGTGCTATTTTTGTCATTTTGCCAATAATTCATATCAGTTGGTGTAGGGTAAGGGTTAAGGTTAGGGGTTTGGGTTAGCTACCCATAGAAATGGTAAGACTGTACGCACCACAATTATTCTCTAATACTACTTTCCTATTTTCAAATCCAGATTCCTGCCTGTCATTGTCACGACTTCAGTGACAGGGCTGTAAAAATGATTGGTTGGAATGTATGCATATCCCAGTGGTCTACATGGGGTGTTGGGTGTCAAGTGTCAGGGTCTGGTTAGAAGTGGCATTATGTACCTAGCTAAACATCTTTAGAAACATGTTCTTTACATTAGTCATTTTAGTTTTTATTAATTTTTCAGCACTGGTCCAAGCAGGACAGTGAGCTCTTGAGTGTTCTGTCCAAGTGTTAAACCCTGGCATGTCTGGTTTAGTCAATACAACCACAGTGTTTGCAAATTGCAGTACATCTGACAGGAGCTGATCTGTTCTCACTCCTGCAGCTGTTACCAACTACTCCATTTGAAGCACTGATACCATTCAAAACTACATATAAAGATATGAAGAGTATAAACTGACTGATGATTTGCCAGCCTATCAGGCCATCAGTGATCTCTGTACTCACCACCACTAGCCCACACAGTAGCCGTGTTTCAATTAAACTGTCAAGCAAACTTTTGAAATGTTGCAAAAAAGAAATGCGAGTTAGGCACACTTCCATCAACTGATTTGGAGTAAATAAACTAGACTCACTGCAAAGAGTAGTTTGGTCAGAAGTTGTCGGTACAGGCCTCGCTTTAAGCATGGCTGTAATCCATCATTAAACAGGGAAGAAGAACCGGAAACAAAACAAGTGGCCTTGGCCATCTAACCCGTCCACAGGAGAAAAATGGAGAGAGGTCCTCAGGAATTTGTTTCTATTGGGCAAGTTTGGGCAAGTAGTGAAGACTCACTAGTTATATTCTTATGATATGAAACATTCATGCTTGAATAATTCTGCTTGCTTCACACTGAATCTGCTGCTGATACGTCACCTTATTGTAAGGTACGTAAAAAAAAAAAATACTCCCAGTTTAATTAATGTACATGTAAGCTGGTACAATTTGTCTCAGGAAGGGGGTGGGGTTGTTGTGCTATTTCTGACACCAGGCTGCATGTGACGCACTTGGATGTTGGGATAAGAAGGAAGCCAGGTCCTCGGCAGACAAAAAGCACACACACTCTCTCACTCTCTCTCTCCCTCTCTCACACACACACAAACACAAGTTCTTTGGCAACAGCTCGTAAACCTCTGTGTGTGTGTGTGTGTGTGTGTGTGTGTGTGTGTCTGTGTCTGTGTGTGTGTGTGTGTGTGTGTGTGTTACAACAGCTGTAAGGCCATCAGCCATGGCTGATGCCGAAACAAAAGAACTCCCTCTCTTGTCAAAGGCCACACCAGAAGCCCAGGGCATCCTTCGCTTCCTGTTTCTGTGTACAATCTGTGCAGCAAACAAAGGGAAGGGGGAGCAGGGTAGAAACAGGTTTGCTTAAAAAAATAATAAAAAATAAATAAATCAGAAAAAACATAACACTCAAACAGAGGTTCCATTGTGCAAACTCACAATATCTCCTGTAAAGAGCAGCAAACTCAAACTCAAAGCTGTACCTCACTGTTTGTCAAGCAACATGTACTCAGAGCAGACCAGCTGGCACCTTGTTTTTTCTCATTTTCATATATTAAAAAAAAATATATGTAGAATTTCACAACCACAAACATTCATGGGGGGGCCAAGGGAGTGAGCTTAACTCCGATTTCATGAGAAATTACTGGATTGAATCTGTACACTGGACAAATGTCAAGACGTGTTGTTCTGCTGCTCAGCAGTAAGCCTCTGAAAACTATAACACAATACTCCAAGATCTCATATTTATCGTACTTTAAACAACAAAAGCAGATGAGAGAAATGTTTTCTACAAATCCCTTTTTTTCATTAAACAGAAGAAGTTCTCAAATGTTGTCTAAAGACAATCAGTCTTCCAAGAACTTTATAAATAACATATAATCTAAAATTGGTAAAGAAATATGATTTTAATCAGGAACTATCTGATCAAAGAAGGAGTAATGAATCTGACCAGACATTCAATGCTATCTTTTGGTACTTGACAGTTTTCAATACTCTGTGGTCTGGACACACTTCAGTGGTTACCATAAAAGTATTCAGGCCAGAGCACTTACTAAACAAACTTTCATTTTGTCCATTATTCAATAAGTAATTCATGCTGTTGTAGTAGTACACCGACTGAAAAAAAAAAAACATTCAGTGCAGTTACATTTATTAAAACAAGGCCATGCTTAACAACTTACTGGGAAAGAATTAATCATCATATCACATGTACCAGATAACCCTGCAAGTCACATCATCCTCTACCATGTTCACTGTAACTCATGAGGCCCATGTGTGAATGAGAGGCACACAAATTTAAAAAGGTAACCCAGATGCTCAAATATTTAATCTGCTGGAGGCTAGCCGTATGGAAGACCGAATAGATACTGTGTGTACAACAATTATGTGGGTCAGTGAGGAAAATAGTTAATTAATTTCAGCATCAAGTCCAGCTGTGGAATCTGAACATAATCTGAGGCTTGGTTTAGTTACAGATGAGGCATCAGACATTATTCACATTCATGCAGTGTGTGTGTGATATCCGACCTATCAGTGTGATAAATGTGTGCAATGCAAGATGTCTGAGCTTGCATCTAGTTCACATGGAAGTTTCCCATTCATTAACTAATAATGTATGGCAGCCCGCCATAGATTAATTTCTTCCGCCATAGTCTCATAATGAACCTAAAAAATTTTTTTCCCCCATCATCTCTCACTCCACGTTAACCCTCTGAGACCCACGGGATCGTATACGATCCCAAAAATCACGTTGTCTTTAACGTGTCATATCTCCACAACGGTTAGAGCTAGAGACAAGACATTTTCCTCTTAAACTAGAGAAACAGCGCTAACCGGTGAGCCCCTGTTTACCCCCCCGCATATTTACACACAAACGCACATACGCTCTGGAACAACATTTCTGGCGGCATTTTGAGGACACGACATCGTTTGAGGTATGTGGTTAAGTAGCTAGCCTAGATAAGAAAAGAGGAAAAGTTTCCTAGTGTGACTCAGTTGTCATGTCTATCCCAGTTTTATTTTTCGCTCGCAGCTGCCAGCTTGAATTTGTGCGCGATGACTTATATCCTGCGAGTGGCAGATATTTGATTAAAGTGCAAGTAGTATTACTGCCAGCTTTCATTCACAGTGAGTGTCATCATGAACAAGAGGAAGGGTGACATTCGTCAGTTGTTTTGGGCAGCCTCAGAAAAGAAAAGTAAGTTGAGAGCAGTGGGAAAATGAGTACATTAGACTACCAGTCAGATGATAGAAGTAAGAGATAAGTCAATGTTTGATATAATAATAAATGGTTAATAACCCGTATTTTGTGAACTGTGTTAAACAGTGTAGCTTCTCAATTTTGCTCTCAAAGTGCACCAAATTGATGCCCCCTAGAGGGTTCGGGGTCCTCCCCCCAGGATCTCATGAAATCCTGTGGGAAACACTGGACGTGTACCAGCTTTTCATTAGAAGGAAAATAAAAAAACATTAGGAGCACCCAGAAATGATAGCACATGTATACAGGGCGTATTAGACAAACTCAAAGAATGTGTGTTTACAAGCAGAACTAATAAATTCAGGATACAATCAGTCCAGAGGATGTGAAATTTGGATGTGGAAGTGCCCTGAGATAACTTTGTTATGATATGGCGCTATATAAATAAAACTGAATTAAAACTGAATGTTTTCTAGACACTGTAATTGGAGATCAGTAATATCAGATAATGTTGAAACAAAAACAGAGCGAGATCAGTAACTGCATAGGTCTGCTGTAAAAACAAGCATTAGGTCACATGACACCCCCCCCCCCCCAAAAAAAAACAAAATAAAAAAAAACAACACATATATACACACACACACACACACAAAAACACACTTGGCAACTTCCTGTCCGTGCCCATGGAGACCAGTGGCTGGGAGGGGTTTACATTGCTCAATAAAGCCATCAGAGATGACAACAGCAGAGCTTTTGAGAAGCTGTTAACAGCAGCTCTCATCAACTAAACTCCAGAGACACTGGGAGGGCTCACTACACACTACAGCAACAGTACAACACAAAAAAAACGCAACATTCCTGGTCAGCCAAGATGATTTCTGAGCTTAGAACACTCTGTACATACAGAGTACAGGAAAGCCTACAGGTTTCAGAGGTAAAAAAAAATTAAACTCATGTAAATTACTTGAGCGGATGTAAAGATAACACAACATCGTGTTTATAGCCAACTGCCTTAATCCAAAGAACCTGTATCCACATATCTCAGTCAAAATCAAAACAAAGCTGTATTAAACCAAATGGCTCATTTAGATTAACAACATTTACTGTAAATTTGCACTGCATTCATAAATACTGCATTAAGCTCATTGATTTGCAACAATGCCCACAATAGAATAATACATGCAGGGATATTAAAGGAAGAGCAACCGTAGTACCAACAGTACAGCAAAATCTCTGACGGTTGACAAATTTACATTGTTTTATCACACTACCCATACCAAACCTCTATACTAAAGCTGCTAGTCCACTACCAGAAGAGGTGTTCCTTACCGACTGGACAGAAAACCACAACAAACCTAGAATTTTAATTCCTACAATAAGTTGATAGTAATTAGGAAGTTGTGCTGGGCAATTCCACTATATTCTGACATTTTATTGACTAAACAATAAACCGATTAATCGAAGAGTAATCGATAGATTAATCCCTAAAGAAAGTAATTGTTAGTTGCCAGTGCCACCATAGACTACATATTAGCTTTTACCATCATCCTGTAATTGTCACTTTTGGCCACTGCTCAGAAAAATAGTACACTTGTAGAAACTGGTACAAGAACTTTGCCATGTATGCATGGGCAATAAGAGGAATGTTTTTTATTTTACATGTGTTACAGGTAAGATGCCATCAAACTAAGGTCTAAGTCTACATTGAGCTCATCCTAAACATCACCTTAATTACTCAAAAAGTAAAGTGCATGCTACAACTATGCATGATGTCCCAGCCTTTTCAGACCAGTGGAGTTGCTACACTGGAGCAACACTGAGGGTGGCATCAATATTTAAGCACAACGCGTTTATGCTTGGCTGCTCTGAACTGAATAAATCTTCCTCCTCACCGTTTCCCTTCTGACTCATCAATATGGACCTACAGCACACTGCTGCTGTCGCCTGATCAAGGGCCCAATACACAAGGACAGTGAGACATTCCTGCCTGTCCCTGCTGGTGATGTCCCATCCCACCAAATACACTTATTTTTCTACTGCCCCTATCAGGTTACATGATGAACCTGAAGTGTTCAGCAGTCATCAGGGAAATGCAGGAGAACTCAGACTCTTTAACTGCCCTTAGAGTACACTGAATGACTCATTGATTGCTGTGAAAATGTCCATGGGCAACAGTCAATTGGTACAGTGGAATTTCCATTCCACATTTCGATTTGGGCGTGCAGTACAGAGGGGAAAACTCTTTAATGTTAGACATGATGCAGTGGAAACACCAGGATCACCATGACCTTCAAACCACTACAAACCCCTTTATTTCAAACTCCAAAAGCTATTTCCTAGATATTGAGCCAAACAGTGCTGCCTCTATGAATGCGAGCCAACCCCAGCAGCTAATTAAATCCCGTCATCTATCAGTTGATCGTGCATATCTGCTAGCAGCAGTAATTTTGTGGTGATGAAACAGGCTTGACTCCTGATTCTGTACTACATACTTGCCATCAAGACCCAATATATTCTGACTAGGGAACGCAATAGGAGCCCCCTTTCAGCTACACAACCTTGAGAAAATACAAGACCAGCTTTTCATCACAAACTACTTGATGGCTGGATATGGGAATAGCTCATCAGCTGCAGAGATTAAGGAACAGGAAAGGGAGATTGAGAAAGTGCAAAAGAGACAGAGTGTAGCCACAGCATTGCATTAGCCAGACGAGATAAAGATCCACAATAGATGAAATAAAGCAAAAATATAGCTTGGGGTCTCGGGTCGGTTTGGGTCTCAGATTTGTGCAGTACCAGTCAGGCTCAGTCGGGCCGGGTCCTAAAAAAGGGGAAAGGCCAGGTTTGGGTTTTTAGGTTCAGACTAACTGCAGAACCATAAACTAACTGTTTTTGTTCTAACTTTTTGCATTTGCTAGCCCCAGAGCTGACCAAACAAAGTAAGCTAAACCTTGCTTCCTGCATCCTACAGTGTTGGACTGGAGACATATTTGACTTTATCATATACATAAAAACTACATACAATACATCTGAAGCTACACAAGAGGCTGATATTGTCCTTGACCTTGGCATTTCAAGATCTAACCTGTTCCATGAAGCAGGCTTACCAAGTTATCTGGATAAATTCACAGAGTAAAACTCTTCTTTTTTCACATATCACTTTTTGATAACTGAATAATCCTTCAGTTATCAAACGGGCCCAGGACAGGAATAACTTTCACACTAGTGCTGGCTGTGTTTTACTACCCTCAATACAACAACAACAACATGCATAATCCATTGGGTGTTGCATCACATCCTCTGTATTGATAGGCTAAATGGTCATACCATTTCCAGTAGTGATGGTATGGCTCAGGGCAGTAAATGTCTTTCTAGATTAGTTGGCATGTATGGCACCACTTAGACCAATTACAGCTCAACTAAATCTGGGTTTTTGAGGCTGATTAACATGTTGATATTAGTTTTAAGCAATCCAAATATTGAATGACTTGTTTTTTCACACATTTTTGGCAAAAATATGGACTGAGGTTAGATATTTTACAGCTGAGCAATAAATTCTATATCAAGTAGGGGTGGGCTACCACGGTGTATGACATTTTTTTATCATGAGATAAACATTTATCTATAAACCCCTTTTCTGTTAGTAAACATTATGTTTTTTTTGTGGGCGGAGCTTCGTTGGAGGGAGAATAATTCCCTGAAACATTAGCTAACACTAGCTTGGAAGTTTTGTTGGCTTGTTTTTTTTAACAATTGCTGTATAAAATACGAGTTTCTCTGAATATGTTTGGTCACTCACTCTCCAGGACCGCGAGTGTTCTTGAAAACATTAACATTAACCAATGGGACCAGATTTGCTGACCGGTACACGCTCACTCAATGGATGAACCATCTGACAGGATTACCTATGGTGGAATGGCCAGACACACACACACACACCTGACACACAACATGTACCTTCTCACTGTTGAAGTTCCCTCTCCCTTTCTACAATTGTCATTGCAACAACTATGGCAAATGTAGAAAGGTAGACGGCACTTCTACAGTGTCCTCTATGTTTTGTCTCTGGCCATACAACTAGCTAACGAAGTTAGCTAATATGCTAAAAGGGTTAATGTTACGAGAGAACTCCCCTATTCCTCGTAGTTCCCCAATTTCTGATTAGGTGGCCATGACAAAGCTTCAGATACATTTATCCATACCTACAACAGACAATACTTTATTTAACCTCACCCTTACCTGATAAAGTGTGCACCACAAACACGAGCATTTTTGATGATCGCCTCAGTCCAATCGTTTCGTTTATCACGTTTAAGCATAACGTTAGTTATCTTTGAATTTTTTTGACTGGCAGTGGCAGCTGGTAAGCAATAAAATTTCAATTTGGAGACATTACTCTTTCAATTCTGGCAACCAGCAACACAGCAAAATGACATTTTTGTAGGTTATGTCACCTACTACTCTGAGGTGATTCGCGTTTGCCTCCAGTTTGTTGTTTGTTTTGCCTCCAACTAACACCATGACGTAATCATGACGTCGGCACTAAAAGGTTGTTTAGAGAAACAGTTTATTGATAAAATAACCAGGAATTACAGTTTTTGGCTTATCCGGGGAATTTAATACCTTACAAATAAACATACTTCTATCATACTGACTCGAAAATGTTTTGTTTTTTTGTTTTTTTAAATGGCACAAAACAACTGCTTATTGATATTACAGTGATAAAACCCACAGTATAAATGGTGTAGCCTAATTATTGTTTCGAGGTTTAAATAGTCATATTGCCAAATCCTATAATCAAAGTTGAATGCAACAGCAAAAACAATGCTTTAACAGTAAACTTCATTTTAAAAAATATCTTTTGTATAAGTAACTAAAAATAATAAAAAAGAAATACAACAAAATTATAAAATTATAATAAAGACAGACAGCACCTATGAAATATTCAAAGAATTCAATTTCAATATTTGCAAACATATAAAGTGATTCTGGTACATCTGTGATAGAGTCAATGATACAGTGATGTATGCAACATATAAAATTTGTCTAAATGTAATAAGATTGTGCATACAATCTGCACATTTTAATATTAGGAAGCGGTTATTATTCAGACCTGACTATCAATATCCCTATTGTGTTGGTATTATTTACATACACACATACACACACACACATACATACACATATTACACTACTAGCAGAGTTCAGAAGACAGTTTGGAGCGTCTTCTTGCTGATATTTGGTTCAGTAATTCACAGTATATTGTGATGGCTTTGTATGAAAGATAATTAAGTGGAAAAAAAGTGTCAGGAGAGAAACAAAAATGCAGCCATATTCTAAAGAGATGAAGCTTATGTGCTGCTGACCATTTTTTTCTCAGTCATATCTCACTCTGGAATGTAACACGGCATTCCGCACGATGGCCTTCCCTTGGACAGGTTGATATTTCAGCTTACTAATTTGATAAACTGAAAACACGGTTAGTGGGATCAGCACTACTCATTTAACTACTACTATATACTGCTCATGATTTACTAATAATAATAATAATAATAATAATCAGTTCTCACAATGGCTTGGACCCTAGACAGTAGGCTAGTCATCATTTTTCTAAATCACCTCAACATCCTGACAACAAACGCTTACCTCTGGATAGAAAACAGCACTCTTGACGTGTGGATAAAAAGCAACTGTTTGGCACATTTTATCACTTCCTTTGTTATGTTTAAAGCAATTTCTTTGCTCGTGTCCATACAGATTTACAGTGGGTAGACTAAATAGTGCAAACCCCTCATGGATAAAACTGAAGTCCACAAACTAGTACAAAGAAGAGTCAAATACCGGCTTCTTTGTTTCATGCTACAGTCCTCTGGAATGTGAGCTATTTAACAAAGAGCTAAATCACACTACACTACCACATTTAGAAGATTTAGAATATTTACTACAAATCACACACATACTTGCATCACTTTTCAAAGCATATCATGGTGTTTCATTTTGTTAATATGCATTTCCCACCATCCAGAGAGTCATTTGTTTCCACTATTTCTGTACACTATGAAAATCAGCCTGCAGAGACACAAACATTGCATAAATCAGGTAAGTTCATCTGTTCACTCACAAGTTAGGATAAATGCAGTACTGTCATTCCAAAACATCAGGGGTTTATGCAGTAAGCAGTGCAGTGAGGCACGTATTTTATTCATGTGTTTAAAATCATCTAACTGGTGATGGTGTTGATATAGACCAAAACGAAGTTACTTAACACCAGCACAGGACTTTTGCAATAAACGTCATTCTACACAATTACAATTGTGCAGGGTATAACAAATGAACATGCAACATTTTCAGAAGCTGCAAAGACAAATCAATTTACTGATAAGAACAATAGGCCTACACAAAGAGAGATTTTAAAAGGAAATATGCTTGCAGTCTTGATGGAGGTTAGATAAGAGGATTGATCTCAGTTTCATCTCTGTATGCTCAGTACAGAGGTTGTTCAATGAATCTTTTGTTTAGCTTACCTTCACCAAAAGGGGAAAAATACACCTTCCTAGAGCTACAAAACTGCCTAATATACATGGTGTGTTTTTAAGCTACAAAGCTAGCCACCAATAGGCCTACATTCAAGAATCGCATGGGTTTTGTTGCGGAGACAGCAACTTTTCCGTAACAACAGGACTTCTAAAATGCTGCATAGTTCTAATGCTTAGACTAACTAATCATTGAGCCACAATGTCTCATCCTCTATATATCTACACATATTAAATACACACATACAATGAGGGCTGGGTATGGTTTACACCTTTCTTACAAATACTAGTGGCGATATGATACCTGGGTATCTGTATCAAAACAATACTTTTTGAGACCTTCCTTTTTACTAGAGCATTCTCTTAAAAGAACACACCATATCTGTACAGTCTGCTTGTTTCTATGTGTGTACGTATGTCTTTTTATGTGTATGCATGGATGTCTGTTTATTTGCACATTTTTGCTCTTTTATTTCAGTTTTTATGTAAAGCACTCTGAACGGCTTTTGTATGATTTGGTGCTATACCTTACTTTCAGAAATAAAAACAAGTTTTTCTACAATAACTTTTTTCATTTAACAAAAGAAGTCAAAGTTCTGAATTGTTAAATGTTGTCTAAACACAAGCAGCAATACAAGAACTTTACCAAAATAAAATCCAGTCTAAAATTGGCAAAATCTTGATTTAAATCATTAACTTTCTGATCAAAGAATAAGTTAACAAGATTATGAATCTGAGCAGACATTCTACACCAGCTTTCAGTACTATATTATATTTCCCACAGTGTCTAAGAATTCTTTTAAATACACTGTCCCTCGAGGGACAGCACTGTCTGGTGAGTCTCTGATAGAAATCCATTTTCGTTAAATATAAAATATATACCTGACATATACAACAGTTATGTCTGTGATGCATCAGCTGATAAGTAACAAGAAATGTCACAGCATATATATATTTGAGGTCATTTAGAAACAATGTCTACATTACATATTTTTACATTTAAAAATGTCTTGGTTACAACTCATCATTGGGTTGTAACCAAGATATGTAGTGAGGGGGACAGGGGGAAGATATGTATATGTGTGGGTATCATTGGGGCATTCCAAAATTTTGGGGGCTAAAATAGTAATTAGTGCGTAAAGTTGCTGTTTTTAATGTGAAATGAGCCCAAATTAAAATGCATAAAGTTACAGTAATCACCACCTTGTGCATGAGTAAATATTTAGCATAACATACTATTGCTGTTCCAAAGAGAAGTGTGCAATCATGTGGAATAAGTACGTAATTTAAAAAACACATTCACAAACAGCAGTGATACCATTTCTAATAAATATAGTGGATGGGGAGATTTTGAAATTTCATTCATTAATATTGTTTATAATAGATTATCAGTGTGTTTTGGTGCCAGATTTGGTCGTGGCGGGCGGAGAAAATAGAACAGACGCCGAAACTCGGCAGAGCGTAAGCCGGCCACGGAGCTCCGCAGCGCGGCGCCTCCTGTCTTAACAGCCCGATTGGTTAACATGGGCACCGAAAAGAAGCGGGCACCTCCCTCGTGTTATTTGCTGGGGGTGGCGTTGGTGACGACCTAGGATTGCTTTCTTCGTTAACAGTTGGAGCATTTTTTTAATGAGGTACCGGTCCGTCGCAGCAGCTTCTTCATTGCAGCTTGGCCTCTGCCAGGCAGGTATCGTAACAGTGAACAATAGCGCTGTTTGTGAGAGTGTGCGTTAGAGACGGAAATTAAATGAACTGAATGAAAATAAAATGTAGGATTAGGATCAAAATCTTGGGGGCAATTTTTGCCCCTTGATCACGTTTTTTAGGGGCAAATCTGAGATTTCTTGGGGCATTTTTGCCCCCGCTAATTTCCGATGCTGGATATGATAACCATCTGCCTGAGCTGCATCAAAGAACCGTATTTTCTCATTTAGAAATAGCATTGGTTATATGAAGTTAAAAAAGGGTGGCAACAGATTACATACTGCATTTCATGAATGTCTTCTATTCATAGCCTCGATGTTTACAGTACAGGCTTTGGAATAGCTCTTTTCCAGAGTAAGTAACCAGTGTAAATTCATCAGGGCCTATCACGTATTAGCCAGGCTACTTCTGCCAACTGTCACTTTTAAGTTTATCAGAATGTAACCTTGACAATTAAATGCTACTCAGGGTCATATAAACACACTCCAGTTCACTGTGCTCCAGTAGAAATCACTCTTTAAAATCAGAGATGAGGGCACCTATGGTTACTAAAACAAAACCATCTTCAAGAGCAGTCAGCCACATGCTGCAGTGACCTGACTGTCCTTCCTACTAAACACAGCAGCTGATTTCACTGAGAATAAAATCCACAGCAGAGAAACTAATCAGTCAAGTCACCTGTTGTTGAGTTCGCCTGGAGGGAACACTTGCATGATGGGACATGATTGAAGCTCATCAATATCAAACTGAGCTGAAGTCACAGACCAACCAACAGATAACATGGGAAAAAATCATGTGTACAGGTGCTTTTGTGATATAACCAAGATTTATATTTAGACACTTACACAGTACGTGTTGTTGACATACCTTTGGCCAATTTCAAAATTATTAGTTCTCTTTTAATGTTTGAGGCCCTTGGTAGAAGAGTCATTAGTAGGTACTTGTGCCATATGGCCAAAAGTATGTGGACATCCAGGCCCACATATTTGTGTATTTTTGGTCTGGGCCTGTTTTGGCCTAGTCTCCCTAGTTCCACTGAAGTGAATGATATTTTAGTCAACAGTGTTCTTAAACCTTTGTGGCAACAAACACCCCTTCCTGTTTCAACATGACACTGCCCCCACACACAAAGCCAACTCCATAAAGAAATGGTTTGGCCTGGACATGGCTCTGACCTCAACCCCATCCAACATCATTTGGGATGAACTAGAACGCCAGTTGTGAGCCATGCCTTATCACCCATCAGTGTTGGACTTCACTAATGCTTGTGTGGCTGAATGGGAGCAGCAAGGTTCCTTTTCTGGTGGAAAACCATCTGACAAGAATGGAGGCTGTTATATCAGCATAGAAATTCCATGGTGTTGGAATCGCATGTTAAACTATCACATGGAGGTAATGTTCAGGCTTCCACGAATTATATGGAACATTTCAAGAGAGGAAAAAACATCTAACAGGCCATGAAGTTTTCACTACACACACTACAAAATATAGCTGCTTGTAACAAAAAATGGCTTTCAGTCCGAGTGTGCCACTCACAAGAGAATTACCTGAGCAGTTACAACTAGCTCAAATTGTTGTGTTCCGTTAATACGTTTATTGTTAACAATGTAAATCAAATGACATAACTATAAAAACATAAGCTGTACACCTGTGATCAAGCTCCAGTCATTTTGATGTGAGACTACATCCCACTCTGTCAGCCATAGCTTCTGTCTTAAGACTTAAATCTGTCCATGCTACAAGAAACACAATGCAGTCGTGCAGGCTTGCTGTGAGCTAGAAGGGGCAAGGAAAAGCACATGTTGTGCCTGTCTGCACATGTGCACAGACTGCCAATATCTATGCACAACACATGACCTGGAATGCAATTATAGGGTCTGTAGCATTTCAGGATGAATTGAGGATGTGAGTACTTGACCGTCCTCTGGGAGTCATGGCGTGCATTCCTTGTTATTACCAAGACTTATTAAATCTATAAGCTGATTTCTACCGGGATACTGAGCGGTAAACTCACTAACGTTACAGTGTCATGTCTGTCAGTGCTCTCAGTCATATGTGGTGGCTTACCTTGTCCAGCTCGTTGTGCAGCTCCGACAGGGTGGGTCTGATGAGCTTCTCCCCCAGCGGGGCTGCTGTCTGCCGGTAGAAATCGATGTTGGGCACAGCATCGATGGTGTTGTGGCCAAAAGTCCTCAGGTAATAGGTATTGGTGTGGGTGTCATAGTGATAGTGATGCTGGCCTCCTGTGGATGAATGCAGGCTGGTCTCGCTCATCACCGTGTCCCCGTTCTGCAGCCCCTCAGCCGGCGCTGAGTCCGGAGAGGCCGCGCTCCCCGCTCCACTCGGATCCGCAAAGTTCACCACCCGAAACCTGCCTTTGGCTTCCTCTCCGCCGACCCCTGGATCAGCAGCCGGGCCACCTGGAGGAGCGGCGGGAGTGGCCTTTTCGCTGGATGGGACAGTGGTGGAGGCATCGGAGCACGGGGACTTATCTTCGGCGGTGCCCGCGGCTTCAGCTACAAGGTCTACCTGGAATCGGCTCTGGCTAGGCGTCGGACCGGGCGGCCTCAGCCCTAAATCAGGGACTAGAAAATCTTCCGTCGCGGCGCTCTCTGCCGAGGCGGAAGGTGCGGAGGATGGGGCTGACATGGCACAAGAAACACAAATGAACGTGAAAACCGTGTGGAAAAAACCCACGTTATGGCCCACAAAACGAACTGGAGGAAGTATGGAAGCCTGGCGGTCGCTCCGTGACAAACACACAACTGGCTTCCTATTTACAAGGAAGAACACGCTCCTCTGTCTGGTCAGTAAAAGCGCAAGGCAGCCGTGCGGAGAGCGGTAGTAGTAGAGGATGGCTCGTTAGCTGCCTCGAACATGGGGCTGGAAACTTTCAGCCACTCTCCTCCTTCTACTTCTTCCGCGTAAATCCAAAATCCCCCAGTTACTTTCGCTCGCTCGGAGCCACTGGACTTAATCCCGTCCACCTCTGGTTTGTCTATTGTTCAGGGCACGATGCTGTCGTCGACCTTGCCGCAGATCCTCCTAAACTTGAGCGAGCTTCCCTCGCTGCTATTATACACACTGCAGTCGGCATCACTGAAGGGTGGGCTCCCGCTGAGGGAAACCTCGCGAGATGTCAACGATCGTGTGTGTGTTTTTTCAGGAGAGGGAAATGTCGCGAGAAGACATCACACTACCCAAACAGTAGGCGTGACGTTATTAGGCTCCTATGGGAGGAAGACATGGGGACGATGAGGGGAGGGGGTGAAACTGCATCAACAAGCCTACCAAAGCTCTTTGTGTGTGTGCGCTGCTGTCTGTCTGTCTGTCTGTCTGTCTGTCTGCCTGGAAGCTTCCTGTATGGCCTCACGTGGGTAGGCTGTGACAAGTTATAGGGAGTGTTTGTTGCCATACTGTGGATTCTAACAGTTAAATCCAAGGTGTTTTTCACTGACAGAATTTAGTTTGTGGATGGGTTAGCACTTCCCTTGTAGTACTGTACTGTAGCCAAGGTGGCCCAAGCCTTTTAGGGCCAAAAACATAATTTGATTTATTCCCCACACCTGTGCCCTAGGCCCCAGCACATATGTTCACCTCTACAACAGATCACACTTAAACATATGTCTCAGAAACTGTAGTGCGGATATGGTCACACAGCATTCTAGGTAACCTCTGTAAAAACTTAAGAGGCAGCCTAACCCTAACCCTACAGTACTGTTTAATGCTTTTAGTGGCATGTAATACTATAGCAGTGGCATTAGAGATGTAAAAAAGAACACAACTGTGACTGGAATGAAAACTTTATATTTCAACCCCACACCATTTAGTTGACAGTCTAATAACTATCTTTACAATGTGAAAATGTACAAAACACCAATCAACCAGTAGGCCTATTATATCAATGGAAAAAAAAAAAGAATAAATAACTTAACCAGGTAATTTTGTTTGGCAGAAAAATAGGCCCAGTGAGTGTTACACTAGTATGTTATTGGATTATTATTACTCATTCATAAATGTGTAATTAGCATTTTACTGTTGGACGCTGTGAGGGATGGAGCTGGCAGGCATGATTACCCAAAAATGAAATAATTGACAAACTATGCAGCAAAGTTCAGGGCCCATAAAAGAGGTCAACTAAACAGAACTTAACTCAGGCTATGCTAACTTAACACAAACTGAATGAAACGGATCAGACTAAATTGACCTGGCAAAGACAAAACTGACCCAACAAATGGAACACAAATGGGAACATATAGAATGGCTGATCAGACCTGTTTGAAACAAAGGTGCAACACAAACACTACTAACTAAACAACAAATAAAACAAAGTAGGACATTTAGTCTATCAGTTTAAATATCTTACCAATTAACCAAAAACAAAAGCATCAAAAAACTTATTTACTCTAAAAAAATAAACACAACCTCTGTATTAGAATTTCCACAACTCAAAGACAATAATCCATTACTTAGGTAGAGTCAATGTAATAGCTATACAGCTTCAACTTCAAATATTTTACAAATACCAACCTGTCCAAGAGCAGTAACGTGACATCCTGTCTGTCCTCAGTCCCTGCTCTTCTTTCTTTCAGCCTCTCCGACCAGGAAAAGCTACACCAATGGTTATACGTGTTTGTCCTTGCCATTGATCGCTGTATTTTTTTTTTTATTGTAATCCTTCCTCTGAACGCCCAGATTCTTTTTTATCTGGATCTTGTTTCCACTGTCCCCAAGTGGCCAAGAGAAATCAGTTATTGCAGGTTTAAGAATGGTAATCACTTTAATGTCAAGTAAAATTACAGAAACTTGCAAAATGTAAGTGAAATCACTTGAGGCAATTAATCTGACTTCACGCAGCTCCTTCTGGAGCCATAAAGGCTTTATAAAACGTTTTTTGGTGTAATGCAGCAGTACTTCCCAAGACCTGTAAACACACTTAGATGTCTAAAATCAATGGAGTTTCCCCTTAATCTGCAGTCAGAACAGATGAATTTTCAGTCTTTAATGGAAGATGTGTAGACTTTCTGCGGTCCTGATGTCAATGGGGAGCTCGTTCCACCATTGTGGAGCCAGGACAGCAAACCGTCGTGATTTTGTTAAGCGGTAAGTGGGCCCTCCTCGTAGTGAGAGAGTAGCATGCCGATTGGCAGTAGCAGCGTGTAGTGGACGGCCTGGGGTGTATGGTTTGACCATGTCCTGGATGTAGGATGAGCCTGAGCCATTCACAGCATGGTAGGCAAGTACCAGTGTCATATATATATATATATATATACATATATATACATATACATATATATATACATATATATATATATACATACATACATACATACATACATACACACACTCTATTTTCACATACATGTTTTTATTTTGCATATACACTCTTCCCCCACATACATATATTTTAGTGTTCACATTTATACATATACACTATATTCTGTCATCCATATATTTTAACACTTACATATATAATCACTCTATTCACATAAATGTATTATATCATGTATATACATGTACTGTATATACTGTAATTTACTCTCATACATTTTTTTACCGTCTCATCTTTTTTGTGTCTTTCACTAGTGCAGAAAGTTACTCCTTAACCAGAAGTTTCTCTCAAACCAGAAAATCCATGTGCTCTGCTTGTTTAACATCAATTATATACATCAATTTATTTATTACAATATAATATATCTGAAAGCAAAAATACATGAGTATGAGAGAGAAATTGCATGTCTGTAGGAGTGGAAAATACAGGAAACACTTTTTCTCCATTAGCACACAAGTAGGGCATAAGAAAACAGAAATAGAGCTCATGCTGCTCCATGACATCCTCTACCAGGTCTTAAGTTTGCTAGCCTGGTCTAGCTGGCTGCCTGTACTACAGCAGGGTGTCATGCTGATAATCACACTGTGACAGGCTCTGCTCTCTCTTTTCACAGCAGTGTGGAAGGTCAGGCCTCCCAGATAGTTTCTCCTGCTCATTAGCCAGGAGAAATGCTAATCCAGTTAATGCTGCTCTCTACAGCAGGAGATCATTACTGTGACACACACTCACTAGTCCCGTGCTGCTCTCACTGCCTCTACAATGTAACATATAACAGTGCATTTCTGCTTCAAATATTTTTGGCTTGGACCCTATTCCGACCAAAATCATTTTACAAATTTACAGAAATCTATTTTATTTGGATCGTACAGAGAATCCAATATATAAATAAATATTTAAATATAAATATGCAGTCTCACAAACTCATAATAAAAAACTTGTTTTCCTATTTCACAAATGATTTACAAAGTTCTAAGTGGTCTGTTGAGAATATGAGTTGCCATCATCCCACTCCCTTCTAGTCTTCATCAATGCATTATCACCATCTTCTCACTGCTCACCAAATCTGTACCATCATCATCGTCAGTGCCATCAGCCCCACTTCTCACTGGATTTATACATCTTCATCACTCTCAACCAGGATGGACAGATTCCAGGTGGTAATCGGAACTTGAGTGCATTTACAAAACAGAGTCTAATTTCATACTGAGTTGGTTCTTTTATAAAAAAAAATAGAGATGTATTATTTTTTTTGTTCTTGAGATAGTTACTCAGCAATTCACTCATTTGTATCAGTTCAAATGTATTATTATTTAGTTATTGGTCCCCATGTGGGTGGCAATGTGGTTTCATAGCCCAAACTGTTGTGGAAGTTTGAAGGATCAATGTAAGAAATAAAAAGGTGCAGTACTGAAAATTAAAGAAATTATGCAATGTTATTGTTCTAATAATTAAGTGGAAGTATATCAGAAAAAAAATACCCTTCACTGCAAAAGAACTGACACAGTTCAAAATCTAATGTAACTTCTCTATAATAGCGGCCAGATTTGATTTACCTCAACACATGACATGAGGAACAATTACTGTGAATTTTATAACAGCTGCCAGGTCTTGATTTACCCAAACTACAGGGTGACAGGCATTTATTTTAAGGCATATATTAGAGACGGGCCTGTAATTCTAAATTCCTCTGTCCGGTAAGGGTATTTGCTGATATCTAACATGAAACCTATTGTTTTCATCTTCTCCAGTTTGGCAATACCACATTATGCTGTTATACAACCTCACTTCCTGTACCAGTTTTACTTAACAGAATAGGTCTATAAGCATTTAGATAGTAGGCTAATCCAGACCTACTAAGTGTGGACAGCATTCATATATTGTCAAATTTATTGCACCGCCCCCTTAAGACCTCCATTGAATAAACTCTGAATTGACTTGGGTTCTGTCCAATCATAAACAACCTTTTACCTTTCCGTAATCTGAAATGTCGTTGCGTTTTGTGAAATGTTGTTGTGTTTTGTGAAATGTTGTTGTGTTTTGTGAAATATATTGTTTTGTGAAATGTTGTATTTTGTGAAATGTTAGTGTTTTGTTAAAGGTCATGTTTTGTGAAATGTTTTGTTTTCTGAAATGTCATGTTTTGTGAAAAACCTCAACCTTGTTCTTGTCTATGGCATAGAAATTGAACATCTAATTGTCTTTCCACAGAATTCTTTTTTATCAGACCATTATTTAATAACTTTTGAATTCCTATTACTGGACTACATGCCATTAGGCAAACACTCCTACACTAGATGTCTATCTGATAGTGCTGTAGCTAAATTTAAGGAAGTGATTCCATCGGCATTTAATTCAGTTCCATGTCTCAATGTAACAGATGACTCCTATGCTAACTTTAGTCCCTCCCAAATTGATCATCTTGTTGATAGTGCTGCAGGCTCACTACGAATAACACTCGACTCTATCGCCCCTGTAAAAAAGATGATAATAAAACAGGAGGTTTGCTCCATGGTATAACCCGCAAACCCGCAAATTAAAGCAAACATTGCGAAAACTTGAAAGGAAATGGCGTTCCACCAATCTGGAAGAATCACGTTTAGCCTGGCAAGATAGTCTTAAAATTTATAGGAAGGACTGTCATGATCCCACATGGACACTGTGTGTGTTTGGTCTTGTGTCCGGTTTTATTTTTTATATTCCCAGGTCTTGTCTCTTGCGTGTTGTTTATTCCCTGTTTTATTTTGAAATCCCTGTTCTTGTTTTCGGTGTGCCTTTTATTTCCTGTCTTGTTTCTTTAGTTCCTGCTCTCCTGTCTTTTTGATTACCCTCACCTGCTCTCCAGTGCTCACCTGCCCCTGATTTGCTCGTTAACCCCGTCTCTATATATACCGGTCCTCTCCCTTTGTTCTCTGCCGGTTCATTTTTGTTGGTTGTCTCTCCGTGTCATGTATCTTGTGTTTCCCTGCGTGTGGCTTCCTGAGTTTTTGTAAGTTTATTTTGCATTTAATAAATCTTTGAACTTCTTCAGCCTCCCCGCCTGTCTGCACTTGGGTCCTCTCCCTGCTGCCTAGATGGCATATCCTAACAAGGCCCTCCGTAATGCCAGAGCAGCCTACTACTCGTCATTAATAGAGGAAAATAAGAACAACCCCAGGTTTCTGTTCAGCAGAGTCACAGCTCTGTGGAGCCATGTATTCCATATTGCATCCGACAAAGGAGTTGTCTCTGTACTTGTCTTATTAGATCTTAGTGCTGCATTCGATACCATTGACCATAACATTCTATTATAGAGACTAGAATATTTAATTGGCATTAAAGGCACAGCACTAAGCTGGTTTAAATCCTATTTATCAGATCGATATCAGTTTGTACATGTTAACGATGAATCCTCAATGCACGCCAAAGTTAGTCACGGAGTTCCACAAGGTTCTGTGCTTGGACCAATTCTATTTACCTTATATATGCTTCCTTCAGGCAATATTATTAGGAAGCACTCCATAAATTTTCATTGTTATGCAGATTATACCCAATTATATTTATCGATCAAGCCAAGCGACACCGTAAGGAATCTTGGAGTTATCTTTGATCAGGATATGTCCTTTAACTCCCACATAAAACAAACTTCAAGAACTGCCTTTTTTCATTTACGTAACATTGCAAAAATCAGGCACATCCTATCTCAAAAAGATGCAGAAAAACTAGTCCATGTATTTGTTACATCTAGGCTGGATTATTGCAACTCTCTATTATCAGGCTGCCCCAATAAATCCCTTAAGACTCTCCAGCTGATCCAGAACGCTGCGACACGTTTACTGACAAGAACCAGAAAGAGATCATATTTCTCCAATATTAGCTTCTCTACACTGGATCCCTGTCAAATCCAGAATAGAATTTAAAATCCTTCTCCTCACCTTCAAAGCCCTAAATGGTCAGGCACCATCATATCTTAAAGAGCTCATAGTACCCTATTACCCCACTAGAGCACTGCGCTCCCAGAATGCAGGGTTCCTTGTGGTTCCTAGAGTCTCTAAAAGTAGAATAGGTTTTGATAGAGAGGGGACTGGTGCTGGTATTCAATTACTCTGATTATAGCCTAACTATCAACATTCTAAGTAACTGGAGACAAAACGAGTCATCGGCTGAGAGATGTAAACTTCATAGTGATTTTTATCCAGAAAAAACGCAGCTCCTCCATTTACTTGTATTTGTTTACAGGCCAGTCTTGCCCTCTTCAATATGGTGGACGCGTTGACCTATCGCAGCAATGTTTCGAAGCTGTCAGTGCGGCGTCTACGTATATATGTCTATGTGCTCAACATCCTTGACAGGGCCGTTTCAGAAATGGAAAACAGATTTTCCAAGAAGGTTGAGTGATTTAAATGGCTGTCACGTGAGCCTCATTAGAACTCAAACTCTGCTCCTCTTTCCTCTGTCTGCTGTGTAACTGTCAGTGGTGGAATGTAACTATTTTTATTCAAGTACTGTAATTATGATGTATTAGTGGTTGTAGTAGTAGTAGTATTTCCATTTTTTGCTACTTTGTACATTTACTCCACTACTCCACGTTAAATGTTGTAGTTTTTTCTCCACTACATTGATCTGACAGCTATAGTTATTATTTACATTTAAAATTAAGATTTTACATTAAAAAAAAAAAAGAGATACAATGTATTGCCCTAGATTAGACCAGTGGCTCCCAGCCTTTTTGGCTTTTGAACCCTTACAAAAAAACTGTGTAGTTAGTGCTCCTTGTCATTTTTCAGATGTCTGAGTTGTTAGCAGTTACAGCAAAGAGACATTTCTCCTCTAGACAAAGATAACAGAAAAGTAAAAAAATATATACACATTTGCTATCAGAACATTTTTCTTCTTTCCAGCCTCATTAATCATCTCGCAACACCTCAGATTTATCTTGTGACCCTTTGGAGGGGCCTGACCCTTAGGTTGGGAACCACTGAATTAAACTACCAAAACTGAATGAAGTATTTAAACTAGCTCCACCTTGAAAAACTACAGCACAACAGTAAGAGCTACTTACACACTGATGCATCAGTATTAACAGACTAAAGTCATATTTATATAATACTGTATATTAGTCAGTAGAGCCATTTTACTGCAGAATTAGTACTTATTGATATTTTTAGTACATTTAGCAAAAAATACTTTTGTACTTTTACTTAAGTAAAGGTTCTGAGTACTTCTTCCACCAGTGGTGACTGTTCAAAACATTCTGGTGCCATCTGCTGTTTAAAATCAGTGTGACAACTGGAATCAGTTGACAGGAGGACAGAGGAGATTGTGCTATTCTAGGTCAATTACAACTGGACTCGTAACATGGTGCTCTTCACTTCTGGGGTACACTTTATTTTAACCCCCAACTCAAAAATTATACATTACCCAGTGTAATTTAGTACATAGAATCTTTGCCTCCAAGATTTTACATAAAGTCCAAAAAATGAAAACAGTGTATTTTTCAATAGTACCATTGATCAGTTGAGCTGTTTTACACCTAAATATAGCCCTAGCTTCCTTTGTTAAAGGGCCAGTTAATCTAAATCACATGAAAAAAAATAGTCACCTCTGTATGTGGCTTTGTAAAAAAAGGTTGTTCACATTTACAGACACTGGTTCCATTGTCATAGACTACAGGAATCAGTGTCTCAATAGATTTTTGTTCATGTGCCTGACACATAGTTGTCATAGTATTATACTGTATACATGTGTTATTGAACGGTTGAAGGACAGTCATATGTAAACTCCTCTCTCAGGTAACCAGGCTGTGTTCCAGAGGATGAACATGTTTCTGTTTCACTCCCACAACCCCCTGCAGTTCTCAGGAACAGTGCCCTCCTCCTTCTTAAGGCCTCAGTATGCTTCTAACAAAAGTCATACAACATCTGACCATGGACAATGATGATAATGTTGTGATTTGCCATCTAGGCAGCAGGGGAAGGACCCAATGCAGACAGTCGAGGCTCCAGCAGTTCAAAGGTTTATTTCACAAAAAACACTTACACATAGGTGAAGGCAGGTAGACAGGTAACATGTACTGGGCAGGTCCAGGTTTGGGGAACAGAAGCACACGGATAACATACAAAACTAGCACAAGACAAGCAGTGACACAAGGAATGAGCAGGAAAACTGAGACACAGGGAGAGAGAACCAACAATCAACCGACAGAGAACAAAGGGAGAGGACCGGTGTATATATAGAGAAGGGGGTTATCAAGCAAATCAGCGGCAGTTGAGCACTGGGGAGCAGGTGAGAATAATCAGAGAGACACAAGGGCAGGAGGCCGTGCAGGAGGCCGGCAACGAGGAAGGGGCCGCTCTGGAGGCCTGGCAGGAGGCTGGCGACGATGGTGGAGCCGCTCTGGTGGACAGGCAGCAGGTCAATGACTGGGGACAATTGCTGCAGCTCGACAGGTACTGGCACAGGAGGCTGCGGCATCCGCTGGACAGGAACAGGACCTGGATGCTGCAGCGACACCTCGACAGGCACAGGAACAGGAGACTGCGACTGGACGGGCACAGGAACCGAAGGCCGCAGCGGCAGCTGGACGGGCACAGGAACCAGAGGCTGCAGCGGCAGCTGGACGGGCACAGGGACCAGAGGATGGCCAAGGCATCGGCTGGACTGCCGACTCAGGCACGGGATCAGGCGTCGGCTGGACCGCCGACTCCACTGCACACACAGTAAATAATTAAATTGTGTTTTTTAACAACATATTTGGCTCCTACATGGCAGCCTCCAATTGCTGATTGCAGGTAGGCATAACAATTCAAACTAAATACAACTAAATGAACCAAATGTTATAATACACAAAGTTACGGCCAAGTCCAGTACAAACAAACAAATTTACACCATGTCGCACGCAAAGTTTTGTCACTGGCCTTTCAATGTTGTTGGACTTAGTCTGTAATCTCACAGAATGCACAAGCCCCTGTTTGTCGGGAAAAACTTGCAGAACTTTGCCAAGTGGCCAGGAACCACGAGGAGCTGAAGAATCCATGATTACCACAGTTTCTCCAGCAACCAAACTCCTTTTCTTCTGGTTCCACCTTTGCCTCTCTTGGAGCAAGGGAATGATGGCAGAACAGTGACCTGGATGTGATTCTCCTGATTTAACATCTGGATGTATGTTACAGTTCCATATCCACCTTTGCTGGCATCTGCAAAATGATGTAGTTGGGATGTCCGACCTCTCCAAAGTCCACTGGCTTGATGCATCTGTCCACATTAAATGAAGCCATCAAATCCAAGTCCTCCAACCACCTTTCCATTGGTGTAATATGTCCTGCGGTAAAGCATCATCCCATTCACAACCTCTCCTACAAGTGACTGGTGCCAGGAAACCCAGAGGATCATACACTGAGCTGTTAATTGACAACATACCACGTCTGGTGAGAGATTGTTGTTTTATCTCCATCTTGAATCTGAAAGAGTCAGCTTCCACACACCACTTAAAACCCAGAGTTCTTTCCACTGTAAGTTAGTCTTGGTCCAGATCCAACTCCCCTAGGTCCTTGGCCCTTTGATCCTCTGCAATGGGTTGAAAAACAACACAACTGTTGCTGATCCATTTCTCCAAGATGAAGCTCCCCTTACAACACAGAGCAATAAGATATCTTATCTGATCATTCAAACAGTCATTCACATAGAAATTCAGCTTGACAGATTGAAGCACTTCAGCACCGAACAGGTGTACAGCCATTCTATACTCCAGAAGTGACATCTCCATCTGGCCATCAGAGAAAGCAAAGAAAATCTCTGTCTTCTTCAGCAACCTTCACCTGGTGGAACGTGGTTTGAATGTCACCCATGAATGCCACAGGTTCCTGTCTGAAGCGAGTAAAAACTCCAAGCAAGGAGCTGGTGAGGTTAGGACCCTGCAATAGTTTACTGTTCATTGATGCTCCTTGAAATGTGGCTCCACAGTCAAACTTCCCATCGTGAAGTACTGCTGAGCACTCAACAATTTCCAGACACTTGAGGTCTTCTCTGGACATTTCCTTCTCCTCTATAGTCCTTTCATTGAATTTGTGACATATCCAAAATGAATATCGTAATTTGGGCTAATGACCTGCCATACTCGGCCTACCAGCTTGTGTGTCTCTTGATATAACCTAACATTGTCAGAGATTGGTAAGGGCTATCTTAAAAAAGTCCATTCAGCCACTGTGGAGATATCAATGTCTAAAGTCAAGAAAACTGTCTTGTAGGTTTCAAGGAGTATAACATCAGTAGGCATTAAGCTGTAGGTGGGTGATTTCAACATATTGACTCAGGGGAACATATATTGAATATAATGTGTCATATTAAGAGGATATTGAGCTGGGGAACACAGACCCCTTGGAAGATAGATGTGCTCCCAAATAGAATAGCTAACTCAACTGTAGCTTCCTAGCTAAATCAGTTAGACTACTAACAATACTAATGTCACATATGTAGCCAATATAATTGCACACAAACACTATACCAGTATTCTGATTGTTAGTAATAAATCAATGTAACAAAGCCATATTTATTGTAGGGACAGTTGGAAGGAGGGAAAACCCAGCTTGGCTTTTTCTGCTCCTTGGTCCAAATTACACACAGCTCCCCACATCCAAACAACAAAAGGAGCTTGCTCAGATTGGATTTAGTACATTTAGCACTTTTGGGGGGTGAACCCATTGAAGCTGCCCTTAATGAAAATGAGACAAAAAAAATCTCCAAACTAATCAGAATATGTAATTTATAAAATATATTTAAAAGTTTAATGAATTTTCACATTAGACTTAAAGATTAGACTATTGCATTAAATAATCTTTGCTGAATGAAAATTTAAATTTTTACCAGTCCTAAAATTATTTTCATTTCATTTTGGAGAGACCATTGCGTGAGACAGGGAAAGACAAACGCTCTCAAATCAAACTGAACTGGAGCTTAGCAGAGTTTAAGTAGTTTGTCCATCAGAGCTACTCTGGTAGGGTTTGGGTTGGCCAGGGCTGATAAAGGCAGGAATTGATAAAAGGTCCAAGCCAATTCTGTCAAAGAATTAAAGGAGGTTACTGGAAGGAGTAGGCATTACATCATCCCACTAGCTTAAGTGTTGACCTGTATGCTTTTCAGAATGGCAGACTGTATGGCATCAACAAGACACTGTCGTGGCTGGTGCTAGCATGGAAACTAGGAACACAGGGCATTGGACCCAAATGCAGACACCTGAGGCAGAGTTGATGCAGTTCAGTAATTTATTAATACAAAAGGGACAAGGCTTATGGGATGGTGAGGAAGGCAAAGGTCAAAATCAAAAAGACAGCTCAAACAGGCAAAGTCCAAAACAGGGAGGTAATAGGCATTATGGATAATGAGAAACAAGACATGTAGCACAAGGCAACATAACGTACGATCTGACAATTAACAAAGGAAATTAACTGGCATAAGTAGGGAGGCTGATGAGGGAATGAGAAGCAGGTGAGAAGGTGGGCAGGAAAGTCCAGGTAACTGCTGAGCTGATCAGAAGTGGAAACAGGTGTGTGGATGGGTGGGGTAGTCCGGTGATGAGTAAAGGAGGGAAAGGCCATCTGGTGGACTAGTGAGAATAACACTGGGAAACATAAATATGGCCGGGGAGGAGGGACAGGGAGACAGACTGTGACAGACACAGAGTTAAATGAATCATTGTTGATGGACAAAGAAATAGTAGGCTACTTTCATGCTGGATTGTCCTTGAGAAAGCCATTTGTATTTAACTAATAGATCAGAGGACAACATATTTCTATTTATCTCAAACATAAAATGAGCAACAGAGACAATTAAAGGTAAATGCTATCTGTTACATAATGAAATATTATTCCAATTACTATTGCACAATTACAATTACATTGACTGTTGCACTTGAAATGCTATTTAAAATTCATACAAGTATAATTGTCATGGTCCACGAAGGACTCTTGTTTGGACTCTGTATTTTGGTCTTGTTTCCTGTTTTATTTTGAAATCCCTGTTCATGTTTCCTTGTGTGCCTTGGTATTTCCTGTCTTCGTTTTCCCTCCAGTTTGATTAGGTTCACCTGTGTCTTGTTCTCACCTGTTTCTGTTTCCCTCGTTAACTCCTTCCCTATATATACCGGTCCTCTCCCTTTGTTCTCTGTTGTGTCATTGATGTTGTTGATGTTCCTGTGGTTCCTTGTGATTTGTGGTTTTCTGATTCTCTCCGTGTCATGTTCCTGGTGTTTCCCTGCAAATCAATTCCTGAGCTTCGTGAGTTTATTTTGGAATTATTAAACCTTTGAATTGCTTCAGTCTCCTCGCCTGTCTGCATTTGGGTCCTCTCCCTGCTGCCTATATGGCTCACCTTGACAGAATGACACGACAAAGGATGGACCCAGCAGACAGTTGGTCAGATGAGTTGCGGGACCTTATTGAAGACCTCCTGAGCCTCCAGACCTTTTGGAGGAGGACACCGAATCTATGCTACAGAGAGGCAGTTATGAACGTGGGACGCAAGAAGCTGGCCACTCAGCCAGACTTGAAAGGATTAATTCCTGAGTGGATCACCTCTTTCTTCGACACCCCGGCCCTGTCTGCTTCGTCTCCGCTGCCCAGAACTACAGACTGCCCTGCTTCTGTTCCTGATTCCCGGTTGGCGCTCCGGCTGACTTCTGCTTCCGGTTCCTTGTTGGCGGCCCGGCCAACTCCTGCTCCCCGGACCTGGTTGGCGAACCGGCCGACATCAGTTCCTGTTTTCCAGCCAGCGGTCCCGCCACCACCTGATCCTGTTCCCGAGTCCGGTCTACACCAGTTCCGCCTCCAGTGCCGGTTCCTACCCAGCTGCAGCCGCAGCCTCCAGTTCCGGTCCAGCTGCCGCCGCAGCCTCCTGTTCCTGCGCCCGTCCGGCTGCCGCCGCAGCTGCCCCAGCAGCCTAGCTGTCAGCCTCCGGTGCCAGTCCCCGTCGAGCTGCAGCCGCCAGTGCCAGTTCCTTCCTCGTTGCCGGCCTCCTGCCCAGCCTCCAGGCCGTCCGCCTGAGAGGTCCTGTCCAGCCCCGGGTCTAGTTTTTTTTTTTTTTTCTGGATCCCTCCTCCGGGACCCCCTCCGCCCACCTGAGTTGGTGCTCCCTGAGGGACGTCTGGGATCCGTCCCTTAAGGGGGGGGCTGTCATGGTCCACGAAGGACTCTTGTTTGGACTCTATTAGTCTTGTTTCCTGTTATTTTGAAATCCCTGTTTGTGTTTCCTTGTGTGCCTTGGAATTTCCTGTCTTTGCTTTCCCTCCAGTTTGATCAGGTTCACCTGTGTCTTGTTCTCACCTGTTTCTGTTTCCCTCGTTAACTCTATCATTTTGTAGTTATTAAACCTTTGAATTACTTCAGTCTCCTCGCCCGTCTGCATTTGGGTCCTCTCCCTGCTGCCTATATGGCTCACCTTGACAATAATTGTGTTATAGGCAATTAAGACAAAATAATAACGACTGGATGTTTTTGGAGAGCCCACAGATTGTGTGCTGCTCAAATTAAAATTTCCAAATGGATTGGTGAGGACAAGGAAATTTCTGAATCCATTCAGGTAATCCCTTTTGCTGCCTCTGTGTTAACCTCTGAGAAGTTGATCTAATGTTAGGTTTTGCTATGAAATTGCATTTGTGACAAATACGTTGATAGTTGTAAAGTCCTGTCTCTATTCTTTGCTTTAGACATCGTTTGTCCCATAGAACATTTTCATTCTTTGTAACTTTTAAAAATTAGTTTTCATGTCTATTAAGTTGTTTATCTGTGTGTATTGCCTCAAATTCAGGAAATTGATGCAGGTGAGGCCAATGGTGCTTGCCCTGCAGTAGGCCACATTTATTGTACTGACCACCTACATTCCAGCACAAAGCCTTCCTCAGAGTACATGCACATTGAATTTGTTATGTAGCATGCTATTTTGTTCAAATTTAAAACTGCTTTTTCAGTACATTTTGCTTTTGTTTTTTTAACTGAACACTAGAACAATACTTAGTATAACAATCTTATAAGTACTATTAATAGAGCCTGACCAGTACTGGAGTTTTGGGTCCAATACCGGTATTTGGGAGTCAAATATTCCTGATACTGATATCTACTGATTCTTTCCATGTCTCGGTATAATTCGCACTTTTTTTACCCTAAACTTTGGTTATCAAAGAGAAGATGTGCCAAAGATATGCACTGGAAGCAGGATATTTTACAGCTGAAGAATAAACTTTCATTTTGTTTTTCAAAAATGACAATAAAATAACATTCTTTTATATCAGAGGTAGAATGTGTGGTTTTCAGACAAATATTACATTACATTACGATTGTACATTCATTTAGAAGACACTTTTATCCAAATAAGAGTCAACGCCAGTCCTTTAATATCTGTCCTCAAATATATCGGATGGGCCCTAACTATTATACACTATTATCACTTTGAGGCTTCACAAGAATATTTGCAATTTCTGTGCAGCAAGTTTGGTATTTCTGTATTATGTCTGGAATATCCTCAGTTGCCTGCAGGACCAACAACAGTGAGGTGGATTCTGGGTTCTTCCACAACTACAGCTGGGAAATCGTCATCGTCATCAAGACTCTGGAAGGTGTCAATCCCACGATGCACCAAAACCTACCTTGCTGAACTGCTGCGTCTGGCACACGGTTGGTGTCCACACAGGGAGCGTTCCTGCTGTGGCGCTGCTGCTGCTGGTCCTATCTTTCTACATTAAGTTTGCCTTTGATAATGGCCATAAATAAAAGTTTCATTTTATTCCATGATCCAATATATTTATATTTAGTTTAGACAGAAAAGGGTTCAATTCAATTCAATTCAGTTTTATTTATATAGCGCCATATCATAACAAAGTTATCTCAGGGCACTTTTCGAATAGAGCAAGTCTAGACCGACTCTTTATATTTACAGAGACCCAACAGTTCCCACCATGAGCAAGCACTATGCGACAGTGGCAAGGAAAAACTCCCTTTTAACAGGTAGAAACCTCGAGCAGAACCAGGCTCAAGGTGGGCTGTCATCTGCCTCGACCGGTTGGGTTGAAGGGGGAAGGGGGGAGCGGGAGAGAGAGAGCAGGAGGAAAGAGAACATACAGCAGCTCAATACAGCATAGATATGGTAATGGCATTGATGTTAACACCAACAGAAACAACACTAAGAGCAACATTATAATAACAATACTAATAACAAGAGCAGCAACAGCAATAGCAGCAGCGGGTGCAGAGCAGGAGCACGGGGGCAGCAGGCGGCAGCAACCACAGACCCAGACTCTACAGCTCCGGAGGCAGAAATACCTGCAGAAAGCAACAGAAGAAGGGGAGGGAGAGAGAGAGAGGAGAGAAAGCACACAACTACAGGAAGAAGTTGAATTAATAACAAGCATTGATGGGATATGAGGGCATACAGATGGAGAGGAAGAGGAGGAGAAAGGAGCTCAGTGCATCATAGGAAGTCCCCCGGCAGTCTAGGCCTATAGCAGCATAACTAAGGGGGGGCTCAGGGGTCACCTGAGTCAGCCCTACTATAAGCTTTATCAAAGAGGAAAGTCTTAAGCCTACTCTTAAATGTGAGGAGGTTGTCCGCCTTCCGTACACAAACTGGGATCTGGTGATAGCTGAAGGCTCTGGCTCCCATTCTACTTTTAGAGACTTTAGGAACCACAAGGAACCCCAGACTGCTGGGAGCCAAAGAGTGCCTGCAGTGGTGGGGTAATAGGGTGCAAATTATGGGAGCTCTTTTAAGAGGTGATGGTGCCTGGAATCATTTAGGGCTTTGAAGGTGAGGAGAAGGATTTTAAATTCATTCTGATTTTAGCAGGGAGCCATACAGTGGTATAGCTAATATTGGAGAAATATGTTCTCTCTTTTTCTTGGTTCTTGGCAAACGTAAGCCGGTGCATTCTGAATCAGCTGGAGAGTCTTAAGGGATTTATTTGGGCAGCCTGATAATAGAGAGTTGCAATAGTCCAGCCTAGATGTAACAAATGCATGGACTAGTTTTTCTGCATCTTTTTGAGATAGGATGTGCCTGATTTTTGCAATGTTACGTAAATGAAAAAAAGGCAGTTCTTGAAGTTTGTTTTATTTGGGAGTTAAAGGACATATCCTGATCAAAGATAACTCCAAGATTCCTTACGGTTTCGCTGGAGGCCAGAGCAATGCCATCTAGAGAAACTATATCTTTAGATAATGTGTTTCGAAGGTGTTCGGGGCCAAGTACAATAACTTCGGTTTTGTCTGAGTTTAACATCAGAAAATTGCAGGTCATCCAGGTTTTATGTCCTTAAGGCATGCTTGAAGTTTAGCTAATTGATTGGTTTCATCTGGCTTGATCGATAAATATAATTGGGCATCATCTGCATAACAATGAAAATTTATGGAGTGCTTCCTAATAATATTGCCTAAAGGAAGCATATATAAGGTAAATAGAATTGGTCCAAGCACAGAAACTTGTGGAACTCCGTGACTAACTTTGGCGTGCATAGAGGATTCATCATTAACGTATACAAACTGATATCGATCTGATAAATATGATTTAAACCAGCTTAGTGCAGTACCTTTAATGCCAATTAAATGTTCTAGTCTCTGTAATAGAATGTGATGGTCAATGGTATCAAATTCAGCACTAAGATCTAGTAAGACAAGTACAGAGACAAGTCCTTTGTCTGATGCAATTAGAAGGTCATTTGTAACTTTCATCAGTGCTGTCTCTGTGCTATGATGCAGTCTAAATCCTGACTGAAAATCCTCAAACAGCTTGTTGTTGTGTAGAAAGTCACACAACTGATTGGCGACTGCTTTCTCAAGGACCTTAGAGAGAAAAGGAGGGTTAGATATAGGTCTATAATTTGACAAAATCCCTGGATCAAGAGTGGGCTTTTTAAGAAGAGGCTTAATTGCAGCTACGGAAGGACTGTGCATAGCCTTTAATAAGGACAGATTGATCATATCTAGTACATAAGTGCTAACTAAGGGTAAAATTTCTTTAAGCAGCCTAGTTGGGACGGGGTCTAAGAGACACGTTGATGGCTTAGATGAGGAAATCATGGAAGTTAGTTGATTACGGTTGATGGGAAAAAAGCAGTCTAAATGTACAGGTTTTACAGTTGTTTCTAAGGTTCCTGTGTTTGAAGATAAGTCAGTACCAACTGAGGGCAGGAGGTGCTGAATTTTTTCTCTAATAGTTAGAATTTTATCTTTAAAGAAGCTCATGAAGTCATTACTGCTGAGGGGTCTACATAGGGCCACATGGCTCACTAACAGAGCTGTGACTCTCTGTCAGCCTGGCTACAGTGCTGAACAAGGAAAACCTGGGGTGTTCTTATTTTCTCCTATTGTGTGGTGAGTATTAAGCTGCTCTACAGAAATTTACGGAGGGAGACCTTCCTATAAAAATTTTAAAACGCTATGCTTGCCAGGCTAAACGTGATTCTTCCAGATTGGTGGAACGCCAATTCCTTTCAAGTTTTCGCGATGTTTGTTTTAATTTGCGGGTTTGCGGGTTATACCATGGAGCTAACCTCCTCTGTTTTATTATCTTCTTTTTAGAGGGGCGATAGAGTCGAGTGTTATTCGTAGTGAGCCTGCAGCACTATCAACAAGATGATCAATTTGGGAGGGACTAAAGTTAGCATAGGAGTCATCTGTTACATTGAGACATGGAACTGAATTAAATGCCGATGGAATCGCTTCCTTAAATTTAGCTACAGCACTATCAGATAGACATCTAGTGTAGGAATGTTTGCCTAATGGCGTGTAGTCCAGTAATAGGAATTCAAAAGTTATTAAATAATGGTCTGATAAAAAAGGATTCTGTGGAAAGACTATTAGATGTTCAATTTCTATGCCATAGACAAGAACAAGGTCGAGGGTGTGGTTAAAACAGTGAGTGGGTTTATGTACACTCTGACAGAAGCCAATCGAATCTAGTAATGAGATAAACGCAGCACTAAGGCTATCATTTTCTACATCCACATGAATATTAAAATCACCTACAATAATTATTTTATCCGTTTTAAGGACTAAACCAGATAAGAACTCTGAGAATTCAGATAAAAATTCAGAATACGGTCCAGGAGCTCGGTACACTATAACAAATAGAATTGGCTGTACTGTTTTCCAGGTTGGGTGTGAAAGGCTAAGAACAAGGCTTTCGAACGAGTTATAATTGAGTTTAGGTTTGGGTTTGATTAATAGGCTTGAGTCGAAGATGGCTGCAACTCCACCTCCTCGGCCTGAGCCTCGAGGAATGTGAGTATTAATGTGACTGGGGGGAGTGGATTCATTTAGGCTAACATATTCACCTTGACACAGCCAGGTTTCAGTAAGACAAAATAAACCAATATTATGATCTGATATTAGATCGTTTACTAGAACAGCTTTAGATGAGAGAGATCTGATGTTTAAGAGTTCACATTTAATTCTCCTATTTTGTTGTACTGTTGCAGTGGAGGTTTTACTTTTTATTAGGTTTTTATGTGTAACTCTTCTTCTGTTTACTTTTGATTTAAATAATTCAAGTGGTCTGGGGGCAGACAACCTCTCTGTGGAGTTTAGGGTGGGTAGCTGCTCTAATGGAAGCGCAGAGAAGCGTGTAGGACTGCAACTCTGCCTCCTGGTCTGGACCACAGACTGTATTAAGTCTATGGTCTGAACTCTGAGTTGTCATAGAAGAAATAAGGGATATTATTTAGATAGGAGAAAAGGAACAGGTGTGATCTTGCAGAGCTGGAATTACAGATCACTGTTAACAGGTAGCATTATGAGCCTCCATCAAACCGAACTTGTATGCTTATGTTCAATTGTCTGATTAAAGAAACAGAAAAAAAACATGTTAAAAGAAACCATTAAACAGTGTGTCCGACTATACTGAAACATA